>CM054178.1:126935557-127355557 GCA_028829895.1 Sinotaia quadrata | reverse complement strand
TAGGAAAAATCTAGGAATCTCGCTGCAGAGTTGCTAGGAATAGAAATCTAAGAATTTCCGCTACATAGTTGCTAGGATTAGAAATCTAGGAATCTCGCTAAAAATTATAGTTGCTAGGTACAAATCTAGAAATTTCGTTAGATAGTTCTTAGGAATATAAATCTAGGAATCTCGCTCTATAGAGTTGTTAGGAATAGAAATATGTGAATCTCGTTAGATAGTTGTTAAAAATATATATGAATCTCGCTATATAGTTGCTAGGAATGGAGGTCTATGAATGTCGCTAGAGAGTTGTTAGCAATAGAAATGGTTGGTATAGATATCTAGGAATCTCGCTGGAGTGTTGTTAGCAATAGAAATGGTTGGTATAGAAATCTATGAATATAGCTATTGTGTTGTTAGCAATAGAAATGTTTTGTATAGAAATCTATGAATATAGCTATTGTGTTGTTAGTAATGGAAATGATTGGAAGACAAATCTAGGGATATCGTTACTGTCTGCTAGTAACAGAAATGAGTGGAATAGAAATATAACTGCATTAGTGGTGATAGAAGAAATCCGGTTAAAGTGCTATAACAGAAATCAACTTCTATGTATGATGTTTGTGCCAGAAATCTATCTTTATAGAAATCTATCATTGTATCGTTTGTAACAAAAATCTACTTTAACTGTTGTTGGTGACAAAAAAATCCATCTAACTACGGAATGCCTCAAAGCTGAAATATAAGGTAAGTGTTCGTCGAATTTCTTTCTAAACTGGAATAGTATTTTCCATAGAAACTTCACCCTTAATAAGATGATAAGTAAAACTGATTGCGTTACCCATTTTGACTCGACTGCTCGAGACTGACATAGGTATGATGATGCATGCTTCTGTAGTCAATGCTCTGTTTAAGTCAATTGTCACTGCTGTCCATTCTCTAACAAATAGCACCCCCTCTTAGACAAGCGTATCGTGTTCTACTCTCTCAAGAAAAACTCAGTAATTTCTTCTTATTCAAATGAACATACACAAAAATATAATAGCATAAAGCCAATATACTTGGCAGCCAAGCCTTTGAACGCTTTAGTTATCTAAACCCTGTTGAAGTGTGTGTGTGTATGTGTGTGTGTGTGTGTGTGTGTGTGTGTGTGTGTGTGTGTGTCTGTGTCACGCATCCCCGGCTGATTTTTCAGGGGCTTTGCAACCGCTTCTGGCGTACGTCGATTCTGCAGACGGGCAATGGCACTAAGACAGAGCAAGAAAGAAAGCAGTCTGAAATTGTGTATCCAGAACTCTTTCTTCTCCAGCTCATTGCGCCTTGTGTTCGCAGCAGTTATTCCTCCTGTTTTGCCTGAGTGCACCTGCACTTAAGCTGGTGATGTCAGACGTGCCTCTGGCTGTCTGGAGTTTCTTTGGTTTCCTTGGTAGCAATGAACCCTTTCGTAAATCCGTCTTATGATTTCATTTTATTACAGAAAGCTTCTGAAGAATGAAGACGGTTGTCAAAGCTTTCTTCGCAGCATTATTTGAATAATTTCATGATATACATATTTAATTAATAAGCTGGCAATGTTGCACTGTCAAATTGTATTAATAATCATGATATAATCGAACATAATCACATTGCATAGTTTATGTAGGGCAGTTTATTTCAGTACATGAAGTACATGTAGGTAGAAACAACAGCAGAACTATTATCAATCAAGCATAAACAGTAACAGGCCTAATTATCTAGCAAACGTAAACAGTAACAGGCCTATTATCTAGCAAACGTAAACAGTAACAGGCCTATTATCTAGCAAATGTAAACAGTAACAGGCCTATTGTCTAGCAAACGTAAACAGTAAAAGGCCTGTTATCTAGCAAATGTAAACAGTAACAAGCCTATTACTGTTTACGATTGCTAGATAACAGGCCTATTATCTAGCAATTTTAAACAGTAACAGGCCAGTTATCTAGTAAACGTAAACAGTAACATATACCTAAATAATTGAGTATTCATGTAAAGCATTTAAAAATTTCCCTACGATTATAAATGAAATTATTATGAATGTATTGGAAACTCATCTGAAATGAGCATAGGCAAATTCCACAATTTGTCACACAATAGTACAGTATGATTAGATGTCATATTTATTTTTCTCATACTTTTGATATTATACATTTTTATTACTTCATTTATATGTTCAGTCAATAACTTATTATTATTTTTACATTTTTTTAATTCATTTATGTATTAAATATTTGAAGTATTGAAAGATCATTAAAGAACAGCATAATATATAATATTGTCATAAATACATTGACCTTTTTAATATACCTTTAATCTGGTCAGTTTACACTGAATTGACCCGTAACAATAATAATCACACTCTGCATTAGCTACATAACTGAAACACCTCAAGTTGTACAAACATTTAATCAGTAAATTTTCATTTTTGGAACTGTTTCATATTGATGGCTCCACCTAACAAGAACATCATTGGCAATATGCTTAAAGATTACTAAAGAGTTGTGTATTATATTACATCTGTATTCATATTTTAAAATCTTACAAATTTTATTGTATGTGCTAGTAAATTCCAGTGCATGTTCACAATAAATTCATTAGCAAGATGTTTATTTAATTCATGAAAAGCTGTGGACTATATAGTTTTATGTGCTTTATATTTGCAGTACTAAGAATGCCCTCTCCTATAAACAATTCAGGGCATGCCTTTTCCCCTTTTTTCCTCTGTCTTCTTCCTCTTTGCTTGATGTTTGGAATCATCAACGTTATTTCCTGTGATCGACATGTAAGTCGTCCTTGTTGATATCTACTGGGAGATCCAATGGTGGTGAGAACAGAGACGTAGATGCATCTTCGCTTCTAATCCAGCAAGTTCAAGAGTACTCAAGCATGACTGCAATACATGAGTGCAAACGAACTCTGGTGCCTTATTGATTTATGAACTGTCGATGCGACGTGATGTACATGTGTGTTTTCTAGACATAACATATGGTGGCCCAACAGAACAGGTCATAAACTGTCCACGCGACGTGATGCACGTGTGTGTTTTCTACGACATGACATATGGTGGCCCAACAGAAGACGTCATGAACTCAGTCATTTATCTCATATCTTTCTCTTTTCCAGCTCTATTAAATGAACTCTAAACCTTAATTAGAGATTGTTTCCTCGAAGCAGCCATTGTTAATATCGATGTGTATGAGATAAACTTGTACAATTTTTAGTAGTATATACACGTGACTGTTTCAAAATTTAGTTGTATTTATTGTGATAAGGTTGTTTTTAATAATAAATCTTTATTTTTGTTAATTCCAGTGGGTGGATGGGGACCTGACGAGTCAATGATTGGATAAATGATAGTAAGTTGATAAATTACATTACTCCTTAAGTAAGAAGTTTCACCTGCAAAGAGATAAATTATAGGTCGATAGTATACGTTTATTTACAGTGGTGTATGAATGTGAAATTCATATGGGGAAAACAGATCCTAAATTAAGATTTAAACACTGATAAGTGATCTATGTATTTTTAATGATAAGGTATTCATAATAATAATCATAACAGAGGCAGCACGTATTATAGCGTCACACTCATGCGTCTCGTTACGACTTTGCTTTCACTCATATGACGTAGCAAGCTTACGTGTTTCCGAAGACGCCCGAAGCTTGTGTTCGGTAAAGTATGTTAAGGAAAACATATTTTAATCCACAAAGTGCATTTATCGTCCATTCACAACTGAACGACTATGTTTTATCTAAATAATCACTTTTTTTTTTTTTTTGGGGGGGGTCCATTTGGCACTCCAGTAATTGTAAGGGAGACAATCGTCTATTGGTAAAGAAACACTATTGTCATGCAAATACTCTTGGATGTTCTACATGGCAACCTTTTTATTGCCTGGATTTCTGTCCAATAGTCTTCAGCCACCCCGCAGCTAAGGATCCTAGATTTGCTGAACTTGCGAAGTTGTATTTTGTCGAGTGGCTTACAGAAGAGTGGTAATGTACAGATAGCCTTGTCCGGGTGACCATCATACAACAAAATGCAAAGTCAAGCCCACAAGACTGTGGCAATGCGAGACAAGTGCATGTAATGATCGTCCAATTCAGCCGCAACCTATTCAGTTTTTGTTGCGTGTGCAGTTCTGATTTAAAATGCCATAAAATGTGCGTAATTTCCAAATTATATAAACTAGGCAGATCTACATTCAAGACTGAATTTAACTGTGCAGGAAGAATCTCCAGACAAATTTAATCATAATATTTTATAATCCTAACTAAACACGCTTATATTTAAGATTAAATTTGAAAGGGCAGATGTGTACTCTAGTGAAATGTAATCATACCAGCCTATATTCCAGACTAATATTATCTCTATATACGCGCATTTATTGACGGTTTACCTATCCAGCAGGAATCTCTACCAACAGTAGATGAACTCCAGTCCATTCTGTAATATGCAATGCTAGGCCATCTGGCTGACCACTTATTTCCTCTTTCTCTAAGGCAGTGCGGATGATTGGTTGACACAGATCGATTTTCGGAATTATTTTCTGTGCATAATGCTTTGCAAGTCTGAGCCTAGCAAGAGCCAGAGGGGTGGAGGATGGGCGGGGAGTTGTTTTTGTCCGTACTTTCGGCAGATTATCACAAGTATGCTTAGGATTGTTCATTTGTCACATAAAATAATGTTTTCTCCCCGCCCCCCCCCCCTCTCTCTCATATTTTTTAATTTCCATTTATTTAATATTTTATAAATTTATTAACTGCCTATATAATATCTTTTACAATATTTTAATGTAAACAAAATGAAAAATGTCTGATAAAAAGTACATTTTTTACTTAGTACTATTTACATTTAGACTGTTACCAACCAGTAACGTTCACTGATGTCTCATTTCCCTGTCTCTCATGTACTAATGACTGGTGTCTTTTGCCTCTTGTGTACAAATGATTGGTGTCTTTTGTCTCTCATCTTCTAATGGTCTCTCATGTTCTAATGAATGGTGTCTCCTGCCAATTATGTATTTCTAGCTGGTGTCCCTTGTCACTCTTATGCATCCTTTGTCAATTGAATATATCTAACTGGTATCTCTTGTCACTCATGCATCTCTTGTCAATTGTATATTTCTAATTGGTGTCTCTTGTCACTTGTGACGGATCATTCATTTTTAACTGGATTTGTCGAGCGTACATTCATTGTCTGCAGTGACCAGCAAACTGCCACGTCACTTAGCGTCCATCATCTTTATTCACAGTTATCGATATCTTAAGTTCTGTCCAAATGTGTACATACTGAAGTCCAGTTTCCAGTTTTCGCAAGAATAAATCATACCTATACAAACTAATTAAGCGCGAGCGCCCATCGTTCCGTGGCCTTCACCTTTCACTCCACCTCATATGAATCACTGATGTATATTCTATATACTGATGGAGAGGGTAAGTTTGATACTGTCTTCATTTTTTTTTAAAGTGAAAAATATCAGAGAAGGAAAGAAACAGGTGGTGGTGGGTGAGTGAGTGGCTGTATGGTGTTACGGCGTTAATTTACTGCGCTGGTAAATGCCTGCTAGCAGTGCAGGTGATATTAAATCAAGAGTTCTTTGCTCTTTCTTGAAGAAAATAGCGAGGCATTTTGGAACAGGTGCAAGTAGCGTGACTCTAAATAAATCGGTAGGGTTGTTTGGTTTCTGGTTCTCTTTTATTTTCTTTTATTAAACTAAACCAGGAACCGATTCCAGTGTATGATGGAGGTTTTGTATGGCATCTCAACATTATATAAATGTTCACTGTAAACTCCATACACAATAAAGTAATACGTGGAACCGTGTTAAAATATTACTGAATCTGAAGCTGCTTTTATAAATAGTCACTTCCTAATAGGAATAATTTGTTTTCATTAAAATTATATTTTAGATTCTTTTCATGATATTGATCTAAATTACCTGAGGGACAACGAAAGTTGTTTGCTTACATATCTCACTGCATGGATCAAAAAGTATGACCAAACAGTGTTGACGTACTTATGCTCCGCTTTGGATCAAGACGTAGAAAATGTCTCCAGCGCTACCCATTAATGGGATTATTTCCCTTTGTGCATGGAAGCCACATGATCAAGGCATTATTTGATCGACAATCTCCTTGCATCAGCACGACATGCCAAAAGGCGTAGCATCGATCACTTACAGAGTTAATAAATAAATTAATCTTAAAATTGATGCCTGTCCTGTACTGAAGAGAAATATGAAGACTTCAAGCATAATTCATCTTTCAGGGAGGAGGAGGGCGGATGTTATATTTCGAGCGGACACTCTTTCTCGTTTTAAGTCGTTTTTTAAGATTTTTAGAATGGATGTTTGGTAAATAAGCCCTAACATCTTCCATAGACTAACTGCCAACCCTCTGTCTGACATACAGCATTATAACCTCACTGTCGTACGAAAGCCTATCAATTCAATTTAAACTTCCTGTTCTATATATAGATCGGTTAATTTCCTTTTTCGACGGAGAGTTCCTGAACGCATTAAGGGCAAAAGCAAATCAGAATTCCGTGAAGGATTACGGTGAATATACAATAGAAGATCTTGTAGGTCTGGTGTCTTTGAAAGCCGCGATTTTAAATTGGGGGATCTTAGTTCGAAAGGCTTCGCTAACGGGCAACTGATCCGTTAGTTATGGACGCGGCTGTTAATTGTGAATAACACCTGGAGTGGCACAGCGTGTGATTGAGTTCTTGATAGTATTACGTTCTATTTCTGAAATTTAATTCTTAGTTGTCTCCCACTTATAGTAAGCATGACATAAATTAGTTCGATGCCATGCAATCGTGTTCAGCTTAAGGTAAACAAAACACTTCGATGTGTAAGCTTGCCATTACAAGGGAATGTGTTGTTTTCAATATGAACAACAGCAGTCAGATATGTTGATATTTCGAGAATGACAGAAAGCAGACATGATGATAATTCGAGAATAACAGCGAGCAGCCATGTTGATATTTGTGGCGAAGTAAATTTGCCTATCACTATTTCTAAAGTGAATAATTATATATTTATATTATATATAACCTTGGGTACTCCATTTGATGATATTTTTGTCAGATTTGGAGTACAAATCTCAGATGGAGAATATACTAGGAACTGTTAAGCGTTCCAAACCACTTCCAACTGGATGAGTAGATTTTTCTGATTGTTAGTCTCACACTTGTTCATAACAATATCAACCAAAGGGGTTGGACTGAAAGTTACTTTGTTGAAAAAAGTCTACTTTGATTTGAACATAACTCGAGTCTGGTCATAAAGGCAATCGTTAGCTTATGGTAAGTTAACTGACTGATAAAGAAAGAATGGACTTTTTAAATATTTCTACAAAGTTGCTATTGATTTTTGATTTGAATTAGAGAATGCTTTTTGTAATGGGACCATTATTTTTATGTTCACTAATTTGATTATGTTGTATATTATACTTGAGATTTTTGATTAATGCTATATTTCGTATGCTGAGTGTGTATCAGGATAACGAAATTGATGCATGATTTGTACGTTGAGAATGTGTGCAAGAGAAAACGGAGTTTTGAGGTGAAATATGTCTGATATTCACTGCTACCTTAATTTGACTTTAGCAGAGTGGAGCACACCTAATGTACTCCACTGGATCATGTTGGTGTGCGCGAATCTAGTGCTGTCATCAAACGTATCAGTAAACGTGTTGCCGTAAGTTAATTCCTGGTGATTTCTTTTCAAGAGCCAATATGGCAAAAATGGAGGCTTTAGTTTGGTCTCGAGAATTCACGAAGATAATTTTAAACATTCCTCATGTTGTGCTTGATAGCACATTCGAATTTCTGGACGATTCTCCATGGTGTGCTTTGAGAACACATCGAAGATTCTGAAACAGTTGTGTAACGTTCCTAGAAGAGGTTTGTGGAACATCGGCTAAAAGACAGTGACTTGTTGCAAACCACCTGATTGTGAACATATGCCAGGAACAGCTGACATCTTTAAAATGGTTATGCACATTGACTCTAATTATCTCTCTGAAATTCCAATCTCATTTCTGTGATGAATTAAATCCAGGAACTGAGTGTGTGTGTGTGTGTGTGTGTGTGTGTGTGTGTGTGTGTGTGTGTGTGTGTGTGTGTGTGTGTGTGTGTGTGTGTGTGTGTGTGTGTGTGTGTTAATTGACTGCTGATATCTATGCTAGGATAAAGTAAATTATTTTCCAAGCATTAATCCAACATTTTTGAGAAGTGATATTAATGTCAATGCTCTTTGATTACATTCATATGCTGTTATTAATTTCAATAAATGTATTGTTACATTTATTGACCTTCTTACACATATTGATAACCATATGTTGGAGAGATAGTGCGTGAATGGGAGCTCACTAAATATAGATTAAAAGACGGAGTTATCTTCTCCCTTCGTAAGACGTTTTCCACTACGGTAATATTGTGTGATGGTAAATGTTTGTCTTTAGTGTTGTGGAAGAAAGAAAATGTTTACAGCGCCCGCATATCCGCCAAGTGAGAGAGACGAGTGGTGTCTTTTGGAGAATTATTAATAGCATAAATTAAGATTCTCATCCCTTATAATTAGTTATGGATGATTAAATAATAATGATAATCATAACCAATAACTACAGTGGCGTTGTGTCATGATATTTCGAGAAGAACAGCAAACAGTCATGTTGAAATTTCGAGGACAACAAGCAGACATGATGATATTTCGAGGACAGCAAGAAGCCATGTTGATATTTCGTGATGGACAACAAGCAGACATGTTGATATTTCGAGGACAGCAAGAAGCCATGTTGATATTTCGTGATGGACAACAAGCAGACATGTTGATATTTCGAGGACAGCAAGAAATCATGTTGATATTTCAAGGAAGACAGCAAGCAGACGTTCATATTTCGAGAAGGACAGCAAGAAGTCATGTTGATATTTCGAGGAGGACAGCAATACGAACAGAGAAGAATAGAGAAAAACAGAGAAGAACAGCAAGAAGAACAGAGAAGAAATGAGAAGAACAGCAAGAAAAAAAGAGAAGAACAGCAAGAAGAACAGAGAAGAAATGAGAAGAACAGCAAGAATAATAGTGAAGAACAGCAAGAATAATAGTGAAGAACAGCAAGAAAAATAGAGAACAGCAAGAAGAACAGAGAAGAACAGCAAGAAGAACAGAGAAGAACAGCAAGAAGAACAGAGAAGAAAAGAGAATAACACAGCAAAGGCAGTGTAACGTGAAGTCAAATGGCGAGCAGTACCGTGGTTTGCATCCAACCGGATCTTGTTCATCCGATCTGTTTTGTGTCTGAACTTCTTGTGGGTTTGGTTTTGCAGATAGTTTTCTTTATAAATTAATGTAAAAATTACAAGTACTATAATTTATTTTCTTATGAACAATAGTGTTCTTAGATTCAAAATTATGTTAATCATAGTACACACACACATACACACACACGCACGCACAGAAGCGGTACCCTTCACCCCTACTCGTCGCACATACCGTATATGCAAATACAAGCGCGTGCGCGCGCGAGATAGTGGGCCTCCTGTAATGTTATTCTTTGAGTTTAAGAGTATCATACGTCAGGGCTAAATCATTTCCCAGACAGTTAGTAGCTATTAAGTCGACAATGATGTTGCCTTTCTGGTTGTTTCTATTTTTTTGTTTTTGTTCAGTTCTTTATTTTTGGAATATTTTTCTGAGTAAACTGAGTTTTAACTTTACGATTACTTTTCAAGTCGATAATTTACTTCAAGTTCATGGTACGGCTCTCCAACAGACTGAAGAAATGGCATTTACAAACTGCACATCCTTGAACCATGCATTCTGCTTGTCTTTGTCCGTTATTGCATTTTTCAGTCTTCATTTGTAAAATCTATCTTCCTTCTTTGTACACTTCTGTTTAAGTAAGCACTTCCAACAGCCTCTTTAACGATCAACATACTTTGCTGCCATTGTTAAAATTGGCATGTGGAGCAAATCTATTTATAAACTAGTCATGCAGCGATAATTGTTGCCAATTTCGTGCAGCTCTATTTGGCAGCCAGTTTACATAATATACAGCCAGTAATCATAGTAAACGTAATAGACAAAAACAGCCAACAACTGTAATAAATAATCAGTGATAGGCAGTAAATAGAATAGACAGATGGTAATAGGCAATATACAGAATAGCAATCAGTGATAGGCAGTGAAAAGAATAGACAATCAGTAATTGACAGTAAACAAAAAAGACAATCAGTAATAGACAGTAAACAGTAGACAAGCAGTAATAGACAGTAAGCAAAGTAGACAGCTAATATACAAAAAAATAAATGATAGAATTAAAACATAATGATAGAAAATAAAGTAGGCAGCCAGTAATAGGCTGTCAAAGCAATAATCAGCCAATAAACACAATAGAAAGGCAGAAAACAAAATGGACAGATGGCATAACAATAGATAGTCGAAAACACAACAGACAAAAAAAAGAATAAACAGGCAGAAAACAGAATTGCCGGGAAAACAAAGCAATAAACATCCCATAAACGCAATAGACAAACAGAAAACAGAATTGTCGGGCAAACAAAGCAATAAACATCCCATAAACGCAATAGACAAACAGAAAACAGAATTGTCGGGCAAACAAAGCAATAAACATCCCAGAAAAGCAATATAGACAAACAGAAAACAGAATAAAAAGACAAGCAGCACAATAATCAGAAAGGCAAAACAATAAACATTCTGCAAACTCAATAGACATGAAAAAAACTGAATAGACAGGCAGAAACAACAGATTTTTCAACCAGCATTATCATTCTGTGGTAAGGATGCTGTTTAATTCGATGAACTAAGTGCACACAGTCTAACAGAACTTACAATCTACAATTTTATTTCTATTTTATCTTCTTTTTCAAAGTACCATAAATGCAAGATCTTCCAGGCTGAATTATGTAAAGATATGTCGATACACTACCGAAATGAGAAATTATTGTGCTAAATGAGTCTTGGATACTCTACAAGGTATCCTAGACAGCGACAATTCAAATTAAACTCTCAAAATTATGGCGCCAAATAGAAAACCACACAAACGACTCCTGGCTCTCTCTCTCTCGATCGATCGATCGACAGACTTTACATTAAACAAACAGGAAGCGTTCCAACGGAACAAGATATCTACATTATGAACATTTGTTTAAACTGCGCGTGTCTCTATACCTGGACCCTACAATTGCACTCTGTAATACGCGGATTTAATTCCTTCAAAGACACGTTATCGGTATTCTGGTGAAGTTAGAGCAAGTGGATAAAGTCTACGTAATCTTGTGACGTTCTTACAAGTGGACATAGTCTATTAGGCTGGTGGGTGACGTTCTTACAAGTGGACTTAGTCTATTAGGCTGGTGGGTGACGTTCTTACAAGTGGACTTAGTCTATGTAATCTGGTGTCTCAGTGAGGTTTTCATATTAAATGCATATTTTAAGACGAACGTTTATTTTTTATTTCATTTTTTTTTAACCGGTTGAAAATTATAAATATAGATGCCTTCGAAACGTTCCACAAAACATTAATGGCCATTAATGAGTGCATTCGAGGGATGGGGGGGAGACATTTTCCAGTGTTACAAGACAATATATTTCCATTTTTCTGTTGCTATTTCTTGTGTGCATGGAAACATATTCTATCGAAAGACTGTCCTTTGGATTGATGGTATGTGAATTTTCGCTACACATACTAAGAATTGCATCCAATTTAGACAAGCATTTATAGAGTTAGACACGGGATCTTGGGACTAGACATAGGATCTGGAGATTCACTGAACTGAAGATCAAATGAAAACCCTTGCGGATAACACTGTGTTTAGCTTAGGATTACACAGCATTAAGATCTGTAGCTCATATCTATTTGATGTCCGGTTAAAAAAAAATAGGCGGCTAATAATATTTACTTTTATGTTGCTGGCAGTATTTTGTTTTGATTTGGGTTTTTGTGTTGTTGCTGGGGGGAGGGTTGCATGTAGACGCGAATGCTGATGTTTTGTATCTCTGCATTTTACATTTGTTTCCTTTGATTTTTTTTTCCAATCAATTTTTTTTTGTTTGCTTGCTAGTTTATGTGTATTGGGGTATGAACCTTTCAATTTGTGGCTGAGGCTGTTTGTTTATTTTTCTTTTTCACTTTCTATTAGTCTTCTTTGTGTACTTTATATATACTAATATTGTTCCTTCGGGAAGGGATGGTTTTGAATTAGGGCATTAAGTTTATAACCAGTATTTGGGGGTTTGGTTCCATTGTTTATTGATGGGACTTTTTGTTTCATTTTTATTTATTAAAATGGATGGGGGCGATTCCTTGAAAGGATGTTGCTTTCTGTTTGAGTTCCTTTTCATTAGCTTATATTTTTATGGTGCTGGAGTTGACTATAGTATGAGTATTCTTATTTCTGTTTTCTTGTAATGAGTACGAACATTTGTGTGTTTGTTTGCATATCGTGAAAAACAAAATATGTCTGCCTACTACTCTCTAGATTAATTTGCATTTAGATACAAAATGTTTATGTCAATGAATAATATTTCTGTATAGCATTTTGCTCGTTTGATAATACAGTGAGTGAGTGAGTGAGTGAGTGAGTGAGTGAGTGAGTGAGTGAGTGAGTGAGTGAGTGAGTGAGTGAGTGAGTGAGTGAGTGAGTGAGTGAGTGAGTGAGTGAGTGAGTGAGTGAGTGAGTGAGTGAGTGAGTGAGTGAGTGAGTGAGTGAGTGAGTGAGTGAGTGAGTGAGTGAGTGAGTGAGTGAGTGAGTGAGTGAGCATTTTTCTTGGACCACATTCTGCATGGCAATATAAACATATATTCATGCGAAAACGGTCGGAAAATAGCGTCCTTTGTGTGCGGACAGTAGAGTTGTCCGCAAGAATGTATATCTGCCTATTTCCGTTAGTCAGTTATTGTCTTCTGCTGATGCTCCCTGGGAGCATCCTAGCTGACCAGGGTTGATCTACTTGCATGCATGCACCAGTCTACCTCTGGCGAAAACGGTACAACTTTCACTGTTTGTACATTTCTTGCCTACCTGTGGTGAGATTGGAACAGCTTTCACTGGGGTTTTCTTCAATACCTGCCTACCTATGATGTGATTGCTACATCTTTCAATGTTCGTAGTCTATCTGTGACAAGTCTGTACACCTATCAATATCTGTATTTGCACTTGTCCACCTGTCTCTGCATTTTTTTTCCAAAGCACATTGCCAAAGTGGTTTGGAGTAGATGTCGTCTCTTCTTATCCAATTCCCATAATTAAATTTATTTTGATCGCTGACATCATTCGCCAGAACAAGGAAGAAACGGGAGAAAACGCCAGGCGGCGAGCGAAGAAAGGCTGCTATTGGTGTAGTACGTCACGGCGCGTTCAAGTTGTGACGTACTGATGGGCGGCAGGTTTGCGCGTGGCAGCACATCAAACAGTTTCATGCAAGGAAATGTGTGCAGCTCTGGCGCGCAATTGATGATATTGAAACGATTAAAGCAATTAAGGATTATTGACATTTATAGTTATGGCAAAACTTCGTTGCGTAAAATGCATGTTTCAAATAACAGTTGATTCACATCCAGCAACGCAATTTGGAGCTAGTCATTCGGCCATATTTATTTATTATTATAACGCTTTGGAAAGAAATGAAGATGTTTCTAGTTATTTATGGACGGGTGAAGTTTTGTTATGGTAAGCTGGTTACAGTAAAGTCTCTCAACGATAAAAGTCGTTTGTAAATCGTATAAATTATGTGTACCGATTTGACCTTTGGGAATTTACCCGCCTGGGATAATGTGGTTCAGCGAAATTAAATAGTGTTCTGAAGAGACTGGAAGTCAACATGCAAATACTGATACAAGAATGCAACTATTATCTTACATGAACCTAAAAATGCAACTGTTATCTTACATGAACCTAATAATGCAATTGTTATCTTACATGAACCTAATGCATTACACACGATGATTGTTTTAGTGCCCTCATTTTAGTAGTTGTCAATCTTTATAGACGCATTAAATAAATATTAAAAATATAATTTTATGTAAGACGAAATGTCATTATTTTTTTTTAATAACGCACTTAAAAATTAGTCAACCACATTTAAAAAATGAACAATTCAGGCTGGATGTTTTCTACATAGTAACAATGTAAGTGTGAATGAAATGTTTTAAAGTTGGATGTCTACACACAACGATAAACTCCCGACCTCAGGTAGATAATAACACTTAGGAATTAACAAATGGAAGTCGGAAGCCACACATAGCCGCCGGCCTTATAGTGTAAAGTAGTGAAAAGTATAGTAGTGTAACATTAAAGGGATAAGTAGTGAAAAGTATAGTAGTGTAACATTAAAGGGATAAGTAGTGTAAAGTATAGTAGTGTAACATTAAAGGGATAAGTAGTGAAAAGCATAGTAGTGTAACATTAAAGGGATAAGTAGTGAAAAGTATGGTAGTGTAACATCAAAGGGATAAGTAGTGAAAAGTATGGTAATGTAAAATTAAAGGGATAAGTAGTGAAAAGTATGGTAGTGTAACCTTAAAGACATAACTAAGCCCGAGCCCACTCAGAACTTCCATTTATAAAATAAGGTGAAAATCAGCCTATTGCCTATTAGCACTGAGAGTATAAGATAAAAGTGTGACGAGCATGTGACGTGAATGGAACCAAATTCATGAATTAAAAACAAATTAACAATCCTTTGTTCTATTAACATGGACATAAGATTCAGAAGAGAACAGTCCGATTGCTAGTATAAAAGAAATGCTAGCATCAGAGTATGCTTGAAGTTGTACTGACTTATTAGAAATAAAAGAGAGTGAATGGGTAGGATGGATTTTAAATCTTCCCAAAATACAGTGCAGAAAAAGGTATTAATATTTGCACATTTTTGTATGCAAGAATATGATTTTATGATGAAACCATATTTATTCTAATTTGTAATTCTTTTCAGGGTAGAGTAACGAATTTGTAACCTGGTAATTAGTCCTGTGGAGACATTCATATATAATTATAGAAAATGTACTTGATATTTAATCCTGTGTCCATTGCATTGCAAGGTTTTGGTATTCCCATTATGGATCCCAGTTCTGGTTTGCCAGTTCGGGTTTGCCAGTTCGGGTTGCCAGTTCTTCATGGTTCATAGTTGGAAGTCGTCTGCTAGAAACTTCAATCATCACTTCGAGTTTCATAGCAAGAGCAGACGATGTCTCGCTGAGAGTCATGTGACGTCAACAGTACTGTAGTGAGATGGTGCTTATGCAAGATAGGTTCCCCAGTTTGTTAGTATTGGAACTGTGATTCTTCGCAAAACTTTTTATTAGAAACAAATAGAACATTGATGAACATTCGTGTATGAAATTAACCGAGTGGTGAAAAGAGGAACGGAAGTCCCTCATGTTGAAATGTGCTCGATGATTTAATTTCATGTATCACACATGCTAACGAGCAGGCTAATCTTCTGGGGTAGTGTTATTCAAATAGTTGTGTATTGATTAACCTTTATTATTCATTTTATAAATATTTTTATTAATATTTGATCCACTTCTTGTCTCTTTTTTTAAATAATCATTTTACGTAAAATCCATTTTATAAAAAGCTTTCGTCATTCATATCAAAATCATACATAACTCATTTTAATAATACTTAGAAATATGTCTATAAGCTTAACGATGACTACACTTTAATGATAGTTAGAAATGTGTCTATAACGATAAACGATGACTACAGACGTATGGCTTAAGGTACAGTTACTTTATAATATCAGAAAAATAACTTACCAGACATGGTCCTCGTCAGTCATTGTTCTCTCTGTATATTTACAAATATCATTAGAAATGTATGCGAACTACTATCAGATGAACTTTCGCTGTCAGCACGAATTTGTTGAACTGGATCAAAGTGGTACGGTGTGCCGGGGAAATTTACATTGGCGGCTATTTGACTCCTATTCGTGAAGTCACTTCTGCTTGTTCTTACCCCGAGGGCTTGGGATTGTGTGTCTTAGTAACGGGGCAAATCTCGTTCACAAACTATATTTGACCTAGATTCCATTTCACTTGCTATTAGTGGAATTAGTACGCTCGGCTCTGTCAATGGTGAATTCGCTGGGCAGTCAATCCGGAAGAGAAGTAAAGCTTTACTAGGAAACAATAGTCTTGTGATTATAAAGGTGTTCTTATGTGTTATCCATGGTAAGTCACTGTAAGCCAAAGTCATGACTAGGAAACAATAGTCTTTAACCATAGTAAGTCACTCTCAGTCAAAGTCAGAAGGAAGAGTTTGGTGTCCAGGTTGTTTACTCCAACTCTTGGCACTTACAAAAATATCGTCATAGGCAGTGTCGAAGGTCGGGTCACTTTGACATTTAACAATTTATATAACAATTAAGTTTAGAAATAAGGATGGGCAAATTTACTCCACCACAGTTTGCTTAAATGTATTAGTAATATTCTTTTGATAATGATGGTGATTATGATGATGATGACGATGACGACGATGATGATGATGGTGGTGGTGGTGATGGTGATGACGAGGACGAGGACGCATTACACATTCTCTGACTTGTAACTAGTTTATGTGGACAGGAATCATTGCAGACTTAATTTTGACTTAATATCTGTAGCAATATATTCGTGGGGTTCTTTTGTGCTTGCTTTCAGAGATTATTCGCGAAATTCACGTACTTGTACACGTAATTCACGTACTTGTACACGAAATTCACGTATTTGTACACGAAATTCACGTACTTGTACACGTGATTCACGTACTTGTACACGTAATTCACGTACTTGTACACGAAATGCTGAAATTAGTAGAGAAAGTAATAATAACATGATACGTTTTTGCAAATCAGTAAATTCATATCCCAGCACCTGCTGTTTCACGTGAATAAAAAGAAACGACGCACCAATATCCTGAATATCATTGCAACAGTTTGCCATTATGTAGGGTAATTAAAATAATAAAGTCGCGTGCCTGCACGGGACAAATGTTAAGTGTTATTCATCTCAAATTCTTTATTTAAAAAAAATAGAAAAAGCACATCCAATTTACTCTTCGAATTGTGAGGGTCAAATAAAAATAAAAATTTTAAAAAGAACTATAACAAACGCCATTTTCGTGTTATTTTTAGAATACTTTCCTGCGTTTGAGCGCGTGAGACTGTAAGTGGGTGGTGAGAGGGTATGCGTGTATGTTAAAGATGCTAATTTATGTATATTTAAGGTGTGCATGTGCTTTTAGACAGTCGTGTGTGGGCTTTTTGTGAGTACGTGGGGGGGTGAGAAGCGGCGGTGAAAGGTGTCACTTGCAAATTAGGGTTTGGGGGGGGGGAGGAAGAGAAGTTGACAATTATTTTGATTATAGAAAAACTGTATATTGAACAATATTAAAATGATGAAATAACATTGAGCTGTGTAAAGGTCGCTTGAAACATAATACAAGTGCTCTGGCAGCGACCCCGCAAACTAGAGGGTTAATGCATTTAGCGAAATGTTACCGCAAAACGGATTTCATGTCCGGCTTGTTTCTTTGTTTTTATTTTGTTTGATTTTTTAATTTACTTTTCTTTGTCTGTTAGGTTTTTATCCCAGATATATCCGCTTACGTCCGTTTTAAACATTTAGTCTTTAAAAAAATCGACTCAACTGTAATTCGGTTATAGGGACCACTTGCCCATCCTTGCATGAGTAAACGTACATTGCCAGCGACAATCATTCATGGCAGTTAAGGGAGATTTATGTGTACCAGTCGTGACCGCGGTCTATCAAGGTCCTTGGCCAATCAATGTGGTCCACGCAAAAATATTCTTCAAACAATGCAGGAAAAAGAAAGAATTTAGAACATCCGATAACTTAAACTATGGAAGATCGGTTTGAAGAATTGTGAAGTTTGAAACTGGAACAATGTATCCTCCTCCACTCACATTAGTTATTTTGTTTGTTTGGGGTATTTTTTTTTTTTTGGGGGGGGGGTACCATCTTTTCTTTTAGTGCTCTGTTAAACTTATCTCCCTTTGTTCTCGTCTGTGTAAATCGAATTTACGTAATTAAATTAAATAATTATTCGCAAGATTTAACTAGGTGAGTCCCAGACAATGAAAGTTTATGGAGTCAGAACTAATGTAGCATCTTTAGGATAACGCTGAAGTAAATTTCCGATGTTAGAAATTAAGAAAAAACGAAACGCCTAAAGTCCTAAATTAACTTACTTTCTCAACCAGCAATAAACATTTTTTTTTAATACAAACAAATTATCCTTTTTCTAAATGCTAATAAAAGTCTATTACTCGCATTCTTTCTCCGATTACAACAATTAATTATGGCATACAATAATAAACTGTTCGTTCAATAGATTTTTCTTTTGTGTATCTTTTCATTTAGATAGACAGACAGACAGACAGACAGACAGGTAGATAGATAGATAGATAGGCAGATAGATAGATAGATAGATAGATAGATAGATAGATAGATAGATAGATAGATAGATAGATAGATAGATAGGCAGATAGATAGATAGATAGATAGGCAGATAGATAGATAGATAGATAGATAGATAGATAGATAGATAGATAGATAGATAGATAGATAGATAGATAGATAGATAGATAGATAGATAGATAGCAGTTTACCGCGCCACCATTTGCTGAAATCGATTTTACTCTTAAACCTTAAGCTACCTTGATAAGTACATGAAAACAGAAAAACAGAATTTACTTTAAACTGTTCGCTTCACGAACTATGTGTAGAATATGGTATTCACAATATGTATTGTGTTTTTTTATTAAATACCGTGTATTTGTAATTTGTATTCACAATATGTATTGTGTTTTTTTTATTAAATACCGTGTATTTGTAATTTAATATCTAGGTGTAGACAGCAATTCTAAGATAAATGATGTCGATTTTATTTGCGATCGTTTTTTTACTGCTCAGAGTTTCTAAATATAGAGTGAGGTTATGTATTCTCTTTACAGAACTAATAAAGTTAGAAATTATCAGAAAGAATGTGAGAGTATTATAACAAGAATATAACAGATTCTTTTCGAAAAATGTTTATAAAGGTGATATTTTATTTCTGTGTACATCGACTAAAGTCGTAAATCTAAATTTATATTTTTTTCTCATCCATAGATTTTTTTTTAATTTAAATTTTAAAAGCCATCTCTCTTCATTCTGCCTTTGAGCAATCGCTTTATTGATTTTCTCAAGAGGAGATTTATGTGGATGATGTCATTTTAAACATAAACTTGCTTTTGTTTAATTTCTTTTATATCCCTGAATGTGTTTCCTTGAGTTTCGTTCGTTTTCTATTTAAATGCATGGTTTCAAACTCACGATTGTTTTCATGTTGAGATATTTGACATACGTTACATTTCAGTTAGAATGTCAACAGGAGAGAAAGATTCGAAGCATTCATTTTAACTTTGCATAAATTTATTTTAAAATATTATTTTAGGGGGGGGGGCGTTGTGTACATTATGTTGACAACTAAAGTCCAACAAATCACGAAGTGAATAATTACATGGCGTCTGCACTGACTGGATGTTCAAATCGAGGCGCTCTGGATCATCCAATCATTGGCCGAACTATGGTTAACCTTTATACAGAGAGAGGTATGTGGAATTTCTGGGAATTCTTCATTTTTAAAGGAATATAAATCCCCCTCGTTCAAATGGGGGGAAATAGAAACATTATTACATATGTCTATGAAAAAATCTCTGCGTATCGTGTTATGTGTAATTTAGCATACTATAAACTTTCCATGAACTTTGATTCAAACAAGAGTTAGTCTGTTTAAATTTTGGCTGTTGTTATCTCACATAGACCGCGCCGTCCAGCACTATCTAATGACCACTGTTTATAGTAGGATTGTAACACTCACCTTTTAGTAGACATTTCCTTCTCCGCATCCAATAATCAAACACCTTACATCACAGCTCCTTGTTCATCCAATAATCAAACACCTTACATCACAGCTCCTTGTTCATCCAATAATCAAACACCTTACATCACAGCTCCTTGTTCATCCAATAATCAAACACCTTACATCACAGTTCCTTGTTCATCCAATAATCAAACACCTTACATCACAGTTCCTTGTACATCTATTACGTTTTTCACTCCTAATAAGTCTTTTATATTTTAACTATAGGCTACTAACTGGCAGTTAATGATTGTTGTTAAGTTAAAAGTAGAATCTTACAGCGAAGTCTAAAACCCGTCCGAATAATGACCGAGGAGATCACGGAAATAGATGACCTTTAAGCTTTTTGAGAGGTTTTCTATGGAAACTTTTGAAACGCCTAGACCTAATGATTCACTTCGTAATTCAGTGTATCGTTTGCTTTAATCCACACCCGGATCCCGGTCACTCATTGTGGCTGACTCGCCGCCTGTTGCTCGAATCAAAATGCAACTGGTGCGTGAAGCTTGTTTCTCTTTGTTTTATTCAACACTTGTTTCCCTTTGTTTTTGCGCATTAAATGCATCGTACATCTTCTTAGAAATGTTTTTATGTCTCGTCTTCTTTTCTCAGTACAATAGCTTGGCAGTAAAACTGACAACACTTACGGCAGCCATTCAAATGTCAACAACATCCATTAATTGTTACAGTACTAGCCGTGTTAGCCAGACCAACAAATACAACTACATTAGCCATACCCACATTAACAATACAGTTAATAATAACGACTACAAACATACCAACGCTCTCAATACAGGGAACAATTCCGATAACAAATACAACTACATTAGCCATACAGTTAGCAGTGCGTGTAACAATGATGATAACAAAACTATATCAGCAATACAAATAACAAACCAGTAACCCGTATCGGTATCCACTAAACGAGTAACAACATTATCTGCACTACAGACGCAATAAATAAGCAACAACGAACAGGCACATTAGCCATATTAACATCATAAACAACAACGAACAGGCACATTAGCCATATTAACATAATAAACAACAACGAACAGGCACATTAGCCATATTAACATCAACCATATATGTAACATACTAACAGCTGTAACATCTCCTGTAACACCAATACCAAATCGTCATCGCAGGCCATATCAACAGCAACGTACAATATCAACAATAGCAAAATCATCATTACAAGTAAAGAGGCAAATGTCATTTGAAAGCTGCGACCTTGAGGCTGTTTATTTTTCAGCATCTTAGAAAGCTTTACAGACATGCATGGGTAAACAGTACATAAACCAAAGCTTTCCGGTAAATCATTCTTGACAGGAGGAATGGGGGGGGGGGCAGGAATATTGATAGAGAAGAAAAAGTCTGGTTCTTGCAGCAAAGTGAATAAGGGACGGAACTCGTTTTTTAAAAAAAATACTGTTTGACTGCTCAAGAGGCTGTTCGTTCTAAGTGATTAGGTCCCAAGCTGCCAGAGTTGCCGTCCTTTGGAGGACTTGCACAAGGTAAAGAGTGATAGGAGAAGAGATAATCTATTTTAAGTCCAGACTGAAAAGTATATCGTGAAGTTTAAAAGTAAAGCTTTCAATGGTCGGTTACCAAATAAGTCAAAACAGGCATTGGATCAAGTATAATCAAAATCGACTATTCGAGTACAGAGGATCTAAAATAATATATTGAGTTTAATGGTCAGTGTCATTTGACTAGACAAACATGCAAAAGATCTAAATATGTTGATATGAATAGTCAAGGCTTATGCCTACAGAGATATTTGTATGCTTCTAGGACAAAATGAACCAGTCATTCGCCGAAACAAAGTTAAAACAATCCGTGACATCACGATATATTCTTGAAAAGTATACAGATTCACAAAAGCCTTCGAAATTACCATCAAATGACGCTGGTGAATACACACACACACACACACACTAATGCACACACTGACACACACATACACACACTAACACACACACACACACTAATGCACACACTGACACACTAATGCACACATACTAACACACACACACACTAACACTAACACACACATACACACACTAACACACACACACACTAATACACACACATATGCACAAACACTAACACACACTAACACACACTCACGCACATACACATACACTAACACACACACTAATACACACCACACACACACACCTTACTGTTTGTAGGACTTTAGTCTAAATGGCGGTCTGCTCTAAAAACAAATAACGACATTGTTGTCATATCAAGGACATATATCTGTCGAAAACAAAAGGAAACTTGTTAAGAAAGCGAACGCAAACCTCCACGCGAGCTTTCTTTGTTATTTCTAACACAACTTTTTTGTTTGTCAGCTATAAAGAGCGCGTGTACAACATTATTAGCCTTGACGTCAAATCCTAGATAGTTACGTGTCATGGATAAAGCGTAACTCAAGCGTGATTAATCAGATTTATGTCCCCTTCATTAGAGGAGCATTCCAAAAATTCACCATAACGTTAAAATATTTGCTATTTTTGTTTTGAAATTCCCTTATTGAAGTTTGAGTGTATTTGTGTGTGTTGGTTCGCGCAATTTACGAGCTTATAAAAGGAATATGACAGAGAGAGAGAGAGAGAGAGTGTGTGTGTGTGTGTGTGTGTGTGTGTGTGTGTGTGTGTGTGTGTGTGTGTGTGTGTGTGTGTGTGTGTGTGTGTGTGTGTGTGTGTGCGTTTGCGAGCATGTATCAGTTTGTATGATGTCCGTTTGTATTTGACTTTGTATTATGTGTATATCTGATCTTGACTAAAGGTGATTATATGATTGCTAATTATCACAAGCAAACTAAAACAAACAGCGAAAAGAATATATACATATATTTTATATTAAATAAGAAGAAATCCGTCACGCTGTACAAATAACCCCTGAGTGTGTTTGGCTGTTGTTGTTGCTACAGATACGGGCGAAGAAACCTACGATAAGTTTAAATTGGTTTGGAACATAGTGGTAGTTAGGGTGATATAATGACAGTTGTTAATTCGGTAGGGTCGGCTATTTTTAACAAATAAATTATTGAAAGTTAATTAAAGCACAAATGCAACATTAATCCCATGTGTTCTCGTTGTTCTACGAGATTGCTTTCCGCTTTAAGAGGAAACAAACATAAAGAAATCCAGACTTTCAGGAAGCGCTATAAACACGAAACAAGACAGGTAATTTAAAAGTAAGAACTGGAAGCTGCTGTTGACATATTTTAATATTAAAATTAATATTACATCTAATATGTTTTTGTATGGACTAAAATGATTGTTGTGAATTAAAATGTTTTTGTATAAACTAAAACGATTGTGTATGAACTAAAATGATTCTGTATGAACTCAATGATTTTGTATTAACTAAATTGTTTTTGTAGGAACTAAAATGTTTTCCTATGAACTAAAATGATTGTGTATGAAGTAAAATGATTGTGTATGAATTAAAATGTTTGTGCATGAACTAAAACGATTGTGTATGACCTAAACTGATTGTGTATGAATTAAAATGTTTGTGCATGAACTAAAATGATTGTGTATGACCTAAACTGATTGTGTGTGAATTAAAATGTTTGTGCATGAACTAAGATGATTGTGTGTGAAATAAAATGATTGTGTATGACCTAAAATGATTGTGTGTGAATTAAAATGTTTGTGCATGAACTAAGATGACTGTGTATGACCTAAAATGATTGTGTGTTAATTAAAATGTTTGTGCATGAACTAAGATGACTGTGTATGACCTAAAATGATTGTGTGTAAATTAAAATGTTTGTGCATTAACTAAGATGCTTTCAGTATGAGCTAAAATGTTTTGTGCCTTCAAAAGATTTTCTCGCGGAATGAATATTGCACTGAACGTGATCACGCAATGATATGCCACTCGAACTCCCTGTTAACCGTGAGTCTATATAACGAGCTCACTCGAACTCCCTGTTAACCGTGAGTCTATATAACGAGCTCACTTGAACTCACTGTTAACCGTGAGTCTATATAAAGAGCTCA
Source organism: Sinotaia quadrata (assembly GCA_028829895.1). Taxonomy (NCBI): domain Eukaryota; kingdom Metazoa; phylum Mollusca; class Gastropoda; order Architaenioglossa; family Viviparidae; genus Sinotaia; species Sinotaia quadrata. The sequence goes on along the minus strand of CM054178.1, from coordinate 127,331,597 downwards.
CTCGAACTCCCTGTTAACCGTGAGTCTATATAACGAGCTCACTTGAACTCACTGTTAACCGTGAGTCTATATAACGAGCTCACTTGAACTCACTGTTAACCGTGAGTCTATATAACGAGCTCACTCGAACTCCCTGTTAACCGTGAGTCTATATAACGCACTCATATGAGCGTCAATGGAGTTCTGACTAAATAGCTCCGGGAGTGTAGGACAGCGTCATGGAATGGAGTAGTAGAAGAACTCTTACTTGTATAATGTGCTGATACGAATGTTACAGGAGACCAAAGTTAATTGTCTGTTTGTATGCCAAACGATTTTTGTGTGTACACTTTGTGTGAATGAACGTTTTACTGAGTACAATTCAAACTCTTTTATCTAATTGAGCGTCAATGAACTTCTGCTGTTAAAACGTACCAAAATTCACTTTATTATTTGAATGAAATTATCTGCTGTAAACTTGTTAAGTGTGTTCACTTAAATTGACTGGATATACCTATCTGTTAACTGTATATTTGTAAAGCATGCTAACTTTAAACTGTATGAATATAACAATCTGTTTACTGTATACTTGTTAAGCGCAGTCACTTAACTATTGAATTTAACTATCTGTTTACGTTTACGTGTAGAGCACATCCACTTAAATTGCATGAATATAAAAGTGGCAGTTACTTGCCAGTAGCCTCCATCTTTCATTTGTTCTATTACATGAATTTTTAAATTCATAAACATACATTTATGCATATTTTTCTTGCTATTTAGTGTTTAATTGTGCATAAAGTAGAAGTTGCATTCTGCATTGTTAAGAGCAATACTTTGAGACCACATAAATTGTTTACTCCAAAACTCGAGTAAGCCCTCATAATTTGTTGTACTAGACTAAATTTATTATCTTACACACGAGGTTCTTATAATTTTTTTTTTACTATATTAATTTTGTTATCTTGCACATGTAATTTGTTTTATTGTACTAATTTTGTTTTCTCACACACGGAGCCCTCATAATTTCATTTTTAGTGTACCACACGCGAAGCCCTCATAATTGTTTTACTGTACTAATTTTGTTACTGTAGACAAAAGCCCTCATAATTGTTTTACTGTACTAATTTTGTTACTGTAGACAAAAGCCCTCATAATTGTTTTACTGTACTAATTTTGTTACTGTAAACAAAAGCCCTCGTAATTGTTTTACTGTACTAATTTTGTTACTGTAGACAAAAGCCCTCATAATTGTTTTACTGTAATAATTTTGTTAGTGTAGGCAAAAGCCCTCATAATTGTTTTACTGTACAAATTTTGTTACTGTAGACAAAAGCCCTCATAATTGTTTTACTGTACTAATTTTGTTACTTTAGACAAAAGCCCTCATAATTGTTTTACTGTACTAATTTTGTTAGTGTAGGCAAAAGCCCTCATAATTGTTTTACTGTACTAATTTTGTTATTGTTGACAAAAGCCGTCATAATTATTTCACTCTTCACTCTCAACTGTTGTTACTGTAGACAGAGCCGTCATAATTATCTCGCCAATGTGGTCACAATTGTCATGAGGCAGATATTTTCTCCTTCACAAACGGCAGGAATTCCCCCAATTGTCCACGGCAATGAGATGCACATAAGACTACAAGGAAGTTGGGGAGGGGGGATAAAATAACAACACAAAAAGTAGCACTTGAAGTCTGCGGTTTCCTAGTGGGTCCTTCTCATCAAAGAAACGGATGTCTCTGCTCTCCTTTCCGAAAGAGTTCTTGTCCAAAAAGCAACGACAGTAATGAGGGAGACCGCGGACAACTTGAGGGGAGGTTGAGAGCGCATCTCGCGAGAATCTCGGAATGCTGATTTGCACTTGAAAACCAGTCTGGTTTGATGCCATTGCGTCGTTTGTTGTAAGATTTTTGAAGGCTATGGACCGTTTCTGTCATGTTAAATGGGTCTCTCTGCTCTGTTTCCCTGGCACCTGGCAGTCCGCTTCATATCGCTGTCTGCATTATGATTTTTAGCTACACGTCGCCTGGGGGACCAGATTTAGCCGAGTATTCTCCCCTTGACATTTATTTTTCTTGTCAGCGCAGTGAGCTTGTCTTGCTTGTTTCTTAATTGGTTCCTTTTTTTTTTGATTGAACAATAATTTCCGACGAACGCTATTAAGTTTGAATGATCAACCTGATATTGGCGTCACTGATTTGAGCACCTGCACTGATTTTTCGTTGTCAAGTTGTCCAATTGTCCATCCTTTATCGACTTTCATTTCTTCGCTGTCGAGTGACACAATTGTCCATCCTTTGATAACTTTCATTTCTTTGCTGTCATGTTGCTTAACTGTCCATCCTTTGTTGACTTTCAAACGATTACCATACGTTAACAAAGTATGGTAAAACACCACGTTCGGTTATAAGTCGTCTTCATGAAAATGATTAAACTTTTTCTTAACTTTGATAATGACACTTTTCTTGCAGTCCATGTAATGTTGGTGTAGAAGGGGGGTAATATTCCACTAATGCTAATGTATTTATTTATTCATTTACATAAATTATCCAATACTAATGATCTCCTAATATTCTTGTTCCGATGTACGCTTAATGTATTCAAACATTGCCTGCACATTTGTTCAATAATATCTGACCATATCTTCAACAATGTTTGCTAAATTTCTTCACAAAACCTAACTATTTCATTAATGCCTATCCATTTCTTCCACAATTACTAAGAATTTCGTGAGAAACTCTGTAGCGTGTATACGCATGCCATCTTCACAATATTGCACAACTATATCGATATCGTGCACATACCCATGTCATCAACAGCTCTCACATCGCCATCGATATCATGCATATATACCCATGTCATCAACAACTCGCACACCAATAGCAATATCTTGCATAAACCCATGTCATCAACAGCTCGCACACCAATAGCAATATCTTGCATAAACCCATGTCATCAACAGCTCGCACACCAATAGCAATATCATGCATATACCCATGTCATCAATAGCTCCCACACCGATATCGTTATCATACATATAGGTATTTCTTCAACAGCTCGCCACTGATAGCAATATCATGCATAAACCCATGTCATCAACAGCTCCCACACCAATAGCAATATCTTGCATAAACCCATGTCATCAACAGCTCCCACACCAATAGCAATATCTTGCATAAACCCATGTCATCAACAGCTCCCACACCAATAGCAATATCTTGCATAAACCCATGTCATCAACAGCTCCCACACCAATAGCAATATCATGCATAAACCCATATCATCAACAGCTCCCACACCAATAGCAATATCTTGCATAAACCCATGTCATCAACAGCTCGCACACGATAGCAGTACACGATTGTTTAGCTTTCGGAATGTCAAGAACGTGCATGTACAATGGTGAGCGCAATCTTCTAGCAGGAGTGTCGTATATTTGAGATAAGACAGGCATTCAGGACAGGTACAAAACAGTGAAACATAAACGAGCGAAAATATTTTCCGACAAACGTTAAGACTCGGTTTACATGTTCACAAAGTGCATACGATTAACAGCAGCAGCAGTAACAATAATAATAAAACAGATCATTCAAGTTCTTAAAATGATTTCCAAGTAAAATATACAAAGACTGAAAACTTGGGCGTATTATATGAATCTGGAATGAGCAACCAATAAAAGGGACATCAATTAAATGTCGCGATATTTTTGCAAGTACACACACGATTCACATTCATGAGTGTTTGTGTACTCGGCAGAAGAAAGCAAGACATAGCAGATTTAACGTCTTTTAGGTGCGTGTGGGGGTGTGGGGTGTGAGAGATGAAGGCGTTGTTGAAAGTCTATCATGCTGAGGGATTTTAGTGTCATGTTTTTATTTTCTTGCTTATTACTTTGTGTTTGAAAAGAAGAGTGTTGAATTGGTTACAATATATTCCAAGGATAAAATCTGATAACAAACAAACAGAGGGCTGTTGTTTTGTACAGGAATTAATTTTACAGATCTGGACGGCGATATGCAGGTCTCAGGTTAAATGGCGCTCGTTGGCCCCAGATGGTACAGCAATAGTTAATTAAAAATTGAAAGAATGTATGATAGTAAATCTTTCTGTAAGGCTGAACAATAATGCGTTTTATTTAGCATTTTAGACAGTCCCAAAATAAAATTATTTCATAAACAATGAGGCTTTATTTAGCATTTTAGACAATCCAAAAATAAAGTTATTTCATAAACAACGGGGCGTTTTATTTAGCATTTTGGACAGTCCAAAAATAAAGTTATTTCATGAACAATGGGGCGTTGTTTTATTTAGCATGTTGGACAGTTCAAACGTAAAGTTACTTCATGAACAATTGGGTATTTTATCTAGCATTTTTGAGATACCAAAAGTAAAGTTATTTCATGAACAAATCAGCGTGTTATTTAGTATTTTGGAGAGTTTAAAAGTAAAGTTATTTATTGAAAAAAGGGAGTTTTATTTAGTATCTTAAAGAGTCCAAAGGTTTCATGAAAAGCTGGACATTAAACAGCAAGTATAGATTAGAACTTCTAATGTTTGTGTTTATCAACTTATTTAAACATTTTAATTGTACATATATATATAAGGCAGTTTAGACCTTTTCTTCTCTTTACTTCTAGAACGCATTGTGCTGTTTTTGATAAGTGAACACACCTGTCATTACTATTACATCATGCTCCCTTCTCTTTCATACTTTAGTTGAGTTTTGTATTCATGATTCTCTTGTCTTGGCTGGCGTTATGAACTATTGCATTCATTCTGTTTGTGTCTTGACTGGCGTTGTGAACTATTGCATTCATTCTGTTTGTGTCTTGACTGGCGTTGTGAACTATTGCATTCATTCTGTTTGTGTCTTGACTGGCGTTGTGAACTATTGCATTCATGCTGTTTGAGTCTTGACTGGCGTTGTGAACTATTGCATTCATTCTGTTTGTGTCTTGGCTGGCGTTGTGAACTATTGCATTCATGCTGTTTGTGTCTTGGCTGGCGTTGTGAACTATTGCATTCATTCTGTTTGTGTCTTGACTGGCGTTGTGAACTATTGCATTCATGCTGTTTGAGTCTTGACTGGCGTTGTGAACTATTGCATTCATGCTGTTTGTGTCTTGGCTGGCGTTGTAAACTGTTGCATTTCTGTGTTCCTGTCTTGGCTGGCTTTGAAAAGTGTTGCATTCATGCTATTCATATCGTTACTGACTTTGGTGTTGTGAACTTTTGCATCATGCTGTTCATATCATGACTGGATTTGGTGTTGTGAACTACTGCATTCATGCTGTTCGTGTCTTGGCGGGCGTTATGAACTGTTGCAGTCACGACATGTTTGTCGCGACTAATGGACTGATCTATCAACAGCAAAACTTTCACTGGCAGTGTATTTCATATACAATGGAAGATTATTAATTATTATTATTAATTATTATTATTAATAATTATTATTATTAATGTACATATTAACAGCAAACGGCCTGAGAAATAGACCGGGCCGGTCGCCAACTGTTAGGGTACTGGACGGCGATGGAATTCCTGATGCAGGCGGATTGGGTACGATTATGATTTGGAAGATTACGACTGATTCTATAAAACGCTAACGGCTGAGTTAATCGAGAAAAATGGTGTGATTGAAAATTCGCAAGTATGTTACGATCATTGATAATGATACCTGTAAAATTACTCTTATTTATACTCTTGTTTATACTCTTGTTTACATTCTGTAATTAAGATCCAGTTATCGGACAGAATGTTTTCGCCCATGACTGATATTTTTTTCCCGGACTAATGTACATGAAGAAGACGTCTCCTTCTTTTAAGGATTTTATGACATTGATTTTAGTGCAAAGACGTGTAAGGAAATTGGTCTGAATTATCTACAACTTTGTTGTCAACAGATGTCAAATGAGGAGTACATCATCGCTGTCAATAGATGTCTAGTGTGGAGTACATCTTCACTGTTAACAAATGTCAAATGTGGAGTACATCTTCACTGTTAACAAATGTCAAATGTGGAGTACATCTTCACTGTCAACAGATGTCAAATGTGGAGTACATCTTCACTGTCAACAGATGTCTAGTGTGGAGTACATCTTCACTGTCAACAGATGTCTAGTGTGGAGTGTCTTTAGCATGCTTACACAAAGTGCTTTCAAGCATTGCATTCATTTTAGATGTAGGTCAGAGATTTGGATAATTAAAAGAATTTCTTTTGCATGTTAGATAAGGTTTTGAAAACTTCCGCAGATGAAATGAAAAGAATTTTAAACTGTATCTTGATATTTTTTCTGAATAAAAGTTTGACAGTTTTGATAATGAAGACTCAATTTTCTTTTCTTTCGTTATTTTTTAAAGAAGTGTTTTACAATTTGTCAACTGCACTTTGTGCATCAAATACAGTTAATGTTTGATATTGAAGGCTTTTATTTATGGCACTCATAAAGTTCTGTTTAGTGCTAATTAATTTACTTTTAAAATCATTTGTCGTTCGAATTTGTTGTTGTCTTTACTTGTTTGTTTGGGGAGAATTGTATTTTACAATTTATATTAGTAGTGCCTAGAGGCAAATTATGCCCCTTGCTTTTTTATCTTTCACTTCTTTAATATGATTTAATGGTATGCTAGTTGTTGCTAACTTTCAGGTGGCTTATTGTGTAAATCAGCCATGGCCACCTGTGCCACATGCAGTAGAGGAATTAGGCCAAGGCCATTGACCACGTGTAAGAGTAAAGACATGGTTTGGGAAATACTAGTGATACTGGGTGATATGGATATGACACCCGTATATGGACACTTGCATTCCGGCCATGATGTGTCTGAACCTGCCGATTCCTTGGAATTTTTATGCACAGCACCCACGCCATCACGAAAGGCTGAATTTGTATATGACAAGATGGATGTTCATGATACAAGGAGTGGTAAATATATATATATATATATATATATATATATATATATATATATTGACTTCTTGATATCTATTGACATATGTTATTGATTAGAATGTTTGTACATTTTTATTGATCATTGCTTGTATGAAGCTAATGCATATCTCTTTCAGAAACGGTAATCTGTGACGTCAGCGATGGTTCATATTGCATGCATAGTTGACGAAATTAGAATGGTCATGTGTTTTGCACTCTGTTCTTTATTACTTTAAAACCATTTGTAACGAGTAAAATCAAAGTGTAGAGTAATGTAATTGTTCAATGTAAATTAATACAAACCATTGGTTGTGGTTTGTTACTATTTGAGATCTACATTGATTGCTCATAAGTGTATACTTTAAATTATTATCAAGTTTTGTAAATATTCCTCAATGACGGGAATTCTGTGAATTGAAAATTAGCAGTTAGCTAATGTTTTGATGATTTGAAATTGTAAGAGACGCCTATTTGAAGTCAACACAAAAAAATCTTAATTTATTTAGTAATTATTAGCGGCTTCAACGTAATTATGATATTCTTGCCTTTTCACATCAGTTGTTTCGTCGACTTTTCGTCTCGAAATTCCCCGTCTGTCATGAGCTGATCAGACTTCATGTAATTCAAAGACAAAGCCACTACTAGTGAAGAAATGCTCTGTGTGCAAGGCAGACTGGACACTGCTGGTGAAGAAATGCTGTGTGCAAGGCAGACTGGACACTGTGAAGAAATGCTATGTGTGCAAGGCAGACTGGACACTGCTGGTGAAGAAATGATGTGTGCAAGGCAGACTGGACACTGTGACGAAATGCTATGTGTGCAAGGCAGACTGGACACTGTGAAGAAATGCTATGTGTGCAAGGCAGACTGGACACTGATTGTGAAGAAATGCTATGTGTGCAAGGCAGACTGGACACTGCTGGTGAAGAAATGCTATTTGAGCAAGACAGACTAAAACCAATCACCTATCTTCAAGATTCAGATAAGTTGCCCTTGAAGCCTCCTCATTTGATAATCTGACGAAAAACAAACATTGAACTATGGGACAGTAGTCAATAAGACGATCTCGGTTGATCAATGGATTCGGAATTGAATTTTCTCTTTTGTTGTTTTATTATTAAATTCCTTTTCTATTTTCTTAAACCCACATTTTGATTAATATATTTGGAATGACCATAAATGAGAATTGGCTGGGGGTGCGCCATAGGATATGTGGACAGTGTAATTAATCAAAGGGAAAGATAACTTTGCCGATTCCAGGTCATGATTATTAGTCTACATGTCGCCATGTTAGATATTTAGTTGTCCCATAATGCAATCTGTATGTTCTAACAAAGAGACTGAAGAGCAGATTAGGCCATGGGGCTTTTATCAGCATTAAAGTCAACATAATTCAAATTTCATAATTAATAACTCTGGATCTTAACAGAGTTGATAAAAATAACCGCACATGTGACACAGTTCCTTTTCTCTCCGTATGTTTCTCATCGTATATTATTCATCGTATGTTTCGCTTCCCGATATAAAACAGGTTGTAAGATGTTTTGAGTGAATGCACAATAAATATAACGCAAGTTGTAAGATGTTTTGAGTGAATGCACAATAAATGTATGTTTGTTTAGAACATTTCAGAAAGTATCAATCAGACCTGACTGGCTTCGCCTAAATCTGTTATATAACATTCATAATCATTTTATTATTATTGGCTATATTTTTCTTTTCGAAACCTGTATTACAGAACTGCTATGTCAAAAAAGAAAATAAGCGCATAAGTGTCTGTGTGTGTGTGTGTGTGTGTGTGTGTGTGTGTGTGTGTGTGTATTGTGCATTGTTTCCAAAAAAAATAAGTTCCTTATTTAAATTACCACTTTGCAATGAGTGCGATTTTATGATATACCACAGTCAATATAGAGTGTACTGTGAAATAACAGTAAAAGCATATTTCGTTATGCTTTTCTTAAACTATCAAACAGTTTTTTGCATCAGTGTTTAAGATAAACCTTTTGTGTGCAGACAGACAGACGGATGGATTTATTGATGGATTGATGGATTGATAGATAGATAGATAGACAAACAGACAGACAGACAGACAGATAGATAGACAGACAGGCAGACAGATAGACAGACAGATAGATAGATAGATAGATAGATAGATAGACAGACAGACAGACAGACAGACAGATAGATAGATAGGTAGATAGATAGATAGATAGATAGATAGATAGATAGATAGATAGATAGATAGATAGATAGATAGATAGATAGATAGATAGATAGATAGATAGATAGATAGATAGATAGATAGATAGATAGGTAATTTGAATATTGGTGTTTTGTACTGTCTCCCTCTAACGCTCCATTGCCTGTACTCTCTCTCTCTCTCTCTCTCTATCTCTCTCTCTCTCTCTCTTAATATCCCTGTTCTTGAAAGCAAATTGATATGCTGACGAGCAATGTCATACAGATCTATCATTCTTCGACATTCCATATCCGGTATTGAGGAACGTTCCTGGGAGGATATTAAATTTCCCTTCACCGGAAAATAACAAAGTTTTCTTATGTTGGTAACGGCTGCGGTTCAATGAAATATTAATTTTGCAAGAATCTTACAGAAACTCCGGTTTGCGGAAATGTATCTGACTACCCATTTTAAATTTCTTTTTTCTTTACAGTCCCAACGTTTTCCTTTCACTGTTTTATTTGCAGTCCCAACTTTTTCCTTTGTTTTATTTGCAGTGTCAAGATTTGCCTTTCATTGTTTTATTTACAGTCCCAACGTTTTCCTTTCACTGATTTATTTGCAGTCCCATCGTTTTCATTTGTTTTATTTTGCAGTACCAACATTTTCCTTTGTTTTATTTGCTGTCCCACGTTTCGTTTGATTTGTTTTACTGGCTGTCTCACTCTCTACTTTTGATATGTTTTATTTGCAGTCCCACTGTTCCCTTTGAGATGTTTTATTTGCAGTCCCAAAATTTTCTTTTCACTGTGTTATTTGCAGTCCCACGTTTCTTTCAGTATGTTTTATTGGCAGTCCCACGTTTCTTTCAGTATGTTTTATTGGCAGTCCCACGTTTCTTTCAGTATGTATTATTGGCAGTCCCACGTTTCTTTCAGTATGTTTTATTTGCAGTCCCACGTTTCTTTCAGTATGTTTTATTGGCAGTCCCACGTTTCTTTTGAGATGTTTTAAATGCAATCTATAGTTCCTTTTTAGATGTTTTATTTGCATTCTAATGATGTAGATGTGTATTATTTCTTACTGTGTCCACCATGCCGTGTAAATAGATCTAGATTTAATTATGTAGATGTGTATTATTTCTTACTGTGTCCACCATGCCGTGTAAATAGATCTAGATTTAATGATATAGATGTGTATTATTTCTTACTGTGTCCACCATGCCGTGTAAATAGATCTAGATTTAATTATGTAGATGTGTATTATTTCTTACTGTGTCCACCATGCCGTGTAAATAGATCTAGATTTAATGATATAGATGTGTATTATTTCTTACTGTGTCCACCATGCCGTGTAAATAGATCTAGATTTAATTATGTAGATGTGTATTATTTCTTACTGTGTCCACCATGCCGTGTAAATAGATCTAGATTTAATGATATAGATGTGTATTATTTCTTACTGTGTCCACCATGCCGTGTAAATAGATCTAGATTTAATTATGTAGATGTGTATTATTTCTTACTGTGTCCACCATGCCGTGTAAATAGATCTAGATTTAATGATATAGATGTGTATTATTTCTTACTGTGTCCACCATGCCGTGTAAATAGATCTAGATTTAATTATGTAGATGTGTATTATTTCTTACTGTGTCCACCATGCCGTGTAAATAGATCTAGATTTAATGATGTAGATGTGTATTAATTCTTGCAGCAGTGTTCATTTCATTTATTATTTTCTCGCTGTGAAACATTCAACGGAGTGGCGTGTAGTGGAGTGACTATCAACAGAGTGGCATGTAGTGGAGTGACTATCAACAGAGTGGCATGTAGTGGAGTGACTATCAACGGAGTGGCATGTAGTGGAGTGACTATCAACGGAGTGGCATGTAGTGGAGTGACTATCAACGGAGTGGCATCATCCTAGGTTGATGTCACGTTCGAGTTCTCGCTCTTCCTCTCTCTCTCTCTCTCTCTCTCTCTCTCTCTCTCTCTCTCTCTCTCTCTCTCTCTCTCTCACTCTAAGCATTATTACTGTATTGATATCTTCATTACAGATAATAGCCAATATTTCTTTCTTGTCCCTGTTTTTCCTGGAGACTCCTACCAGAGTTCTGTAACAAAGGAGCAACTTGCTTCCAGTCCTGATGCAGGAAATGATTCCACCCAAATTTCTGCTATGATGGACTGTTTTAATAGTTAATCAATTTACAGAAGGCACCGCCTTAACAATAAACCTCCAACTCATCATACCTCTGAAGTTCCTGTTCCAGATGACGTCATGTATGTTCCAGTGACACGTGTCCTAGTAATAACAGGAGTGTTCCTGCTCCAACTTGTGTCATTTGCGTTCCAGCGAAACACGTGTCAGATTCGAAGTGGGAATATTCCTTTTCCATCTTACGTCATGTTGTTCCAGTGAGACATACAACTGATAGTGCAGAATTTTGAAAGCACGAAAACTGTACCTGTCATTAATTACTGTAGGTAATTAAATAAAGAAAAAATTCAACATGCGTTGTGTCAACATCAGAACCACAAAAGAGTGAACATAAATCTTCAGTCTAAAGTTCCTGCCTGTGAGGCAGGGTGACACTTGCTAAGCTGGGTGATAAATATTCTTGTCAGGGGAAAGAATCCTCGTGATTTTATAAAATAGCGCAAAAACATGAAGCATGGCAGGCGACAGACACTTCTTATGTACTGGTATCTTAAGAAAAGTACACAACTAGTATATGTTGTACAGGATACTTAGGAGTGTGTGTGTGTGTGTGTGTGTGTGTGTGTCTGTGTGTGTGTGTCTGTGTGTGTCTGTGTGTGTGTGTGTGTCTGTGTAAACTGTTTACAAAAATAATTACTAAGAAACTCTAGACACAGGCAAATGTCAAGTAAGATAGATAGATAGATAGAGGGATGGGTTTTGGATGGATGGATGGATAGATGGATGGATAGATAGATAGATAGATAGATAGATAGATAGATAGATAGATAGATAGATAGATAGATAGATAGACAGACAGATAGATAGATAGATAGATAGATAGATAGATAGATAGATAGATAGATAGATAGATAGATAGATAGATAGATAGATAGATAGATAGATAGATAGATAGATAGATAGATAGATAGATAGATAGATAGATTTATATACATATATATCGAATACATAATTCGTAACTTTTTAAAAAATTAAAATGATTTACGCTTCTAAAGGTGGATTAATAACTTTAATATTCAAACAGTAAAAAAGTATGAAAAATCTAATTATGTAATTAGTTGAATGTCCTAAAACGAGTCAAAAGTATTCTTTATTATTACCAAATTGTGATCTAGTTTCTATCCTACTCATTCAAAAGAGAAATCTGTCACTTAGAGATGATAAATGGTAGATATGTATGTATACTATTTATGCATTTATTTAAAATCTCTATGAAACCTCAGAAAACAAACGATATTTCAGATTATACTGCACACAAAAAAAGAAATGTACTCGTAAAAATAAAATTTCTCGTTCATGAATACTATGCGGTAAAGCATAAATGTTCTGTTCGAGTGGCCTCCCATTTGTTATGTACGACAATTAACTCCCTCTATATCTTGCTAACTGTGACAACAGTTGGTAAATGCTTTGTCGATAGAAATTTCACTGAACGTGGACGTTGCTCCAAAACAATAATGACCTTGTAAATGTATCCATCGTTATCAATTAAATTCAAAATGGTCTTAGCATTTTTTCCCTTTAGCGGAAATGCTTTATCTCATCTTTCCACGAAAAGTTCAGAGGTCACAAAGTTCCTCTGTGTGAGAAAACTGTGCGTGTCTGAACTTAAGGTTAATTTATTTATTTTTTTTTTTTTTTTTTGGTGTGCAATACATTTAATTGTGATCGTTTGTCTATATGGAAAGAAAGAGCTTTGGGACTTTTATTGTTATTCATTGGTATATGTTCAGTGAAAGTGAATGGAGTTGTGGATGTTGCTGCTGTCGACGATAATCAGGATAATGATGATGGTGGTGATAGTGGTGATGATAATGATGATGATATGGTTATGGTGATAGTGATGATGATGATGATGATTTTTTTTTATTTGGGAGTCGGGTGGAGGCACTTGAGAGCAATCAGAGTCCTTTTGAGCTCGGTCACTGACCTTAAAAAAAACCAGCTAGAACCAGCTATAGCTCCTCCAGACATAACCTTCCCAGAGGTTTAGAAATGCCTAAATCTGTCCGCGAAATCAGCGAACGTTTGAAGAGGATATTAATCAGAAAGTAGTTAATCAATTAATCATTGATACCTCCTCGGAGTTACTTGAATGACGTGTGTTGTCTTCAAAACGGGTAACCAATCTAGTTACTGACAGAGGTAACAAACGCTGGTGACCTTACAGCTGATAACTTAGGATGTTGACTGAAAACAGTAAATAAGTCTGGCAGCTGTTCGCATGATAACTTTAAGAAGGTGGACTAAGATGGTGACAGAGGATGGTAACTTAAGACGTGGCTTAACATGTCGATTGAGCGAGATATTTACGAGATGACGCTTGGAATGTGACTGAGGATGGTGACTCACGATGGTGACTTTTCATATGTGAGTTTAAAAGGATTACGGTTTATGATGATGACTTAAGGAGAGGATGAAGACTGGTGACTTATGATGGAGATGCATGCGGCTTTAACTTATAATGATAATAATATCTGATGCATAATCTCCTACTGTCAATGAAATTACGATAGTCTCCCTTCCTCTCCAGAGCTTGCCTAACTAGGGATGGTGGCTTTCGTCTTAGGTTCTATGGGTTTGTTCTTCCTTTGGCGTACATTTCATTCATTTCATGCACCATTTGTCATGGCTGACTGTTTATTTAGTAAAATAACATAGTCTGAAAGTGATTGTTTAGAATAAAATGCAAAACCTATAGTTTCAAACTTCCAGAAAATCATCCCACAGGAAAGCATCCCATGGCTACCAACAAAAATTGTCTTTAAAGACAGTTCAGTGATAAATACGGAAATGTTCAATAACAAACATGAGACTGCTCGGCAATAAACACAAGACTGAGCGGTCTCAAATCAGAGACTGTTCAATAACGAATACGGGACTGCTCGATAACGAATACGGGACTGTTCCGTAACGAATACGGGACTGCTTGATAAAGAATACGGGACTGCTTGATAACGAATACGGGACTGCTTGATAACGAATATGGGACTGTTCCATAACGAATACGGGGTTGCTTGATAATGAATATGGGACTGTTCCATAACGAATACGGGGTTGCTTGATAACGAATACGGGACTGTTCCATAACGAATACGGGACTGCTCAATCTTAAACGTACATATACCAAGATAGTCTGATGCTAATTATATCGATATAATTTTAGCTTTCAAAGATTGCGTGAGCATTTTAATTCAACAGCAAACAAAACATGCACACGCACACACACTTTCTGACATTATAAAATGTTGTCTTTTGGGGGTGGGGATTTGGGGCGGAATTCATACAATGGGGAATTTGAAAATAATGTCAGTCACAGTACAGGCTTACTTTAAAACGGTTTGGTAACTATTTTACACTTCAATGAAACTAGGTCAATAAAACAAAACGTCACAAAGCAGACATGGATTAAATATGAGGCAGTGATTATTGCACTGCTAATACAAATAGTCTCCAACCCGCTGGGCGCCATGGCTCCCGCGAAGAGGTGTAAAAGTAGTTCAGATGTCGGCTGTTCCATCCAACCTTTCATCACTCATCTTTCGTTCTAGAATTTCATTCAGAACAAAATTTATTTATGGATGTCACATGCGAAGTGTCTTCCCAAGTTTTAAGAAAATGGTACCACAGCTTAAGCTTTTAGTACAGCCTTTCCACATTCTGGAGCTAAGTGAAAAGAATATTCATCGTCATTGAGTCTGTGGTTGCTTACTTGTGAATCCTTTGACTTGTCAACTACAGGTAGCATAAACAACTACAGGTAGCATAAACAACTACAGGTGGCATAAACAACTACAGGTGGCATAAACAGCTACACGGATTACGAGACTCATTCTAGTATGCACAGAAATGGAGCTGGAGATTTGGGACCTTCAAAATAATAATGTTCTAAAACCGTGCGCAACAGACCCAAAAGGGTTTCCCGCTTTGATAAACAAACAAACCTAGATTATACAAACTATTTTATTTAATTAAGTAAAACGTCACAGAACAAGCCTAAATTAAATAAGATTTAATAACTATTTTAGTGTTGAAGCAAATTATGACAATGTGATAAAACGTCGCAAAACAGGAATAATTTAAAACCCATTTCTTGACCATTTACAAAACCTTTGTCAAAGTAATAAAACGTTCAAGCAAGCTTTAAAACTCACGTGTTCACTACGTATATTGATGTTGTCAATAAAATAATGATTCAAAATATAATAATAATTTTACTTAAATGTTATTAAATTACTTGTACATAAATGTTATAAAAATGTCATAGAGTCAAACTGTTCTAGTTCAAAGACACGTCTCTCAGCAGGCATAAATGAAAAGCGGTTTAATGATAATTTCACCACTTATGCAAATTACGATATGCAAATTATGACTGACTGGTGCAACGTCGCCATTTCAAAGACACGCGTCAGTCACGTGTTTCCCGCACGAATTACAATAAGACATTTTCTTGCTTAATTACTTCCCTTTTCTTTACAATAAGACTTGTTTCTGTTTAATTACTTCCTCTTTCATTACAATAAAAAAAATTTCCTTTTTAATTACTCCCCTTTTCATTACAATAAAACACTTTTCTGTTTAATTACTTCCCTTTTCATTAAAATAAGACATTTTCGTATTTAATTACTTCCCTTTTCATTACAATAAGTCACTTTCCTGTTGAATTACTTCCCTTTTGATTCAAATGCATCCTTCCATTTGTGGCTTTCTAACCAGCGCGAAAACGGCGGAAGCCGGAAGCGCCCCCTACACTCAATCAATGGCTTTCCAGTTCACAATTGCTACTCTCCGACGCGGACGAATGTGGTCGTAAATTTCTTTTATTTCAATTTTTTTTGTATGTGTCAGTCAACAAGTTTCTGTTTATTTCAAATTTTTTTTTTTGTATGTTTCAGTCTACAAGTACAAGTTTCTGTTTATTTCAAATTTATTTATGTGCGTATGCACATAGGCCAGCTTCCATCAAAGCGCAAAATCCTATACACTTTTAAACGTTTCCCTTTACATTTATATTTTTTAATTTTGAATTCTAGTTACATTTTATCTACAACAGCTCGCCTTGCTAGAAAGAAGTGTCAAGAGATCTAATTGTTTTTAATTTAATTAAATGTCATACATCTACATAACAGGGAGCCAACCATTGGGTATGAATGCAGGATAACAAAATCAGCATTTTTCACACACACACACACACACACACACACACACACACACACACACACACACACACACACACACACACACACACACACACACACACACACATACATACATACACATGCACATACACGGATACATACAAGCATATACATACATACACATATGCACACACACACACACACACACACACACACACACACACACATATATATATACACATACACTAATATATATAGAGAGTGATAGATTCATCATACATGCACACACATGCACACTCGTACAGACAACCAGTCATTAAGTTGTCTTTAGTATCCCACCAATTCCCCAGTTCATCATTATTTTCTTTAAACAAATTCTCATATTTTGGTCTTGAATTACTTTTAGCTGAAACAAAATGGATTACTATTATTACATATGACAGTTGTACATATCATTTGTGTAACTTTAAACAAAGAAGAGCTTTCCAATAATTACAATCTGCAAGTTACATTGACAGTTCAGTGATAACACGTATATTCCTCGTCCACTATTTCCGTTCTCATTTCAGTCACTTGAACATTTGTCTCTCTTGTTAAAACGTAAAAGGAAAAAATATTCATTCAAAGGATGATAATGTTATAGAAGCAATTTAATAGTTATTACATTGCTGTGTGCGTGCATGTGTGTGTGTGAGCGTACAGTTGTCTGATTGCATGAGTCTATGAGATATATTTTTGCGCACGCGTGCACAGCAGTTGTGTGCGCGCGCGCCTATGTCTGTGTGTACGTATGTGAGTACACGTTGTGTGATTGCGTATGTCTATGAGATACATTATACAGTGTGTGTGTGTGTGTGTGTGTGTGTGTGTGTGTGTGTGTGTGTGTGTGTGTGTGTCTGTGTGAAATATGTTTAATGATGCGAAATTACTCGGGCGTAACATAAAATAATTTTCTCACGTGTCTGAGAACTGACGTACACTATAAAATGATTTTAGTCTTGACATGTGAATTACGTCACTTAATCCAAGAGGTCAAATCCCAAATGAATTGAGCAGATACAACACCAGAAGCCATAATAAATCTGTTGCAGAATCTTGGGTCGACATGACCGAACAGTAGACGGTTGAGATCATATCACTTTCAACTCTTCGCTTTTGCTATATGGATGGATGGATTTTGGTGGCATGTGGGTGGAAGATAGATAGATAGATAGATAGATAGATAGATAGATAGATAGATAGATAGTTAGATAGATAGATAGATAGATAGATAGATAGATAGATAGATAGATAGATAGATAGATAGATAGATAGATAGATAGATAGATAGATAGATAGATAGATAGATAGATAGATACTGACATTATTCAAACGTGTGTTTTGCACCCTCCTCCGGTTACTTTAGTCTGTGCCCTAGGATCATTCATGATTGGTTCACGCGCGAAATCATCAATGCCTTGCTATAAAAGCATGTTTCCTTTATTGGTTTGGTAACTGGACAAACTGAACGTCATCTTCTCGTTGTGGTCCTATCTAGCAAGCAAGCTTGCCGTTTGATGTTTATGCTAGTGGTATTGTGTTTGTAAATAACGCCTGCAGTTCCTCATCCATAAAGAATGTATATTAGCTGCTGAAGATTGTAAATGTAATTTTAAAAGTTGAGAGCAAGACCTGGCATTACCTCTTGATATTGGGGGGAGGGGGGGGGCTTCAAACTTTTGGTTGTTTCTGTTTGGTTTTATTTGTAGCTGTAAAGTTTTTTATGCTTGGTTTTTAAAAAGGGGAGGGGTGGACTTCGTGGGTTTGTTGGGTCTTTTAGAGGGGATGTAGTTGTTTTCTTTTTTCCTTTTTTTATGGGGGAATGTTTGGCATTTTCTCATTTATTTGTTTGGGGTTGTTTTACTTTCACTTATAACTATCAGGATTTTGTTTGTTTGTATTTTTAAATCTTCATCTGCCAATGAACCATAAACGTGTCATCTTGTAATTGTTTAGAAATATTAAATTATTAATGTCTGCACCGTTTCTCTTTCTTTCACGAATGTTTTGTATTCAGTTAACCTCATATGGAGATTTAATTAAAAATACATTATTCAATAAAACCTTGCATGTTGAGCTTGTCTCATCTCTGAGTCAATGCAGGGACACTTTGGAATTTAGATCGAGAGGGATAGAGGCAAATACTGTTACAGATGCAAAGTTTATGCATTTATATGTCTGTAGGCACGCATGTCTGAAGATGTGTGCACATAATTGTGCATAGTGTATGATTGTGTGTGTGTGTGTGTGTGTGTGTGTGTGTGTGTGTGTGTGTGCATGAGTGTGTGTGTGTGCATGAGTGTGTATGTGTGTGCTACTTTATATAATGATGTAATCTATTTAGTAAAATAAAGTCACTTATAGCATGACTACTGTATATATATATGCAAGTGATGCAGAAGGAAGATGCTAACATAAAACCTACCGGGGAGTCTGTAAGAAAAATAATTTCGCGATCAATTGATTCGTACGGAATGGGGAAACTGGAGACTAATATAGTAGAACCGAGATGAACATATGTTTCAGTGCATTGTATATCCCTCGTGGGGTAAAAGAAAATATTTCGCTGGACTTCTTTCCCTTTAATAAATGGCGTGCTAGGTTTCAATCTGTCAAAGATTGTTTCAAGATTTCTTGAAGGTTCATCAGTTTTATAAAGCTTGACTTCTAAGTATGTCGTTGTTGTTTTTTATTTTTTTTATATTGTGTTTTTCTTTAGGGGAAATAAGGATGTACGACGTTCTAGATGCAAGGTTGAACACACGAAGTCTTAAAATAGAAACTCCATTACAGCTTGCTTTCCCGTTCACAGGCGGTTTTCTTGTGTTTTGTTTCTTTGTGACGTCAGACACATTGGCAGACATATGGTGGCTACTGCGATGAATGTGTGAAATAAAATGAAGCTATATTATTTTTTTGCAGTTTTTTTTTTCAGCTTGGGCTGTTTGTCTTTTGATTTACGAACTGAGTCTAGTGGAAAGTCACCATTTAAAGTTATAAAAGTTCTGAAATACATTTTCTTCAAAAAAAGAAAACGATGTCTGTGCAATTTGTGAAAAAGGAATAGACTTAAAGTTCTAAAATTTTTAAATAATACCAAATATATATCCGCCAAAGGTACTCGATAAACGATTCGCAATCTTATTAAAACGCAGGTTATAAATCATTTCGTTGGATTTTTCATCATTTTGTAATTGTAACAACACAAATAGAAAGCTATCTATTGCGACAAATTTAAAATTTAAATAATATGTTAGAGGAGGTCAGGGTGAGAAGGAAAAGAGAAGGAGGAGGTAAGGGTGAGAAGGAAAAGAGAAAGAGGTTGAAGGAGGAAAAGAAAGAGGAGGAGGAGGAGATGGATGAGGAAATGGAGAGAAATTATATGGAAAAGATGAACAAGAAAAAAAGGAATTGAAGATGGGGGGGGGTAAAGATGAGGAGAAGACGGTAAATGAGGAATAAAATAAGGAGGAGAATGAGGAAAATACCCAAATCCTCGACAAAGTCAGCAAACAGGTTTTTCAGTTCGCTACATTTTAAAGACTTGTTAAGTAAGCGAAGTAGCTTAGAGTGACGTAACCCTTAACAGCAGAAAAAGTGAAAACCCAGTAAGGTCAGCAATTAACATTGAGAATTAAAGACTTGTCATACAAAACGTGATGACGCACACTTTCAGTTATAGCGGTCGTTGTACACAACACATATCACATAATACATCAACGTCAGCTCTACCAGTCATTACATACATACACACATGAAATAACATATTCGCGATACACATAATACATAGTGTATAAACAGACCAAATTACACAGTTGTAACGTACCGTACATAACCCCTGACCTCTACACATGGAATAGTGCCGCAGACTGCTAATCTGACCAGTACATAATATACGTGATTGTATTTGTCAAGTGAAATATTTTTTCTTTCGGTCAATCCTTATTTCAAGGTACCTTACTTCGTTTCATTTGGTTCTAATAATATTTAAAGTTTTCAACAAAAAAAAAATAAATAAATAAATATCTATGTATCCCCTCTACTACTCTGACGTCAGTTAATAATGCGGTTAATTTAAATGACGTTTGTTTGTGCTTACTTGTTTGTTCTTTCTTTCTTTGTTTCTTCCTTCGTTATTTCTTCTTTTTTGTTTCTTCTTTCTTCTTTTTGGTTTCATTTTTCTTTGTTTCTTAATTTCTTTTTTTCATCTTTCTTTGTTTCTTCCTTCGTCATTTCCTCTCTCTTTCTTTTTGGTTTCTTTTTTCTTTCTTTTTTTTTTTTGTTTCTTCTTTTTCTTTGTTTCTTTCCTTGTTTCTTCTTTCTTTGTGTTTTCTTTCATTATTTCTTATTCCTTTGATTTTTCTACCGTTGTTTCTCTCTTTGTTTTTCTGTCTTTTTGTGTGTGTGTGTGTCTTTGTTCCTTTTTTGTTTGTTTGTTTCTTTCTTTCTGTCGTTCTATCGTCATTTTTCTAAGTTCTGGGTACTTGTATTGATCTGGAGAATAGTTATTACCCTTATTGTTTTAATAAAATCAATACTGAACTTGGTTCATTAAAAGTCTAAATTTCATAAACCGGATAAAACAAAAATAAATTCTTTCTATTTGTGTTGTTCTGTAACATTTTGTTGTTAGACGCTTGACTGAATTTAATCGTACCCATTAGCTCTGCTGTTCTAAGTAAACCACAATCATCCTGCGAGATCAGCACAACAACTTTAGCCTTTTATCAGGAACGTCAGCCGCAATTCCACGATAACCAGCAAAAGACAATTAAATTAAACCCAACAACCTTTAGTTTGTACTTGTTACAGTAAATTTTGTTTTTCGAGCAAATATACAAGAAAAGAAAATTAAATCAGCATGCTTTTATTTGTGCTTATTTGATTTATTTTGATTTTTCGAAAAAAAAATATTTCAAATAAAAAACAACAATCGTCTCTCTCTATATGGCGGAGTAAATTAATTACTTCTAAACTTAATTGCTATATATATTGTTAAATTGTCGAAGTGACCCTGACCATGGTAGAAGGGATAAATATCAACCACAGTGTGTAAGTGTAAGGAATACACTGCACTCTATTGTTAATGGTGGCAAAGTATGCTGACTACATTGAGCAATTTCTGGTACAAGGAAGTTATGGAAATTGCTACTATTGTTGTTCTGCTTGAATGAGTATTACAGCAGAGTGCCAGATTAGCCTCGAGAGAATAGCAGCGAATCAGTGCTCTACAATGTGAGGAGGGAAACATGTGGATTTTGACATGAACAATAAACTTGTGACTTCGATACAAAAAGCAGAAAATACGCAAAAAAAATACTATTGTGGTTTCATCTGTAACCTTGTAAAGGTTACATAGAAACTGTTATCACTTATCTAATAACTCCATTTCTGTTCTCTGATAAGAACTATCCACTGAACTAAAAAAATTCTAAGCCCTTTCTCTTTCAATCAATCAGTTAACTCACCATTAAGCTAACGGCCACGTTTCATGACTGTTCTAAAACCACATCAAATTCAAAGAGATTAAAGAATGGAATTATTTCAGCTGATAAACTTTGATTAATGTTTAATTCTGGAAAATACAGTCGATTACCTACATTTCAAGAGACATGTCCGTTAGTTTTCATCATAACAAAAGCCTTCAGCAAACAGTTCTTCACATGTTCATATCTAAACACGTAATACGTCGAACAGTACCTTACGGCACTCAAAACTTTGCATATCTGTGGATCTCAGTACATGAAATATTTAACTGATCGTAGAGCAGTGAAACTGTTGGCCTCTGCTGGAATCTGTGCATGTTACAGACAGCGTAAATGCCTCAAGAGCCTGTTGGTGTCAGTGCCTAAAGCTGTGCATGTTACAGACAGCGTAAATGCCTCAAGAGCCTGTTGGTGTCAGTGCCTAAAACTGTGCATGTTGCACGTGACATGAAACACTTTGTATATCTATTGCTGTCAGTACCTATAGCATTGTTTATTACAGTATCCATGTTCCTGATAACAATCTGTGTTACACACATTACAGATGCCATATACCTGATATCATTGTATCTTACACACAACGTTACAAATATCATGGGCCTGATATCGCTGTATGTTACACACAACATTACAGACTTCGTGTCCCCGATATCTTTGTATGTTACACACATTACAGATTTCTTGTGCCTGATATCTTTGTATGTTACACACAGCATTACAGACTTCGTTTCTCTGATATCACTGTTTGTTACACACATCACAGACTTCTTGTGCCTGATATATTTGTATGTTGCACACAACATTACAGAGTTTGTGTGCCTAATATCACTGTACGTTACACACAATATTACAGACTTCGTGTGTCTGATATCATTGTATGTTGCACACAACATTACAGAATTCGGGTGGGGCAAAGCGAAGAACTCGGAAAGTCAGGATCAGTTAATGTGAGAGCATGAAAATCCAAACCCAGATCTAGTGCAAAATAACAATGAATATTGCCAAACCACCTGTTCAGAATCAAAATCCAAACCCAGATCTAGTGCAAAATAACAATAAATATTGCCAAACCATCTGTTCAGAATCAAGCCCCAATCGCACGAAAGCATAACTGAATGCGCTAGATAAAATGCTTATATGCAATTTAAAGCCTAGACATGAAAATCGAAAAATCCTCCAACAGAATGAAATCTCATCTTAAAAAGAAAGTATGCAAGAATGCATTCAAATAATAAAAAATACATAATGAAATGTTAAAAATAATTTCAAATAACATCAGTTGATTATATTCATCAATATGGGAATCCTTTAAAAAAAACAAAAAACAAAGCATCAAAAATCAGTTAATTAATAATGTAAGAATTTGTTAAAAACTAAACATAAATATTTTTAACTCCATTCGCTCACACTAAGAGAAGAGTAAAGCCATGTATCTTGATAGAAAAAAGTATCCAAAACCTCACACACATACACACACATACACACACATACACACACTTGCACATATTCACATCATCTCAGACTTAATAGTGAGCCAAAGAGAAAACCTCAGAAACGAAGTGGGCTTTTGATTTGACGAGGAAAGGCAAACCCGAGATAGTGATTTGGAGTGAGGAGTGTGACGCCAGCTTTGCTAGTTTGAAAGACTGCCTGTCACGAGATCTGTCCTCCATTTCCCAGATTTCAATGAAGAATTCATACTCAGAACAAATGCTAGAACTGCAGGGCTATGTGCTGTACTGATGTAGAAGCACCTGATATTCTGTATCCAGTAGCTTTTTTCCAAGTCATACGTTAAATGCGGCTGAACAGAATTATTCGACTTAAGATAAAGAGTGTCTTGGAATTGTCTGGGCAATCCACAGAATCCAAGCCTACCTATATGGCTAGTTTTTTTGTCATTCAGACAGATCATCAAACTCTCGCCTACTTAGCTCACTCTACTAAGGCAAACGTATATATGTATAATTGATTGTTCATTTAATAAATTTATTGTTAAATTATTGACCTTTTAACACGTATTGATAAATATATGTTGAAGAGATAATAGGTGGATGGTGGCTCGCTAAATATAGATTAAAAGACGGATTTATCTTCTTCTTTGGTTAGAAGTTGTCCACCTACGGAAATATTGTGACAGTTAATGTTTGTCTTTAATGTTGTGGAAGAGAAAACGTTTACTGCGCCCGCATGTCCGCCAAGTGAGAGTGATGAGTGGTGTCTTCTGGAGAATTATTAATAACATAAATTAAGATTCTCATCACTTGTATTTAGTTATGGATGATTAATTAAGAATAATAATCATAACCATTAAGTAGGGTGGAGGTGTGTCACACACTCAAACAAAAATAAATATAAATTAAGCATTGCCAAGTGTGTCCCACTAAAGCAAACAGTAAGCCAGACGGGTGGATGGATGGATGTAGACCGACAAGACCTACTATTATATTTAATGCTTACAAAATATATTTTAATAGTGTTATAAGTAAATCTACGGAAGGTTTTCTAGAACATTAATCAAAATGGTGAGAAAACAATATTTATTTCAAAGGGTTGGGCGGAGGTACATGCTTATGGAAATCTTTTGCTCTAAGCCTTTTTTGCGGTAAATCCTCTTGTAGTGTGGAGACATTTGTACATAAAGGACTTTGAATTCTTTTCTACTATTCAAAGTCCTTTGTGTACAAGTTCTTTTCTACTATTCAAAGTCCTTTATGTACAAGTTCTTTTCTACTATTCAAAGTCCTTTATGTACAAGTTCTTTTCTACTATTCAAAGTCCTTTATGTACAAGTTCTTTTCTACTATTCAAAGTCCTTTGTGTACAAGTTCTTTTCTACTATTCAAAGTCCTTTGTGTACAAGTTCTTTTCTACTATTCAAAGTCCTTTGTGTACAAGTTCTTTTAACTACCGAAAACACTTGTTCAGTAAATGTTTGAACAACTGTGAGACAAGGATGTCTGCTTAAAATGAAAACAGTACACATTTTGTTAAACTTCCTACTGACATGGCATTCGATCTTTCCATGTTTTTGTATTTCGTTTAACAATTTATATATATTGTTTTCTCACCATTTTGATTAATGTTCCAGAAAAAATATGGTATTTATCTTACCATATTTCTTATCTTATAGCGTGTGCATGCAACGAAAGACAAAACTGAAAAGCGTGTGTGTATTTAGTTCCATTTTCCCTGTGGGCAAAATACCGTTATAAAGACATCACAAATTATTTGGTAAACTTTTAGTTAATGCAAATCACAAATCTTTATGACCAAAACGTGTGCATTACTATAAGCCTGAATTCCTGCTGTAGATTTCAGACATTGGGGTGTGTCAAAAATATGAATTAACTGCAGTAGATTTCAGACATTGGTGTATGTCATAAGTTTATTTACTCACTGCAGTAGATTTCAGACATCGGGGCGTGTTTGAATTGCTGCAGAAGGTTTTAGACCTCAGTGTGTGTCACAAGTTTATTTACTCAGTGGAATAGGTTTCAAATATCTTGATGCTTTCAGTTGGACTTACCAAAGATCTGTAATTAGATGGATTTTCAACTCCGACAAACGGGGTCACACCCGAAATATTTTACTGCACGATGGCGGTGAAAAATCGACAATTCTGTTGATACTGTATACTTCGGCGTGGATCTTATCCTGACGTCGACGAAAGACGATAAAACTTCCATAAAAGGCTAGTAAATTTGGCTTTCGCTGGTTTGTCGATTTGAAGAGACCTAAGGATCTAAACATCCTCAGTGTTCCGAATGGAGAGGGGCTATACGAATAGAAGGCAATATATTAATTGGAAAAATGCCGCAGTTTTAATGCAGTTTGAACCCAGACTATGCGCGTTTATGTTAGATCTTAATTTATTTGTTAAAGCCAATAAATTTACAAAAATTATAAAAAGATATTAAGTAATGTATAAAATTAGAGTGTTCTACTTTCCAGAGCTAGACGAGGTTGCGATTCAGCCTAATGTAATTAGAACTAGTTTAAAACATTGATTCAGCCTAATGTAATTAGAACTAGTTTAAAACATTGATTCAGCCTAATGTAATTAGAACTAGTTTAAAACATTGATTCAGCCTAATGTAATTAGAACTTGTTTAAAACATTGATTTAGCCTAATGTAATATAAAGAAATTTAGAACTAGTTTAAAACATTGATTTAGCCTAATGTAATATAAAGAAATTTAGAACTAGTTTAAAACATTGATTTAGCCTAATGTAATATAAAGAAATTTAGAACTAGTTTAAAACATTGATTCAGCCTAATGTAATATAAAGAAATTTAGAACTAGTTTAAATCATTGATTTTGACAACCCAATAATGTTTTCTTTTTATTCATTGTTATTGTTAAAAGGATATTCTACTTATAGTTAAAAAGATTTTTAAAGTTTAAATTAAGAGTTGGCCTATGATTTTATTTATAAGATTAAGTGACTAAAAATAGAATTCTCTGAAAATCCTTGTCTTTAGAATTGCGGTTTAGATGTACAGATTATACGAACGCGAATAAGTTGCAAAAAAAAAAAAAAAAAAAAAAAACATGTTTAATAATACTCTTCATTACAGTCAATAAGTGACTCTAGAAAGGGGAAATAACTACTTGTACTAATTTTCACTAAAGACTGGTGACTTGCGATATTTTTTTAATAAATGGATCGATAATAGGCTGATAATTATTATCTCTAAAGGTCACGTGTTAAGAAACAGAAAGCACTTTCAGTAGCGGTTGGACCAATCCTTATCCTGACTATGCTGATGAATTATATTGGTAACGCGTCATACAAAAATCTATTGAAAATATTTTGAATCGATATTCATAGGAGGTCTCATTGCGAATATACATATTTATTTATCTATACTTGCAAAACTCACGGAGATAGATAGATAGACAGACAGACAGACAGATAAATAGATAGATAGATAGATAGACAGACAGACAGACAGACAGATAGATAGATAGATAGATAGATAGATAGATAGATAGATAGATAGATAGATAGATAGATAGATAGAAGGATAGATAGATAGATAGATAGATAGATAGATAGATAGATAGATAGATAGATAGATAGATAGATAGATAGATAGATAGATAGATAGATAGATAGATAGATAGATAGATAGATAGATAGATAGATAGATAGATAGATAGATAGATAGATAGATAGATAGATAGATAGATAGATAGATAGATAGATAGATAGATAGATATGTGTTGTTTGCCATCTAATCTATCGTCATGTTTGCTCACTTCATTTGGTTTTGAATTTTGAAACTCTGATTTTCTTATTTCGTTCGCCTTTTATTTGTAATCACCATGCTTGTGAAATCTCTCTCACTACCTCCAGTGTCCAAAGTTACCCAGAGATCAATGAGACATGAAAATTGAAAACTGCATTATAAATATACACAGCAAAAACAGATTGATACAAGAATCGACGTCTCGGCTAAATGGTCTTCTTCATTTATTACTAGCAAAGCAGGTTACTCCTTCCACAGATGTCACAGTTCTTTGTTCTGTATTGTTCTTGTCAAGGATATCTGGCTATTTAGTTGAAGTGTCTACTCCTGTAGTTAGTTTGGTTTTGTATACTTTGTTCGTCTTTATTGGGTTCCTTTTTTAACGCATTGTAGTCTATTAACTATTTAACACAGTCCTATTATCTGTATGCTTACCTGAGATTCGCATTAATTGCTTTAAACGATTTATAATTATTCAGTCCTACAGTCTTCGTCGTTACCTGAGATCTGCTCTAATTGCCTTAAACGACCGATACTCTTAGCACGAGCTGACTTACAATTCAACAGATTTGGGACCATTCATAAAACGTGACAATAATACATCAAATTTCACATTCGTAATCTATCAACATAGATGTCAATAGTAACAACCCATAACCAATGGTTTACATTAAATTTACATTTTTTTTACATCACTTTATAATTTAATCCTACTTGGTTTAAAACTTTAAATGGTTTTAAAAGAAAAATATAGTGCACCGAATATGTGCTAATTTCAATTGACCATTCTACACGTACAAATCACTACTGCTAATGCCACAGAGTACCTCTCTGAAAGAAATATGCATTAGCTTCAAATAAACAATTATAATTATCAATGAAAATATACAAGCAGTCTAATTAATAGTGCAAGTCAATAGTTACTGAGAAGTCAATATATACATTTATATTCTTATCACTCTCTCAATTTTATGCAAAGCCCTTCTATCCTAAACGGTTCCACCATTCCGTAAATTTGGCTTGGTGCTGCGCTTAACCCATGGGATCTAATGGTACATATAAGTACCTGAGTCAGACCACCATTTTGTATGCGTCAAGGCTGGAACTCAAGTATCTATATTCGGTTGTAACATATCCCGTTAACATCATCCCCCCCCCTTCTTACGTCTCTACTCCCATGCGTGGCCAACAGTCTTGATCTAATTCCTCTGCTCGCATGCTTGGAAGGAAGTAGTATATGTGTTTAAATACAGACTTGCACATTTTCTAATCTCACCTTTAAGGCATCCACCTAGTTCTTAAACATGTCCAAGTAATATTCACACAGCAGAAAAGGTCAAAAAGTCAGTTCATTTCTTTTAGCTTCAATCGTCCTCCCACAAATCATAAAAACAATTTGACCTGACCTGCGTTGTCTCACTCGACTACCCAACCACTTAGGTGTCTAGTGTCTCTGTTATTGGGAAGTTTATTATATTGGATGGCTCATTGTCCAGCAAGTCGACAAATGAAGTCCGTTTGATACTTTCTCCATAGTTTCAATTTAAGCCATTCCATTTGTTTGTCCATAAATGTGGCTGCAGTTTAGATTGGGTTTTAGACGGACATTATTATCTACTATCTGCATGATGAACTTGATTTTGTCCAATATTGCATCACGTGCCAACTTGTCTATAACCCACAATCCACCATCAGTTTGCTCAGAAGAAAATAGGAGTTTGATCAACAAGACTCAGTAAAATCTTTTCACTGGTGTCCTGTTTATTATAGACTGAAACAATGCTTCATTGACTGACTCCAGCCTAAATACCTATTCAAATTCAGTGACTCCAGTCCAAAATCCAATTCAAATTAAGTGACTCCAGTCCAAATACCTACTCGAATAATTTCTGACGTCATATTTTCATACTTCCATTACTTGTTCTTATTTTCATAATATTCTCTAATATTCTCTGATTGTTTTTCCATATCTCTAATCTGCTCTATCTGTAAATATTTGTAATGTTTCGCCGCATGCGAGCGTATGTGTGTGTGTGTGTGTGTGTGTGTGTGTTTGGAATTTTGTTCTGTTGTTTTATAGAGAGCTAAGCTAGCTACGAATTCTTACTCTAGACATAATGCACTAAATTTTAGATATTGATGCGTGACAGAAGTCTGACTTATTGTTATAGGTCAGTCTCTCCGTCAGTGAAGTCATTTCTCAGTGTCTACAAGAAACGCAGAGTGAAATGAAATATTGAGCTTGATACATTTCTCATTAATCAAAACCAGGCTGCTGCAAAACATCGCTAAATCACTAATCGGCATGTATATATATTACGTCAGCTATTATAAATTATTCAACCAAGCACAAAGAAGCTAAATTTCCGCACAATCTGTTGCGCATGTTTAATTATCGTTGTAATGGAATGTTTGAAACTATAACTATAAATCAGTGTCATAAAAAAATGCTTTTTATAAAACTTGACGGACAGTGTAATTTCAAAACAACTGCCGTAACTGTCAAGAACCATAATCGTGGAAAAGATTTACTCACGCCGAACATCTTTATTGATTTCCAAAAATGTTTCTATAATTACGCGTTCAGTTGTCTTGCTACGTCATGAATTAATACTATGCGAATACATCCTTCAGATCCTGTCCACAAGGCCAGTACTGGGCACTACTCATTGTCTCGAGCAGTACTTGCTGTCCTGAGGTCTAGGGCCACTAACTCTCGTGAACGCTCCGCACTAGTCTTGAGTATTACTAACTATCTGCAATACTACTTTCTGTCCCAGAAACCGTTGTACCGTTTTCGAGGAATGCCTCGATGTCGACAGTTGTTGTTTTTGTTGTTGTTGATGATGTTCAGTTGAGTTAGGCATTCAGTGGCAATCGGGTACACTCCCAAATGGGTATGTTCAGAATGAGTTAGAATTTAGCGGCAATCGGGTACACTCACTACTGGGAATGTTCAGACTGAGTTAGGCATTTAGGACAATCAGGCAGAGGCGCACTGATTGAAATAATATCATTCACGCGTATTTCATTCATTCAAACAGTTAGTGTGAAGCAGATTTGCTATCCGTGAATTCAACATGTCAAGTGTGCTAAGCATTGTCAATAAAAAGCTGACTGATAACAAGTCCGCTAAGCATTGTCAATAAAAAGCTGACTGATAACAAGTCCGCTAAGCATTGTCAATAAAAAGTTGAGACTGATAACAAGTCCGAAAGATAAAAGCAGGTGTCGTGAAAAGAAAGATGTCGATATATGCATTAAAGAAAATAGACAAACTGTTCGATAGCTGGGTGGATTTAGATGGGTGTGGATGGATCGTTCGATAGATAGAGGGGGAGAGAGAAGGTTACAGTATAGAGTTATATAGAGGTGTATTAAAATTCTAAATTGTGTACTTTTCAGTCTCATTTTGAAGATTACATACGTCACACAGTCTTAACGTCCAACTTTAGCTTAACCTAAGGGCTGCTTAGACGTCACACAGTCTTAACGTCCAACTTTAGCTTAACCTAAGGGCTGCTTAGACGTCACACAGTCTTAACATCCAACTTTAGCTTAAACTAAGGGCTGCTTAGACGTCACAGTCTTAACATCCAACTTTAGCTTAACCTAAGGGCTGCTTAGACGTCACACAGTCTTAACATCCAACTTTAGCTTAACCTAAGGGCTGCTTAGACGTCACACAGTCTTAACATTCAACTTTTAGCTTAACCTAAGGGCTGCTTAGACGAACTAGGCGGCCGTCTACGCCACCTAGATTTCAAGAGAGACCAAAAGTGGTGCAGGAAAATTTATTATCAATAAATATATAAACAACTAAATAATGATTTTTTTAATAATCAACTCGAATGACAATTTAGATAGTATAAATTTTAGAAAATTTTAACAAGCGCTGACCCAAAGGTTTCGAGTGCGCAAGGTTGGAAGTTCGCCTACTACGCACAATACATACGCTTAAACTAGCCCTGGTTCCCCCCACCCCACCACACTCTGCTTCTACTCCTCGTTAGCTTCACTTACGAGCAGGGTGCTTGTATACGAATCAGGATGATTAATATCAAGGCTGTGAATGCTGACCGTAAAATATCTATCACTGAAGACTTCTAGAAGCCACAGACATCACAAACAATATTGACTCTGCACTGAGCGCCATGTTGACCTTCATTGGGATCAAGGCCAGACTGAAAATTTTAACAACTTTCTGTGGGGGAATTTATTCAGTCTGTCTGCAATAGAGCCAAAGGATATTTTCACGATGTATAATCTTAAGTTGCCAAACGGCCACGTAGGTGAAAATCTTGGGCAGATCCTTCACCGATGCAAAAGGCGACTTGAAAATCCTCACAGCGATCGTCAGAATGTTTTAATTTTAATTAGAATGGATTGCCTTTGATTCATTTTACGACAGGCGACTTGAAAATCCTCACTGCGATCGTCAAAATGTTTAATTTTAATCAGAATGGATTGCCTTTGATTCATTTTACATCAAGCGCGTACGTATCCGATTGGGAAACATTTAAACATGTGAGCTGGCCATTGTCACCTCTACTTTCTTTTTATGTACACTATGGCTTTTTCCTTAAATCGGGTTTAGAATTTTGACCTTAGTGATACATAGTTTTGCTTTCGAAAGATTTTTTGAGTATTTTATATTTTTACATTATTTATATCCGTTGAAGCTTTTGATCAGTATTGTTTATTCTTTCTTTGTTTTCTTTACCAAAGATATTGATATTTATTTTTCTGACAATGGGCGAGTAACTTCGAGATGTATAAAAGGCTACGCGAATATCAAATTCAATTTTTTTGATGCAATTCGAATTAATTTTTTTTTTAACACGCACTGTGTCGAATAAACACTGAACTATTGAAAATTTTTATTGTCAGGTACTTTAGCTGCTAGATCTGTTACACATTTCAAATTACACCAAGGTTTTTCAACTAAAACATTACTCAGTGGCTGACCCCGTCTACAAATGCTTGTACTGTTTTGACGCCAATGTGTGTTATTTACCCAAATCGATACTTCATAAATATGTAAAGCTTTATGAGACTCAGCGTACAAATAAATAATTTTATCATTACTGAAATCCTTTAAATACAAAAATAGAATAACATTTTCTCGCATTTTTTTATTTTTTTTTATGAAACACTTTAACTGGTTAACATGTTTTACCGAGACTTGTCTCTTCGCCAATAACTCCAGAAGTCTTGGTTACACTTTCTTCTTGAAAGGGGTAAAAGGTAACTTTGCTTAGCAAAACAATGAAAAGATATTTTTTGTGGCTCTGCGTAGTAGTGAGATATTTGCTTTAAGTGTGGCTTTGTGAAAGTGCAATATTTGCTTTAAGTGTGGCTTTGTGTAGTAGTGCTATATTTGCTTTATTTATAGCTTTGTGTAGTGCTATATTTGCTTTAAGTTGGTTCTGCTTTGTATCTGTGTCGTAGTGTGATATTTGTTAAGTATGGCTGTGCGTAGTAGTTCCATATTTGCTTTATGTGTGGCTTTGCATCGTAGTGTCATATTTACTTACATGATTTTTACGCAGCTTGCTACTTCACTGGTTAACTAAACTTGTCACAGCCACGGAACACTTATAGCAACATTCTGCGGAACTGAGAATTCACATTTAAAAGGCTTGTAACATCTCATTGCAAATACTTTGCGGGCCGACTGGCAATCGTTTCCGGTCGTTGCGCGACTAGCCTGACTACGGCGATATTTTACAGTGACAAATCGTTACCTAATACACCGAAATCGTACGACATATTTGTAATGTTAAATCATCAACGCCAGTAGATCAGTGCCAACTGAGCCTCACGATGACGCAGCATGGTCCGCTAGGTCGGCGGCAAATCAAACGATCCTGGATTAACGATAATAAATTATCGACACGCCCGGATACCAGGCCAGCCGATCTGTGAAAGAGTTACAAACAATTATGTTTTAGTGAAACAATATTCGTCGGCCATTTTGATTTGTGCAGCTAAATTTACATAAAATTTCAAATAAACAACATGGCTGCCGATAGTTGCTATTTATTTTTGTTAAGTCGGTTTACATAATATTTTAATATTTCAGGATAATTAAATTAGCGTAAAGTCTGAAAATGATCCAATACGTATGTGTAAAGCCAGAGAAAGTTGATAACTCTCAGAATTGCACATCTGTATCGAAAATATATCGTGCTTATTCATATTATTTCAGCCATAAAGTGATTCATTCAACTAAAGTCATCAATGAAATTATAATCCAAATAGGTAGTTTACCCGAGCATAAAGAATATTGCTTTCTGTTTAATGAAACATATTTTTCAGTAAAGTTACTTACAAAATGCGTTCATTTGAATGCAACTAATTCATTAAATTGCTGCGAGCGAGCGCCCTTTGGTTGACCACTTTAAAAAAAAAACAAAAAAAAACATTGTTTTATTGTGTAAAACTCATTGAAATTTTGAACTGTCTATAGAAATAATTTTGCCGTTTTCTCTAAATAACATTAGAAATAATAAAATAGTTGTGAAGCAAAGAAAACAGACACGTAGGGAAGTGCCAAAACAGTCGTATATGCAAGAGAAAGTGTTGCAAACGTGACAAATAAGCATTCTTCACTCCACGTAAAGTTGGAACTGTGAAATGAAGTACTGACGCCTGCATTCTTACTTAAGAGAGAGAGAGAGAGAGTTTCTGCCGCATTTGCAACAGTAATGAAATAATGAAACATCTGACATCATATTTGCCACTCATATGGTACCTGTTTCCGTTCATTGGGTTTTGCCTCATTTCTCTTGACTCTTAGCTCTTAACTCTTGGCTCTTAAATCTTGGCTCTTGACTCTTGGTTCTTAAGTCTTGACTCTTGGCTCTTAAATCTTGACTCATGATCTTGGCTCTTGACTTTCCTTGGAATTGGTTCTTGGGGATAAAACATCACTAATGTTGACCGACTGCCTCCTGAGGCCGACTGTTTAGGGGCACCGCAGCTGGGTGTTGGGGAGGCGGGGCACCACAGGGGTTTTTTTTTTTTTTTTTTAGGGAAAGGCACGATAAATAACATATATTAGTTTATTTCTTCTGTCCTCAGAACATATAGGACCACATCACTCCGACCCACCCACCTCAAAATGGTCTAAAATTAATATCTAGATCGAGTACTCAAATGTCACTGACCTTTGATCTGGAAGAGGTAGATTTGCAGCAAGGGGAATGCGCATAATAGACTCAAAAAAATATGAAATTTATTTCTTTATTTTTTTTTTATTTTTTTTTTGGGGGGGGTGTTAGTTTGCTCTCCTAAGTGCGGAGTGGGTGGTAGGGGTGAGTGCTTAAAGATGTTTCTCCCTAATGTCGCATAACTTCAGCCGTCAGTGTCAGAGGTCACCTATCCATCGTCGATTTAAAGGGGATTTAGTTGAGGCCAAAGAGTCTACTTGAATATAATATAGTGTTCCGTTCGAGTCTCGGCAGCATTTTGTTTTCATGGGACCTATAAGAGACTGTTCACAAGCAGTCATATATATATATATATATATCATAAGACAATTCATGGGACCTTATATCATAAGACAATTCATGGGACCTTTAAGAGACTGTTCACAAGCAATCATATATATACATATCATAAGACAATACATGGATGGAGTTTTCGATATGTATTCGGTTTCATTTTCAGATAGTTCTACTAACTACAAGTCTATGTACTTAAATGACCATCATTTCAACGCCATGGGTTCAATTTAGTCCATAGAGTTTGACACAAGCAGTCTTTCAAAAGTACCCGACTTTCACTTGTATCCTTGACTTTGACTAAGTTGGAATGTATTTCACACTCTGTCCTTTCAAATGTTATGGTCAGAACGCTCTAAATGAAAGTCCTGTATAATAGAAAGTTTCTAAAGAGTATCAACTTTTTAATATCAAGCAATGATAATTAAGGGGGTGATCTTTTCTTTTCTTTTGTCACAAAGGTTGTAGTTTGATTCACTTGTTTTTTTTATCATAACTAATGGTTTCTATTCTCACACAATTCACCGTTATCTGTAAATAATTTATAAAATCAAGTCCCGAAGGAATGCAATTTCATGTTTCTTTATTTATGTACAAAATGAATATATCGGCCATTTTATTCCGAACGATTCGCCACCTTACCAAATCCATAGATAGATAGATAGATAGATAGATAGATAGATAGATAGATAGATAGATAGATAGATAGATAGATAGATAGATAGATAGATAGATAGATAGATAGATAGATAGATAGATAGATAGATAGATAGATAGATAGATAGATAGATAGATAGATAGATAGATAGATAGATAGATAGATAAATAGATAGATAGATAGATAGATAGATAGATAGATAGATAGATAGATAGATAGATAGATAGATAGATAGATAGATAGATAGATAGATAGATAGATAGATAGATAGATAGATAGATAGATAGATAGATAGACAGACAGTAATTTTTATGCATGGGGTTCATGGGTTCCCTGAGGCCTTAAAATTATTTCAAGAGTTCCTCTAGTGTAAAAACGTTGAGAAACGTTGATTTAAAGGGTCACATTATTAAGAATTTGTTAAATTCTCTTAGTAGATCCGATTAAATAATGAAAACAGTCCAAATTTAGATATGTAAAATGGTAGCTAATGACTATATATGGTTGGCAATAAATGAATAAGCCTATGTCGATATATACAGGTGAACATAAACGCTGGTTTTGCTCCTGCCGGTGAAGAAAAAACTTGTTTTGCAATTTATAACCGGTTTCCATTGTTCTGGTTACACTATTTCCGATGCATGGCGTGAGAACCGGAAATTGTCTGTTTTGCATGGTCCGCTCAACATCTAACAGAATTCCTAGGCCCTCACTATCCACAGCATTTACGTGTTACTTTATCGCGTGTCGGCTGTTGTATGCGACCACCTTCAAATGTCAGTGTGTCGTTGACCTTCATATTAAGCACACAACGGTTAATTTTACCTGTGTGCAAAACCCATCTTTAACCTACATTTGGCTTGGTTAACTCTCAGAGAGACCGGATTAGCTCCATCAGAAGCTAAGGATATTGTTCTTTAATTCCTTTTACCTTTTATTATTAATTTGTAAGCATTTTTTTCTTGATCATTTTTTTTATTTTAAATTTTATTTTAAAGAGAAAGGCTTTGGGAGGAAAATGGCAAACTGTTGCTATGGGTTCTGAATATTCAGCATATCATCTCGTTAACAGAAATAAATACTGCTACTCAAAATTTCAACGAGAGACAGACAACTGTTCATGAAGGATGGTTAATATCTAATGAATTAAATAATATAGTTATTTACTGTTGTTGACTTGGCGGTAACTTTAGTAGATTTATCAATATTTTCACGAAAGGAAATGTTAATGGATTTGTCTATATACATATAAAGATAAGTTTATGATTAAAAAAATAAAATAGGGATGTAAAGTTGTAAATAAAAACAAAAACGCATTATCACTCTTTTGCTACATTTTATCTCGCACCGGCTACTCATCTCACAAAATATTTAGAAACATTCTGAGCAAATTTAAAAAGTAAGGAAAAATACACAAACAATATAAAAGGAGTTTATGATGTAAGGTAATGCAGGAATATAAAGTTGTAAATAAAAAAGAAAAACTACTCTTAGTACTCTCTTGTTACTTTTCATCTCGCCCCGGCTACTCTTCATCTCACTCTATCTGGATGTCTTCCCTATTTGTGTTCTGAGCGTATGGGGAATGTCAAGACAGAAATTTATTGGATTCCAGTTAACATTGTTCATACAGTCCAAGCCGGCAGCGACTGGTACTTCACGCAGTGATATTGGTGTAATATTCTGCCAAGGTTCGTACAAACTTGTGGGTACGTAGTTTTTCTCTATTATTTCTCGCCGCTGAGTTGGAAAATTAGTACCAATTTCTTACAGGACAAGGGAGGTAAATCTGTTTTTATGCGTCTCCAGAAGATAAGTAATAGTGCATTCATTCTGTATGTGCGTGCGTGTGTGCGTGAATAAAAAAGTAAATCAAGTCCTGGGTAAATTTAACAAGAAAAATTACTGATTGCTTAGTTTAGGTCAAATCCTTACAAATCTAAGAAATATATGGCTTAACACTTGCCCCCAATTTCATTTCCCGTGGCCTTAACCTTAACCTTCCAACACCTATTTTCGGGGAAAGGATGGGTGTGGACATTTTTTTTAAAACGGGGGGGGGGGGGTTATAATAAAAAAAAATAAGGGGAAAAAATATCAACAAAAGAAAGGGGGTAATAAAGTAATTAAATAACTAGAATAAGTCAGACACTAAGGTTACACAGCCAAAAATTTGGTACTTGTTGCCTAAAGATTTCATTTTTATTGCTTAGCAGACATGGTTGCAAGCTATTTTTAACTTTATGACAGTATATTTTTCATTACTAGTCTGCAAAAGCCCAGGTTAAACTAGTTATGTTTATAGCCTATAGGGTAAGTTAAGATCTAAATTTACAGCCCTTTAGTTGAGCATCTTGATATTTTATTACAGTTTATAATGAACAGTTTTAACATAAGTACATTGATTTAATAGTCCACTTATCAGGTATAAAAATCTCTCTCAGGTACATTATGAATTTTCACTTAATGTTATAATTCAACAAGTTTAAAAAGTAAAATTTCAATAGTAAACTATTACCTTGCAAACACTTTTAATAACAATGAGCCTAAAACAATTTACAACAGCAAGCCTTAAGGCATTTGTGCATATGAAGCACACACCTTAAACATTTGAATATTGATCACAAGATCAATCAAAATAACCTCGCTAGTACACTAAGCAGGTCATGAGTGTCCTTTCTGATGACACATAGAGACATTTCTAATGGGAGTGTGTGAATCATTTCTCTCGTGTAAGCATACGCTGAATAGAAAAACTGCTCTGCAGGAGAAACATCACCTATTATGCACCATCACATTCAATGGACTAAAGCTGTGAAACATATATTGTGAAGTTTGAAGTGTGTATATGTGAATATTGAAGAGCTTGTACCAATAATGCAGTTAATTGTTATTTAATTTTTCATTCATTAAAATTCAGGAATAAAATAAAGAAAATTACCATAGCAAAATGTCCTCCCATGCATCATTCGTTAAAATAAGCTGGTTAAATACGGCCTGATGATCATCAACCAACAATTTTAGACACCCAATAACTTCTTTGCATATTTTGAAATGCTATTTTTTCACATAAAACAATAAACAACAAAAAACTTCATTACAAATTTAAAAGTTTCCAAAATTCTGACTAGCAAACCAATAATGATTCTGAAAGTCCTTCCTATGATCAGAATTGTTAAATGAACCACTCACTGTACACAGGCAAAGCACTTTCTCAGCATTCAAGTCTGTCAGTAGTGTTTGTTCTGCAATGTTTGTACTCATAACTGTCAGTGGCATCTTAGTTCTGCTATTTTTATTCTCAAAATGGTCAGTAGTATCTCAGTTTTAAAATGTATACTCCCATAACTGCCAATGGCATTTAGTTTAGCAATCTATGCACACATACCTGCCAGTGGCATCTTAGTTTTTGCAATGTATGCACTCGTAACTGACAGTGGCATCTTAGTTTTTGCAATGTGTGCACTCATACCTGCCAGTGGCATCTTAATTTTTGCAATGTGTGCACTCATAACTGCCAGTGGCATCTTAATTTTTGCAAGTATGCACTCAGAACTCCTAGTTTCATCTTAATTTTGCAATATGTCAGTCTCTCCGAGGAGAGCGCTATTAATTTAACCCAGTCGCATAACACAATTATTAAAATACTAAAATATAAAGATCCAAACAGTACAAGATGTACTGTTATAAATGCTAAAGGGTGAATACACGTTTAAGCAGCAAAGTTGCAAGGAAAGACAGACCAGATGTTTTTCAGTTTAGCAGTAGCATGTTTCCGTCCACGAATGAGTAGGTGTGGAAAAATACCTTGACCCATGGGTCAAGGTGTCATAGGCGTCACATGATAATGGTGATGACGTGGAGTGAAGAATTAATCTGAAACAATTTTCTTAACAAGCTCCGCCTGGAAGGTAGATTTATCCAAATTACTAATATCATAAACATTTGTGTGCGAGTCAAAAGACTTGAGAAAAAGAATGCATGATTCTCTGTAACCGAATTCTGGAATTGTCAATACAGTGGGTTTTTTCAACTTTTGTTTTAGCAAAACTAATGGTATATTTTCTCTAGTATTGTGTAAAAAATTTAAAACCCTTTTGTGTGTCTATAATTATTGTAAACTGTAATGTTAGACTATTATGTACATTTAAATCAATAATTCTGTTTCAGTTAGTGAACTTTGTCATTCAAGTAATCTGCCTCTGATACAGGTTCACGGCCAATTAATAGTTGCAAAATACTTAATACTGCATCGTTGTTTGCAGGGTTCTTCGTCGTCGTTTTCATCGTCCTCCGTTACTGTTTCCTCAAGTTTAGTTTTCTGGGTCTGGTTTGGTCCGCATACTAGATTTGGTCTCCAGTCTAAAGCATCTTCCTGGTTTGGCTGGAGAGAAGCATCTTCGTGACATTATATTTGTGTGGAGCGAGGAGCAAATAATAGTGTGCGAAAGATACATAGAAACACATGATCGGCCACATCAGCTGAGCGGTGTAAAGTGGTACTCTGAACTTCAGTGTCACGGCGCGCGCGTTCTTCTTATATTAATACTCCAGGAAACAGTCGTGTTAAGAGAATAAAAACTATAGTTGAAAAATAAACTTTTTGGGGAAGAACTTGCAGTTAGAAAAACAGGTTGGTGGGGCAGGCCAGATTCCGTTTTGATAGAATAATTATTTTATTTTGTTTTTTTGGGGGGTGTATTTTTTATTTAATATCTATTTTGTTTTATAATTTTTCACTCATCTTCGTGTCATTCCTAATCTTCACCTTATGTAAAATTCATCTTGTAATGTACATATCCGATCAGTTTTGTTCAACATTAGTGAGGATACTCACTTGGGGGCTAGTTATGAGTCACAGGGAGGTGTGTCACTCAAATATTGTGTTGTCCTAGATTTTAATTAATTTACAGGCAACCACACAATGTATATACTCAAAACAGTCAGTGGCATCTTAGTTTTGCAATGTTTGCACTCATTGTAACTATCATCTTAGTTTTGCAATGTTTGCACTCATTGTAACCATTATCTTAGTTTTGCAATCGTTGTAACCATCATCTTAGTTTTGCAATGTTTGCACTCATTGTAACCATCATCTTAGTTTCTGCACTCACTGCAAGTATCATCTTACCTCTGGAATGTTTTCACATATGAATAAATTATGAGAATATGCTAAAGCCAGTGTGAGATCAAGCACTAAAATAAAGAAGCTGTAAATTATACATTCAGTCATTAAACGACTCATTCTTTTCCTTCCAACCAGATAAAAACATAAAACACTTTATGATGTCACAAATTAGATTTAATGAACACATCACAAAATTATGAATTTAGTACTTTTATTAAAAATGAAATAAAAAATAACAGAAGTGTACTATTTTATTTACACAGTGTATGCATATGTTTACAACATCCACTTTATATGTGAGCACTTGTCTTCCATACAATTTTTTTGTATTTTATTAGTGTGCAAAACAATTAATTCAACATAATGGCCATATTGGTATAAGATTTTTGACTAAGAAAACCCCAACACAGGCATTCTTAATCACTGGAATAAGAATATCCTATTTCTTAGTTATTCTTTGCCACAGGAATAAGTCCTTATTACTCAGTCTTGGCTAGTGGAAAAAGATCTCATTATTTTTATTATTACTGGTCCCTGCACTTTAATAAGACCACATTACTTAGTTATTCTAGACCACTGTAATAAGAGCACATTACTCAGTTATTTTCAGCAATAGGTTAAGATCCCTTTACCTAGCTATTCTGAGCCACTGGAATTAATATCTAGACCATTAACTATTTGTTGCCAAAGGAATAAAAAGCAATGGCCCAAGACAGCTATTCTAAGTTGCTACAATAAGAATTATATCTACTACATCATTATTTATTTTACTTTTGGACAATGGAATAAGAATATCCCATATAACTGTTATTCTTTGCCACTGAAACAGCTATTTGTGGCCCCTGTAATAAAATTTTATACCATATTACTTAGTTATTTTTTTTCAAACAATGGAATAAGAATTAATGCCTCAATTACTTACGCTATTCTAAAACCTGCAAAAAGAATTAAATAAACCCGTGACAGCAATTGTTCTTTATAAATCAAAAAATAAAGTTATGTATCAATCAAACAAAAAGATTATATTTAAAATTATAATTTTATTTCTAAATTCAATTAAAGTTAACTGGTGCTAAAGGTGATGACCATAATGATGATTATGGTAATAATGATGATGATGAAAATGATGGTGACAGT
This sequence comes from Sinotaia quadrata, assembly GCA_028829895.1. Taxonomy (NCBI): domain Eukaryota; kingdom Metazoa; phylum Mollusca; class Gastropoda; order Architaenioglossa; family Viviparidae; genus Sinotaia; species Sinotaia quadrata. The sequence continues at coordinate 127,289,934 of CM054178.1, read as the reverse complement.
GGCAATGACAAAAAAATGAACTGAAGATGTGGAAATGTAAATAATTACCAATATTTAGCACAGATGAAGATAAATAAATGAGTAAGTGAAATAAATACTAAGAAAAAAAAAGTTTTTAGAATGTACTTCCCCTTTCTTCACAAAGTTTATTGTGACTCAGTTTGTGCAAGCTTATCCGGCCAAACTCTATGATATAACCAAACAAACTTGCAAAGAGAAGACTCATATAGGCTATTTAGCAAGTCACATGTACAACCCTGGGTACATTAATTTAAAAACTGTGTACTCAAAAACTTTATTCTAAGTATTTCTTTCACTGCCTGGCACAAGCGGTCAAGCAGAATTCCAAGTGGTCATCCATATAGAGAAACTTTCCTGCTGGATTTGGCTCGCACAAAGTGATCCACCGTACTAGACTAGTCCCATACCCCGTCTTCATCCGATCACCTGTTAACACCTGTAAAGTATACAGTGAAACTTGTACCTTACATTGCAGGTTTGCTAACAGATTTGGTCTCAAATCCCTTTTGGATCCAGCCATCAAAATGCAGGTTATTTCACACCAACAAAAAATATCAGCTTATTAGTTGCAATTAATCTCTTCTTTGGTATTCGATTCAGAAACTAAAACACTTGATGCTAACTAATACCTAAAACTTTTACTCTCTTTTGTTTCTCATTAAATTGTTTCATTTTATTTTTGCATATCAAATACTTCAAACATTGGTTTATTTAAATTAGATATTATATTTAAATAAAAACAAAATAAATTAAAGAAGAGACCTGTTATTATAATAGAGTTTTCCAAAAGAAAGATTTTAATTCAGAGAACTCAAATAATCTGATAGAACTGCTTGGCTGCAGTTAAAAGCAATCCTAAATTAAACAGTTTAATTATCCATACTTAATAAAAAGAAGATAAATAAAACTTCACTATACTGAACTCAGTCATCTCTAAAATCTGCTTTTGACCTACATCTACAGAGTCTGATGGCCTTAAAATGCTAAAGGACATCAAAATAAATTCTTGGTTTTATTAAAGTTTTTATAAAAAATGTGATTATAGTGATGACAGTCAGTCAGGCAACTATAACAGATTCAAAAAGTGTTTAAAAATGCATCTTTACCACATTCTGTGGCTTGTTCACACGGAAATCCATGAAGTGCTTACAGGCAGACCTAAAGTACATTAGCATGCTTCCCTCCCTTTAGCATGTGCATGAAAGGATTTTTGTTTCAACTGCATCACCAGTCAGAAAAAGTTAGCCTCCTAGTCTTTAACCTTTAACTCCTTGGCATTCCTTTAGTGTTACCTATAATGATAACTTTGATCAACATTTCAACAGTTAGTTTCCCCCTCCCCCAACAAAAAAAAACCAAAAAACTTCCACTTCTTGGGTAAGGCTCTAAGCATGCAAAGGAATGAAAGCTGTTCCAGCAGAACAAAACTATCATTTAATAAAGAAACATGTATGCACATATATATATATATATATATCAATCAATTTCATACACTTGTGTTTTATTTGTATACATACTTAATGCAGCAAAAAAAAAAAAAAAATTTCATGCATAATAACTTTACTGTAGTGTCATTTTCATACAACTTTGCAGAAGGAAACTTGTTTCTAATTACAGTTGTTTCAAATGTTTAATTGTTTGAAATATCAGCAAATTATTTTAAATGCTGGATTACTCAAAATATCAGTAATCCAGTCATTTCAAAACCTCAAATAATTTAAATTATTTATTATAATTCTCATTTTTAGGCTTGTTTCAAAGTGCCTGAAATTTCAAAAATCCAGTCATTTCAAAACTTCAGATATTTTCATTTATGACACTATTTTTAATTATTAGGATTGTTTCAAACATTGAGTTATTTGAAATTTCAGAAATCACTGGCTTGCTTGAAATTTCAGCAATTCAATCAGTTCAGAACCTAAGATATTTTACTCTATAATGTTACATTTTAATATTTAGGATTGTTTAAAAAGTAGATTGCTAGAAATTTCAGATGTTAAATCCTATTAAAATTGCTGCAAATTTTGGACTACTTCAAATTTCAGCAAACTAGTATTAAGTATGTATATTTTACACTATTTATGATGTTACATTTCTCATTAACAGAGTTATTTTAAACAGAAGATTGCTCGAAATTTCAGCAAACTTTTAGTAAGTTTTTGACTATTTTAGATTTTTACATTATTTATGATGTTACATTTCTCAATGATAGGGTTAATTTAAACAGAAGAATGCTTGAAATTTCAGCAAACCTTTAGTAAGTTTTTGACTATTTTACATTATTTATGATGTTACATTTCTCAATAATAGGGTTAATTTAAACAGAAGAATGCTTGAAATTTCAGCAAACCTGTCACGTTAAAACCACAGATATTTTAAACCACTCTTAAAGTTACATTTCTAATTATTAGGGTTGATTCAAATGTTGTTATGCTTGAAATTTCAACAATCTGATTATTTTGAAACCACAGATATTCTGAACCATTAATGATGTTACATATTTAAATAATGTTTCAAATACTGGGATGCTTGAAATTTCAGCAACCAATCATTTCAAAACCTTTAATAGTTTTGGATGTCACTTTCAATTTTAATACGACGAAATTTTACTGTATGGTAATTTCTACATTAGTCTGAATGACTCAGAATTTTTAATTATCTGTTATTCTGAAATTTCAGAGAAAGATATCTTTATAAAAAAGGGTTTGTTTTTTTTTTAACATAGAATCAGATGATTCAGTCATTTATTATCTAGTCAACAGGATGTATCTTTGAATAAAAGGTAAACATCTTGAAAGTAATAAAAAAAAAAAATTTAATCATATATAATCCGGTTTTCATTTCACTCAGGAACAAAAATTAAATCTTTCATCACTAATAAGAAGCAATTTTTCTGATAAGGGGAAGTTACTCTACAAACATGGCAATCCACTTGGAAGGCAGGTGCCCCAAGCGGAGACAAAGGGATTGCAAAATCAAACAGCAAAATTTATGTTTTTTATCTCCATCATGAATTTTATATACAGAAATGTCTCGGGTTAAAGTAAAAACACAAACTTTAAAAAAAAATATTTAACAAAAACACAACCACATTTTATTCATTAAAAACTTTCTTTCAGATTAAACTCTAGCTTTTATTCTAAACTCTCTATGGACACTGAAGACTGCCTTAGCAATGCCAATGAGCAAACTAGACTTAAGGAGCTTTAAATTAATTAATAAATGACACAAAATTAAAACTGTCAACAGATGATAAGTGCTTTCAAAATATGAAGAAAAAGAAGAAATGCTTAAGTTTGAAAGTCAAAACAATTGAAATTAATAAACTCAAGTAACTGCTTTTATTGATGAATTAGTAGATTTGATTGTTTTTATTATTAATTTTAAGACTATTTGAGAAAATGTATAAATGCTTGCTTTTGCAAACATACAGAACCAAACAAATAAAGCAACAAACTTAATTGTACAAGTTATAATGAAACCAATCTATAAAGCTATCAAAGAGAATAGAAAAGAGAGACAGGAGAGTAGAAAAAATAATACAGGGTAGAACTTGACTAATATGATAGCTGTGGAACAATCTCATTCAAGGTGGCATCAATATAGCTGGACCGGAATTACCTATATGATATAAATTAGAGAGTGCATTACAGCTGAATTAAAGTTAAATGATTATAACTGGTTCTTGCTTTATTATGGATACTATATTCAGTTATTGAAGCACTTACACATCAAAGTTATTTTTTAAGTTCATCACCCCAAAACATTATTTAGTGCCACTATCCATTTCATAAAGTAGTATATTTCTGATTCTTGATATGCACTTTAGTGTCACAAAATAAATCAAGTAAACTATAAGGGGCAAGTAAGTAAGTGTAAGTAGTGAGGCACACAGTATGATTCTTAACAGACTAGTGTTTGTAGAACAGTTAGGTGGCAATATTTAAAAAAAAACTATTTGACAAAGTTTGGTCAATCTGTGGAACTACCCAAACATTTTAAAGGGACACAAAGCTTTATCATTAATGTTCATTCCAATCCCTTATTTTGTCTGTGTATGAAAAAGACACAAAGATATTTACAAATTAGACACAAAGCTCAAAATAAAAGTGCTTAGTCAAAATAAATTGCATAAATATTGGTATCCAAACGAATAGTGTATCAATTGTTGATACAAATTCAATCCCATTAGTATTTTATTAAAAATCATTAATTTTTGAGGGAAAACAAATTAAAAATTCCAAGGCAATAAAACAAGCATGCACTGAAATTCCAAAAGTAAAGCATGCTTCACTTTTATATAAAGGATCTTTTTCATTATTAAAATATAGTACTGACATTTCGACTCACTCTGGACTAGAAAATACTGTAAATGTAAATCTAATCATGTCATTCAAAAAAAAATCTCCTGCATTTTAAACATTAGTACCTACAATAATGTAATTTATAAATAAACATGTATGCTGTTTTCATCCTGACTTTGGTGAACTGCCCTAAACAGCATTAGAAATGTTAATTCCTCTTTGTCTCTAAAATGCAACAAGTACTATCAATACAAAACATACCACCATCCTAATGATGTACAGGTTCCTTTAAAACACACTTGGTCAATACCATCAAATGAACCATAGCTCTTTTTCTAACCTACATGAATGTGACAAGAGATAAACACCAAAACATTCTGTAACAAAATTTCAACATCTATCAAACAAATATACATTTAATTTCAGTCTCATCAATCTTAAATGAACCTGCCAATGTCAACAACCTCCTCCCAAAGATTTAGCTTCCAAGATATTCTTTAAGATGCAGGCAAATTAATGCTGACACTCAATAGTTAACTATATATCTCTATACATTTACTAGGCTCCCAGTCTTAATTATCTGAGTTCTGTTTTATCGAAGATCAATTTTCATCGCAATTTAATACAGAGATTACTCATGAAGAACCAACAAACACACCATATATTGATTTTTTTAATTACTGAAGGGCCTAACACCCATCGAACAGTTGGCAGAGCTTAGAAAATTAACAGTACCGAGCTGTTAAAGGACAAAATTTTGCACTTTTTAGGTTGGATTATGGTCATTAAGTAGAATGGTCTCCGAACCTACACACTGACAATTCTATCAAACTACGTCCATTACAAATGTAATACAGCTTACGTTCATAACATTACTAATTCTTTTTGATGACTGAATAGATCTCTTAACGATAATACAGAAAAATCAGTGATTTATAAATGAAATTAAGTTTGCTGATTCTATATAAATATATTATTGTTCTACAAATGAGATTTTATCAGCAGTAGTCTTGGTCCTACATAGCTTAGGATAACCATAATCAACGGTACAAAAATAATAATGCTACAATAAGTAAGACTGAAAATATAAAAAGTCTTATCACCGAATCAATAAAAGGAAATGTGGGATGCTTTACACCCACTTCAAACTGAGTTCAACCTCATTATTGAATATGTGGGGTGCTTAACACCAACTTAAAACTAGGTTTAACCTCATTAATGAATAAGTGGGGTGCTTAACACCAACTTCAAACTGAGATAATCCACAAACCTCATTAATGAAAGGGTGTTTAACACCAAATTCAAAGTGAGTTCATCCACCAACCTCATTAATGAATATGTGGGGTGCTTAACACCAACTTCAAAGTGAGTTCATCCACCAACCTCATTAATGAATATGTGGGATGCTTAACACCAACTTCAAAGTGAGTTCATCCACCAACCTCAATAATGAATATGTGGGATGCTTAAAACCAATCTAAACCCTAAACCAAAGAACTACATACACAACATGAAAACATTAGTAACCAGTATCAAAAGAATCAGAGTAATAGAAGTGTACAAATTATTAGTGCCATCTTAAAATCTGGTATTTGCAAAGAATACTTTCTGATAACAATCAAACCAAAACTGTACTTTCAAAGCAATAATAATGTTAACATTTTCTAAAATAGAAATGATTTACATATTATTTTAAAAAAAATTAAACATTACTGTGTGTGTGGGAGTTACATCACCTCAATTTGGAAGAAAAAAATTAACAGTTACTTTTCTAAGCAATGCAGAAAATATAAGTTATCATTTGAAAGCCATCAATTTTACATTTTCTTATTTCTCTCATCTTATTGTAAAAAATGTACAAATATGATTCTCTAATATTTTTGCTATCACTAATTTTTTTTCATATGGTAAAATCCCTTCCCATATATGCATTATAAAATTTCTTTAAACCAAATCAGTCATATTAACCATTTTATATTATACCATTTATTCCCAGTGAAAAATTCATTGTATCTCAAAAAAGTAAACCAAATAAAATTAGAGAAAATTTCTCTACAACTTTAAGTCAAATGCTGTTATTCAGCGATAAATGAAGGAAAAAAGAATGAAAAGTGAAAGGCCAAACAAAATTAATGGGCCATTTATATGTAAAGGTTTTTAACACTTTTAACAGAGCGTGTATTTAATCAACATTTGCACCATTTCTCGAACCATTATTCAGTCACACTGATTCACTCAACACACAAACACACACACACACATCAAAAGCTACTTTTGAAATTAGTACAAAGTATAGACAACTTCCAAAGGACAACTTGCTAACTATTAAATCTTCCAGCATTCAACAACATTTAATGAACATGTTACGAACCTAATTTGGACAAGTCTTAATAAACTGCCAAAACAGTTCTTAAAACCAAGCAAATCTGAAAACTCAACCAGCCTTCTGAGTAATGCTTAGACATAAACACTACCTGGAAGACAAAAATTATCACAAAAACAGAGAGATTGCTTTACTTCATGAGTGGCCGTGTCTTGAAGTCTTCTTCAATGCACCTGTTTGCTCGATACTTGTTCACTTCCTGCATGTATCGCGACCATGGATCGCCTTTGTCCTCCACTTCCTGCACATACAGACTTGATGTATTAGAAAAGACCTGGTAAACTCTACATATTATATACACAGAATGCTTGTCTTCAGCTTGGCTGTAGCCCTGTAAGGAATGTAGCTTTGAGGATCGCATCTCAGGACTACTCTGGTGTTTGTCTTTAACCTGTCTTCATCAATTTGCAAAATGTCACTGGGAAATGAGGACCAACCAAACCTATTCAAGGTGTTTAAACTTTAATAAGTAAACAAATATCCTACCATTAAACTGTACACATTCAGTTATAATATATTAATATGATAAACTCTTACTTTCAAGTAAAGAATCTCAACCTTCAATGTTGAACTTTAAAAGAAAAATATTAATGAACATTTGATTTACAAAACGTAAAAGCTGGGGTTCTGTTGACCTATATATGATCAACTAAAACATTATTCTAATCTTTAAATTACCTAATTAAATTTAAAACCTGATTTACTAGGATAGTTTGTAACTTAATTATCTATCATTTAGTGCTCAACAAAAATATTACTGGCTACTGGGTTCAAAAATTCATTTCTCTGACAAAACATGTTGAAATCAGACAACATATTTTGTTTCAAAATATGGAGTTTTTTAATTTAAAGTCCAAATAAATAATCTTTCCTTTTTTTTAATTTTTCATATCAATTACCAAAACTAGTTATTTAAAACATAGCTTCCTCAAATTTATAAATTTTGCAAAAAATATAAATAAGTAGATTGCCTGAACCAGATATTTTATGGTAAAACACCCTAGAGTCCGAAAGTCCATAACAAGAATAAAGCTAGTGTTACAGCTCTACGTGAAAGCATCTAAATTCTAATGTTCTACATGAGAAAGTTGTCTTTACCTTTTAAAACTATTATGATACTTTGCAATTTTTCAAGCACTTTCCTGGCTGACTGTTGTTCATGAAAGCATAGTTTTTAAAAGTTTTATAGTACATTTTGGCCACACATAACAAAACTGTACTTTCAAGATTGTTTTAGAAAGGCCACATTTAATACTCTATAACTGTAAGCGAGTGTTCATATGTGGGTAAGAAATTAGTAGTATCAACAATCAAATCAAATATATAATTAGTGATATCAAAAGTCAAATCTTATATGTAAGAAATAAATGGTACCACTTATAACTTATAAGAGTAAATTAGTGGTATCAAAGGTCAAATAGCCGTTTGTCACTGTGTGACCACAATCTAAGCTGCTCATCCAAAAAAGAAATTTCTCAACTTATATTCTACAATATGTAGAAGGTGTACAATACATTCATTCCAATAATAAATGCAAGCATGCCACTGGATAAATTTAATCATAAAACAAGAATTATCTGAATAAACAGTTGTGTATTGTAACTACACAAATATATTTTTTAATTTAAATGTGTAAAATTTAGTCAAATAAAAAGTCTCTGAGCCCAAAAGCCAACCAAAACAAGCTTAATTTAATAAAGTTTAATAATAAAGATGCAAAATTGTTTGTTTAATGAAGAGATTTCAGTAAATAAATGGATAGCACACAATGGACCAGACTTTCCAGTTTCGATCTACACTTACTGCTCAAGTTATGAAAGTGTATAACCAAGAGATAACAAACAAAATAATCAGGTTCAGTTTACATGCTTACTTTTATGCGACTCTGCAGGATAGATATGCACTTTTGCTCATAATTAATGAGTACTGTTTTATTTTCACAATTCTAAGTAGGTTCCCTCAGAGAAAAGAAAAATAAATCATTAATCCTTTCATTTAATATAAAGGAACAGCTATAGCACAATTACAATTTAATTAAGCACACTTTGTTTGACAATAAAAAAAACCTCCATTATTTCTTCATCTAACATATAAATTTTGCTTCATGCTGCTGTGCAGCTCACATAACCCACAATTAAGGGTGTAAACAGTTTCTCATCCCCAGACTCAGGATTGCTGAGATAAGACTCTGGATCTCAAATGCTCAAAGGTTTTAATTAATGTAAAGTGCTAACAAAAATCTCTACTCTTTGGTAAATTTAAAAATCTATATTCCTTTCATCGTGTAAAACAAAATATGTTATTCATGCTGAATGAATTATTTATGACTTCAACCACTGACAACTGTATTTACTTAGCTACCCCTGCCAGTGAAATATATGATTATGCATATATTTATAAAGCTTGTATATTAACTCCAGTGGTACAATAAAAATATTTAGAAAAATGCATAATATAATGCTTTATCAGTAGATGCCGCATAGTACCTGTCTGTCCCAAGATAAAAATACTAATACCATATCATATCACCAAAACAAATGAAAAAAGAATAAAGCATTACAAAGTTACACAGTCAAAAAAAAAAAAAGAAAATGTCCCTCAAGTTGAATACTGGAACAAACTGAGTTCTTTTATACATATTTTGTGGCAGCTAAAAATCTTCATTAAAATATTTTCTTTCAAGACATTTAACCATCTAATCAAGTAATCTGGGAAGAGTATGTGTACTCCACTTACCGCACCCTCTTCTTTCTTGGGTTTAAGCACCATACCAGTCTTGAGCAATTTGGCAGGACGTCGCTTTGCAATCTGAGGAGAAACAAGTACTAACAACATAAGATTTTGCAATGCTAACAATTTAAGCACAAAAGAAAATATACCCACCACTGTGAAGAAACAATGTCATTCTGTAAGCATGAGATTCCTTCTGCAACAGATTTCCATGGATCATATGCACATGCATCAACCCCTACACCATACAATGCAGTGGCTATAGTTGTCTGTGAGGCATTTTTTCTCATATTACAGCCCAATTCATAAACACTACTGAAGAGGACACATGCTTGGAGAGAGAACTGTCTTAAATCATTTACAGATTCATACTGATCAGTGACAAATACAGAAGGATGATATATCATATGTTGTCCAAATATAAAATTAGGTACCAATTTTGTTTTATGATTTCGTTTTTCTTTCACTTTTAATTTTATTAAAGTTGACCTTACCATAATCCGTAAGTATGGAGGCACATTCCTTTAAACATTAAGACATTATTAATTCTGTTTAATAACTAAATTGAGGTTCTTTATGGTTTAATGAAATTAACTAGAGCTTTCAGATATCAAAGATGAATTCAACAAAAATGTAACTGTCAGAGAAATTTATAAATAATAATTTAAAACAATTTTTAAAAGTTTATCAGTCACTTTCTTTTTAAAATTCAAGTTTCTTAATGAACAACAAATACGGGTGAGATGCTGAATTAAATGAAAACTATGAGTAAGTGTTAATCTTTGTTCCCTTTTCACATACAATTATAATAATAAGTTTATTATCAGTCATATAAATTCTTTAAAATACTCATAAAGTGCTACTAAATGCATACAAAAATATAAAGACAAATTATTTTTTAAAATTTTGGTAAGCCTATTTTTTCATAAGAATTATTAAATCATATAATAGTTAATACTAGATTTTTCTGTCCAGCATCTTTTCAATTTGTTATAATTACCAGTTGAATATTTAATTAAATTTTTTAGTCAAATTTTTATAAAGCATGATTAATACTTGACCGATCAGCTAATAAACATACAAGTGTGGAATAAGTTTAAAATTTCTGTAAAAAAATAAGAATGCAAAATATATTCCACATAAAACATGATAAATACCTTATATAACTTAACAATGGAACATCACGAAAGCTAAATGTATTACAGTACACTAATTAACAAATAACATCATAAGCTGATTTATGGTTTGAAAGAATGCCCATTATAAATATATTCTTTTCTTTAAAAAATATAATATATATATCATCCTTGTGACTTGTATTAAAAATAAACAATTATAAATCTCAAAAAGCGCCAAATCTTAGCCAAGGTCCTTACAACGGGTGGCCCAGATGCAATTGTAGCTGCAGGAAGAGTTGAAAATGCAGCATCAGTGTTTTCTGTTACTGTTGAAGTGGTCACTGTGGCTGCAGCTGAATCAGCATTAGTAGCAGCTGACTGCCCCTGCATCTTTGCTGCTTCCATTTGCTGTCGGAAAAGCTCCATGAAGCTGCCATCATTCTGGAACTGGTTCTTTACAGGAGGGGGCACTGGGATAGGTGGAGGTACCCATGGAACTGTGCCAGAAATATCTCTATGAAGTGGAGGTGGTACCCAGGGAACTGACCTCCGACGCTGACCATGATCTCTATATTCCTTATCATCCTCACGATCCCTGTCTGCTCGTCGAGACCGTCTGTCATGCTCTCTTTCTCTGCTTCTTCTCTTCTTTGATCGCAAAAACACCAGAAACATATAAAATGTTCAGAATTTCCAAATGAAGGTATCTGATAAACACAAAGGTTGCTGGCTGAGTAATTCTACATAAAGGCTGCTTATATATTTTAAATTACTTAATATTCTTCTGTAAAGGCATATATACTGCCAAACAGATATACTGGCATTAAAAATATTTTTTAAGGCAACAAATATGTTAAATTATGCAGTTAGTTTATATATGGGTCATTCTCTGGACGAGTGTACCACACAAGGTGGATCTATCTGAAATATGTTGCCTTAAAAATAAAGCATTGAAATATCACGCGTTTATATTCTATATCTTCAGAATTAATAGGATAGTTGCATAAATTTTGTGTTATTTATTTTGTAATAAATAATATTATTTTGAACTGAAAATGGCACCCCTTTTTGTTTTATTTTGATTTTTATCTTTTCTTATATTTTTGTGTGTGTGTGTGTGTGTATGAGCATTAGGCCATTGTAGACTTAACATGTAAAATAATTAGATTTAACCCACTTTAATTTTCATACCTCATGTCACAAAATGATACACTTGTCCAGAGAATGGTCCTATAGCTATTTTCTTTAGTTTTCATTGTTAAAAATAATTCAACAAACTTACCATATCAAGGTTTTTTTAGAAGTGATAATATTAAAGTAACATTCTACATCCTTTTTAGCTTGAAGAAATAATATTTTTCAAAGGCAATTTTTCTTGTTGTCACATTTCCTTTCCACATAAATTGGATCCAAAACTTGTATTGTTACCAAACATTGACATGATATAATAAATGCCATGTGCTATTTAAAGAATCGATGCAACCAAAATATTCATAAGCTAATGTTCTTCATTTCAATTTATTTCTTGTATTCAGAAATATTCAGCTTCAAAACAAACCCTAATAAATTCATAAATATAAAATAATGATGATAATATCGTGAACTACTTCTTACAGTTTCAAAGGTGCCTTAATGTGGAAAGATAACTCTCATGTCATTTTGCCTGGGTGTGACGAATTTAAGTACCAATAAGAAAACTAACATTTGGTTTTATTAGGATCAAATTGTTACAAAAGCAATGACAGGAAAATTTTTTGAATCATTATTTTTTAAAATAGCTAAGATTTCTGATAAATCTTGATATACAATGATTAAATTGATTAACATTAATATGTAAATAGCTTATATATTTATATGCATATCCATATATTTCTTTTGCATTTAAAGTTTCACATAGCTGGTGTGTATGTTTAAACATGAACTAGTAAAGTAAAAATTACTAAGGATAGAAAAACCTGTGAGTTACATTTAAGAATATAAGCACTGCAATTAGGATTATTATATATTTTTTAAAAATTATATTTAAATGGACACTTTGTTTAATACTTAGTATTATCTTATGCAGCATCATAATTTAGTCCATTTTATGATTAGCTTTTGTTATAATGGTTGTTATTTTTTGTCACTAAGACTGAGAGCAAATAAAGGCTTTGAAGTAACTTATAGTTTTATAATACATTTTAATTTATTAAATAAATAATTAATATATCCAGATTAACTCTTAGTCTTACGTTAATAAATTAGGTTAATTAAAAAATATATATATTTAATGTAATGAGATAATTATGTTTTCATTTCATTTTAATTTCTTGATAAACATCTCAAGTTTTATTTTTACTTTCTAAGAAGCAATATGTTTTTATGTATTTTAAACTCCTATAACATCAACATTTTTATCTTTACTTATGTTTTATGTGAGCATTATTCCTGTATAGACTTTAACATGTAAAATAATTACATTTAATCTTTATTTTTTGCACTTCATGTCACAAAAGGGTACACTTATAGAGAGGATGACACATATGTAAAAATGTATATTAATTAGTACACTGTTCTATTAATACGACGACTAATATTACTAGAGTGGATTTCATTTCACATAAATAGTTTGAATTCCTGATTAAACCAAATATTCAAAATGCCTTCTATTACAAATAGTATTAGTATTTCTATTAACTTTTTTATAAATTTTAGTTTAAACCCCAAAGAACAACTTTTCAATATATCAAATATATACTATAGTATAGCCTACCCTACTGAAAGTGGAGTCCTTTTTCCAAATTATGAGCAATCCATTCAAAAACAGATATGTACAGTATCTTATCTCTCTTCTCAAACAACTCATCAAATGATTACTCAAACAGATTGTCAAACATCACTGACTAATGTAAATAAGAATGAGGGGGAAATGTAGGTTTTGTGCTGAGTGGTTATATAGAATATGCCCTACTGCAAAAAGTAAATTCTCTAGTTTTAAACAAAAGAGATATTTTTTCTTCTCTTATAATTATATTTAAATACTAAATAAAAACAGAAAGTTTATTATCTATTGTCAACATAAATGTGCTCATAAATTTTACAAGTAAAATAATGAAAATAAGTGCTGAGTAAATTGTAACTTGATATGTTAATTTTTTATCCCTAACAAGTTTTTTTGCAAGTTTAAATTCAGAGTTTCCATTGCAATATTATTAATATTTAAATAAATAAAACTTTTATTTAAAAATTAAGAAAAGAATAAGAATAATGGATTTAATCTGTAAATTAGTTTTTTCACTTCAAATATAGGCCTATTAAAAAAGTATTATTATTAATGCATTTATCTATTTTTTTTAAATCAAATTAAAAACAAATCTAGCATGTATAATAATCTACTATATGAATGCAACACGCAAAACAAAAATAATAAATAAATGTTGACTAAAGACATTCAGTGACCAGATTCTCTCTCTCAATCTCATCTCTACATTTGCTAAAAAGAAAAACGTCTCATTAGTAGTATCACAACTCACTCCATGCCCATGACGATGTCTGTCTCTACGCTCATCTTCACTGGAGTCATCACTTCTAACACCTTCTGTCTTTTCGCGACGACCTGCTCGTTCCCGCTCTCGACTTCTGGAACGGTCATAGTCTCTGCGTCTCGGACGCTCCTGTTCCCATACAGTCGATCGGTCATAATCTCTCGTTTCTGAACGTTCTTGAAACTTACGAGTGTGTTTTACAGGTTTATCATCCCGTTTCTCGCGATCGTTGATTTTTTTTAAGTATCCATCTCGGTCACTATTCCATCGAGATGAAGAAGCAACCCGTTCACATCCATCGTGTCCACGATCATAATAATCACCACTGCAACTGCCATAGCCACTACTACCTCGGGTGTCGTCGTTATTTTCATTGTTACTGCGACGTTCACAACTTCTTGACCGATGATGTCCTCGCCGTTCAGTACGTTCATAGCCTTTCCTTTTTGAAACTGAGTTCTCGGGATAAGTTTCATATATACCTCTTACAGTTCCTCTCTCAACGTCTTCCCTAAATCGTCGGTCTCGAGGATCTCTGAGACCATCTTCAATTCTTTCTTCATCACGATAATCTTCCCAGACATTTCTAAACGCCATTTTGTTCCATAGATCTTATTTCACTATCTCCATTAAGATATTTTTGATTGGTCTAATATACTTCACCCAATGAGAATAAAGCTGACATCCACTGCTTTCAGTAATTAAATACCCGGATGTTTTGTGTCTCTTATTGTCACTGCAAGTTAACTATGTTGTAAACCTGTAGAAACAATTTTATTCAAAAAATGTCACGAACTAATAGTCTGCTAACAAGGTTATGGCAGGGAATTAAGAAATCATTTGGTATTCATGAACGTGTGAAAATGGTAGGTGAAGATCATATCGGCAACAGATATTTCGAGAAAGCTCCGGGTAGGTCGCACTCACGGCAGACGAATTTTTTTACCAAAGGGATATAATACTCAACAAGATTTGTATTTTTTTTTTTTTAAAACTGTTACTTTTAGTTTTGTAATAAAAGAAAATCTACTTAAAACATTCGCAAAATGATAGACTTGTAATATAATTTACATAGTATAATACTTTGTATGAGTAAAACTGTCGGGAACTAAGAAGTTTTTCATTTGCTCTGTATGTATCGTAGAAAAATCGCATACACTGATACAGTCCGGTCAAATTTTAGTAATACTACAAATAGCTACGTTAATGATTATGGTCTGCGGGTACATGAGAAAATTTTATTTTAATTCATGGAACACCAAGGAAAAAATATAAGATAAAAAGTCAGAGACTCGAATAAAAAGCTAAATAGATGTACAAAATATTAAATAATTGATATCAGAGGACAGAAAGTCATACTGTCCTTCATCTGGTATTGATATTCTGCATCAGTGATAAGGGATGTAGTATCTGACTTCTTAATGTTAAGAAGTACAGTTTGTGTAACTGTTACTCTTTAGCCTATATATTTGATTCAAAACACTGTGAATTACAACATTATATAAATAGTAACATTTGTCAAAATTAAAATTTGCATAGTTTATAATTATAGTAATACAGCCTAACATTGCATAGGATAATAATAGTTTCATTTGGGATATAAGGAATTCCAAAATATATCCTTTGAATCTTATCACACACAAAAATACTGATTAAAGTTCACCTAATCTGTTTTTATAATTCACATGAAGGTGTCAAAATAATGTAATTCTCTGTAGGAAATTGATCACTTCTTATTTCACAAATCATAGACCTCAAAATATGTGTGCCAGTGGCCCAACTAAGACAAAATAGAGACAGGTTGCACTGATCTTTTGATCCTGCAGATTAAACCAATATCGAAAACAATGGACAAGAGAGATACACAAGCTATCAGCAGCAGCACCCACAAACCCTTTTCAGGGTAGATACAAGATACAAGATACCAAACCACAAGAAACTCCAAGAATATTAGAGGAAATAGAAATTATAAGGAAACCTCCAAAAGGAAAGAATGGACCAAATAAGTAAGATTATAAAATAAGTAAGACTAAGAATTGAGTTTGACAACCTGACAAGCTAATGACAAAATAGATAAAGCATTGAATGACACCAAATCACTATAGAAGTTCTTAAACTACCTCCTCAGAGAGAAGGAAGAAGCATAACTTCAGAAGAAGGATCCCAAACAGCAACAACCAGTTCATATGATAAAGAAATTAGCACCCAGATCAGATGGAAAATTACACCACAAATGAAAGTCTCTAGCTTACAAAATACAATAACTCCAACTGTTGAAAGAAATGGAAGCTCTGCTGTTAAACCTAGACAAGCAGCCAACACCCAGATGATAAAAATGAAGGCAAAGGGGGAGAAAAACAGCCAGACAGAAAGAGACCAACATCAACAAACTCACTAGCTGATATTGAAGTGGCCCTCAAGGACTGCACAAGGGTGCTAGAGGCTCCTCTCTCATCCTTGCATGAACCAATGGAAACAACAGAATTGAAGAAAACACAAGAAAGCAAAAAGAGAAACAGGCCTTCACCCAGGATTTTAACAAGCCCAGGGAAAAAAATACCCAAGAAGCCAGTCAACAACACCAGACAGGCACAAGAGAAAAAAGAAAACAAACCACCTACCACCACCATTGGTAATGGAAGTACAGAGAACAACAGTACCTGCAGTGGGGAATCTTCATCCACTTCATTGCAGACATGATCAGTTAATATTGGATCATCTCTGCTTGCTGCCAGCACTGTCTCCACACATCCCAATGGACAACACCAGAGACAGCGACAACAACACCAGCAAGAAAGATAGGGTATTGAACATCCTGGGTGTGTGTACTCACCTGGTGTGCTACTAGCATTGTGATATCCACCCTCTCCCTCCAACATCAGCAACAGTGACACCAACAGCACCAGTCACCACAACATTAGCCCACAAACTGGGCTAATGCATACCTTTACCAGTCAGACATGAATGCCACAGAACCACTGGTCACCATTTATCATCACCATTCTACAACTTTTCTTTCAACAAGCCTTGACTCTGTCTTTCACCATTTTCAACTCTCACAACAACAGCACACCTTCTGCCAGGCAGCAAAATTGGCTGATGCTGAAAATTGCCATCATCCTAATCAAAGAAGAAGACTAGCAGCAGCTCACAAACTGTAGTTTGTCAAGATATAGTTTTATTCATCCTCACTGATGATTTTATGTGTTACTATTGTTAACATTATGTCATCAGTACAGGGACCAAACAATTGCACATAATGATTGTGCTCAAAAACCAATTTACTTTTTAAATTATAAAATGAAATAAATCATTTTGAAGAATATACTGATCTTCAAACATGTGCATCTCAGAACAATGCTAAGATTGTAAAGAATGCTAGTTAAACAGGAGAGACAAAATTCCTCCAAAATTGATATCTTCTGTTTTTAAAGTACAATTTAAATACTACATAATATAACAATCTCTGCTGATATAACATATTCTGCTGATTTTGTAAAATATAAAATATACTTTTGAAAAGGTAATTTTTAGATATAATTTTATAATTATAGATCCAGTGAGGGGTCGTAGGGGAGCACGCTGGGTCGAGGCACAAGATCCTGATCAAACCACTGTCCCTGAGGTACCAGTGGAGTGGGAATGTATGTATATATTGTTGGATTTTGCTTGGTTTCTTAATAATAATAAGCTTGTAAATCCACATCGGTTTGTTTGTCTCACAAAATGAGACAAATTGCAAACACTAATAATGAAGTATAATTAATAATACTGACAGAAACAAATCTCTGAAATTTAGTTTACTAAGTACACCAAATAAAGACTTTACTTAGCCAAAGTGGCTTTTCAAAAAATATATTCTGGATTACTGAACAATCAATTTGTTTTTAAGTATTCTGCTTAAACTTAAATAATATTGCCCTACTTTGTTAATCTGATAAAAGATCAAAATAGTCTTTGATTCCATTGATTTATTTTATGTTCTTATTTTCTTAAGAGTTTTTTTTTTTATCTTTTGTTTTCAGCATGGCTTAGAAGACGAAGACACACACCCCCAACACAAGAGGTAGATATCAAATTTACTGCAACCTTTTCCCTACTACTTTATTTTTTCCACTTACCATAAATTCTTGTACATATCTGCCAAAATAACTTATGCAGCAATCTAATCAAACATTATTGTTGATGTTTCTTATTGTCTTATTTTAGAAGAGAAATGTTCATTTATGTAAGTTTTTTTTTTTTTGTCACTGCTAGTGCTACTTAATTGTTATGCCAATGTTACATCCCCATTAAATCACTATTTAACTGTTAGGTCGTTGTTACATTCCAGTTAGATCATTATTTCATTACTGTTACATTATTATAAATACATGTACCACTGTGTGATGGTCTTTCCACTTTGACTAAATAATTGTCTGTCTTATATATTGATATTCAGAATAATCAGTTAAGGCAATTAATAAATTACTGGAGGGGTCAAATCTCAGGCAAGCCCATTTTCATATATCACAAATAACAGTATTACCAGATCAGTATCTGACCTACTCTATTAAACAGTCAAATACAGATTGACGTCAGAGGGCGACACTTCCCCATAACTAGGTCAAAAGATGAATGTCAAGAACACACACACACAGCTAGATTTATAGATACATTTATATTGCCCCCTATCTGGACCTCCGGTTACCATTCCAAAAAAGAAGAACATAATTTACATTTGTTTAAACAAAAGAAAAGAATAACAATTTTATTACAAAATATATCACAAGTCTTGTTCATTAGTATCACAAATATTATCAACAAATACCTAAAATATTGTAACATCACAATAAATAGAAGATTGTACAAATCAAAATACAGCAATTTTCAAATATAGTATTAATCTTAAAATGTTTCTTCAGTTATAATCAATTTTTAAAACGAGTTTTAAAGATCAGCACAAGCAACTTGTCACCAAATTTTGACAAACTGGTTAATATATGTTATGCTGTCTGGGAAAACCTGGCTAAAGTAAAGAAAATTCAAAAGTGGTTTTTTTTATAATTTATTAAAGTTCAGAATCTCATGTTTATTTTTAAAATAAAACATTTTAATTTATATCAGATAGTTTTTTCACTATACATTTTTTTAAGTACATACCTCCCTGGACTATCACAGGGGAATAATTGACTACAACTGGCTATAGCACAAAATCAATTTTAGCGACAATAGCCAGGTTTTCCCAGACAGCCTCACATACGTGATCAGTTGCACCATTCGCACTGACTCTGTTTATCAAATAAATGTGCTTCTTTTGAAGTTTAAATTTTCAAATATTAAATCATATTATCAACTAAAAATTAATGATGATGTTATTTAGAAAAATCTTTTGTTTTCGCTATTTCAAATATTATTTATTTTACTTAATGAACTATGTGGCCCATGACAAGTTGTAAATTTGTGTATGCGGCCCTTGTACTGGAAAGTTTGCCCACTTCTGATGTAACCCTAATATATATATTTAATGTATGTACATAACCTTGAATGTTGACATTGCTAAACTGTCCTGAAAAGACTCTATGCTTTGAAATTTCATCGTCTTCTTTTGGAAATGCTCACTATACAGTACCGTATGTTCTTTCAGATTAAAGTTTTCTCATTTCATCTTTTAAAAATCCACTTTTTTCGTAATTTGTGATCTACGGGAAATGTAAAAAATGAATATTTTTATTCATCCATTGATGTGCAGCCATATGCACTGCAATGTTTAACTATGTTCAGTTTTTCAAACTACATGTTTACTATAAGACAATATGTCATACAGTGCATGCGGATTATAGATCCACATCATGACATCACATGTTATATTGCTTATGGTGAGAAGTCAGTCTCACAAATGAACGAGAGTTCTGAGTCTTCTCATAAATATTGATCTTCAATATCAAAATCAGTACACTTTTACAAATCTCTGAAAGTTTACATTTTGCAGTCTTCATACTAAGAATGGGAATTAATCATTTCATATTTATTCTTATCTTGGCTGACCTAGATTCCATTTCACTTGGTCTTTAATAATAAGAAAACAAACATTAGTTAATAACTCAAGTCTCAGGTTACAATGAGTTCCATTCTTAAAGACATTCATAACCCAGTTTGGTACCTAAAGTTGGAATCTCTATGTAGTGCTTTCATGTCTGTTGATGACACATTGGCAAATCTAACTCATTCCTAAGCTTTAGCATTGGTGATGACTAGCCTGGGTCTTCTGTTCATCAACATCTGAACTAGTTCACCTCATTCATAAGTAGTAATGAATGGATGTTGCTACAATTATATAAATGTAATCAAAATTAAATTTTAAATTGAGAATAAATTAGTTTTATGTGCATGTTCATATTGCCAGGTTGCTGTAAGTTGAAACTGCAATAACCTGAGACCTGACTTATTTTATGAATGCACTTTAGAAACTGTTAATTCATAACATTTAATTTTAAAATGTTTAATATTTTTCTCCAGGAATTGGACAGAAATTATGTTACTATGGTCAAGACACAGCTAAGAGCCAAGGAACTAGAAAAACATAATGAATTGGTATGAATTGTTTTACTCGTACACCAGGATTAAGTGAATGAATAGACATACAAGTACTCTTACAATCATTGCTACCTGCAAAGCCATCTCATGACAGATCTGTACAACTAATGAATTTAGTTACTCACATTTTATGTCCATACTTTATTTGAACTTTCATTCGCGCATGCATATATTTTCACGCACTCACATGAACAAAACTTAAAAGGAGATAGTAACTAGAAGCGATTAACAAAATCTCTTACTTTATAAATATATATCTCACCACATCCTTGATAAGACTAAACTATATATACTTGTATTTTTATAACTGATGTTGTCTCTATAGATTATGGTATATTGTTTTAGTAACAGTAGCTTCCTATATTTTGTTTACAGACCGACACAGAAATTTCTGAAAATAAGTCCTATGCAAAAACTATTATTCAAGAAACATCACAAAGTAAGTACACCTGCAATTTATTTGGAAATAAGAGTTTATTTTATTCTAGTGTCGAATTACCTATATCTATCCCAAACAAAAATATAGTGAAGTAGTACCACCAAAAACACAGTACTGTCACAGTCACTCATGACATGTACACGGCCATTTTAAACTGGATGATTATTAGATCAGATAATCTAGTACTTTCCATTCAATCCACAACAAATGCTCCAACTTGTTTGTTGCCTTGACATACCTGGATGGACCACTAGTTCAGAGATATTTAGTGCTCTTGGTGAGTATTTTCAAGCACAGCGCCTAGACGGGCAAATGCATCAGAGTGTATATGGACAGTGCTGTGAGCATGACTGGACATCGTTCAGGTGCACTTGCAAAAATAAAAGACATTGCTCATCCAGAAATTTTGTCTGCTCACTGTATGATCCACTGGGAGCACCTGGCTGCAAAGAAGCTTTCTACTGAACTGAAGAATGACGCAGTGAAGATCATAAATGAAATTCATAGTCGAGCTATGAACACCAGGCTCTTCTGGATGCTGTGTGAGAGTATGGACTCATAACACCAACATCTCCTCCACGCAGAAGTGAAGTGGCTATTGAGAGGAAGGGTTCTTTCATGCCTTGTTGAACTGAGGGAAGAAGCAAAGCATTTTATGCGAGGGTGAAACTCTGCCCTAGTAGAGCCTTTGCTGGATGAGAAATGGAAGGCTAAACTTGTGTATACAGTGGATATATTTAGCCTTCTCAACAAACAATACTTCTCTTCAGGGATTTTGCACAAATATTTTTACACTGAGAAATTAGATGGATGCATTTGAAAAGAAGCTTGAAGGCTCTGAGTTAAATGTTTTTTCCATAGAGTGAAAGCTTCCATGGTGCACTTTTTCTTGTATTGAATTATTGATCTGTTGAATGAGTTATGGTAATATACTAAAGTTTCATGACTCACAATACAATTAATTATGTTATCAGTAAGCAGCATCCAGGAACTCCATCAAAAAATGACCTTAATTTAATAAGAAATAGTGCTTGCAAATTATTTACACTTCATATTATCTCCAGTAGTAATAATAATCACATACTATTATTTTCCAAGAAATAAAAATATGTATTTATCTGTGATTAGTTTATCTCATCATGTACCTGTCTACATTTTGCTGTGTAAATGTATTACCTTGTCACATCTTGGACAGCCTTAGTAGAGGATGCTTATCATCTCAGTATTGTAATAATCAAAGTCTTTAGTGATTTAAATTGATAAATTATAATAAATTTAGCTATTGTTTAAGAAATACTTATTAGCAAATTATATTTTATTTAAAGACTTACAATAAGCTTCCCTTTCTTGTTTCATGCTCAATTTTGATCTAGATTCTACTTAATTTGGTCTTTTAAGTAACTCAACAGTCATAAGTCTATACAAATCACATGCCATTTCTATTAAACACATTCTGCATTATTTGGATGTGCTCTTAGTGTTACATGTGTTATTGGAGGCAGGAGAAATGAACAGGTGTCTGTTTGAAAATATTCTTTAATTAATGCACAACTGGTAGCAAGAGAAATTAGTGTGCTTTGGCAGTTTACAGATTTGTTGTTTAAAAGTGAGTTTGAAATGTTGAGATTTTCTTTAAATTTTGTTTCTTGAAAGTGGCATAGAAACTCACCTTTGTTAAAATCACTTCATCAGTTTTGCTTACATTTTGGATGTTCTGCTTTCTTACATTACTAACAATAAATATTGTATTTTCAGGAAAATTTCCTAAATATGAGGAATTTGAAATTGCACCAGGACAATTTGCAGAGACCAAAAAAAAATGATTTTTGAAACTGTTTATTTCTATTACATTTATACACTATTTCCAAATATTTGAAAATAAAATTATACAGTTTTTTTGTGTCATTTTCTGTCTGTTTTACTTGTAATGGAAATTGCTCATTATAATTGAATGAACGGGTAAAATGAAGTTACATTTTATGAAGATAAAATGGTTTCATCTCTTTGAAGCACAGTTGTCTCGTTTACATTCTATGCTGTGTTAAAAAGCAACCAGCAGGTTACTGTGTTGCACCTTAAGGTGTAAACAGATTTTTAAAATTTATACTGCAAGAATGATGAAAGAAGAGTATATAAGCCTTTTACCAGTCAACATTTCTTGAAGCCTGTGAGTCACTCCTAAATTGCATCCATCCTTGGGTATAACTCTAAACATAATACTCAAGACAATAAATGTTTAAATGTTCTCATGACTTAATGTTTATTTCATAAAAGACCTTTCTGTTACCTGTTCCTATTGTCTGTACAAGAAGGCATGTAGATGTACTGTATCAGTCAGAAGATATGTAGATTTGTGCTATTCAGCTATCAATGTGTTATCTATTAGCATTTGTAAACTTTTATGCTGTGCTATTTACTCCATCAACTAGCATAAAGAAAATATGTTTCTATTCTTTCATTGCTTAAAATAAAGATGATAGTATTTATCTTTAAGGCTTTTCTAATATTTACCACACATTTTTACTTTATATATAACTGAAACAATATTCTCCATGTTTAACCTGTCCATGACTGATGAATTTTCCGGATTATTATATTGTGAATGTAGCATCTAGAACTTGCATTATGTTTTATCAAGTAGACAACACTTTATCTTTTAGCAATATAAAATCTTTGCATTTGAATTTTGTTCGTTTATATATATACACACACCAGTTATTTACATATAAGTTTCTTAAAGATTGTGTTTTATATTTTGTACAAACCTTTTCTTAGCTAACATCATGACATTGTTAAATCTGATATGGTTGCAACATTAATTCCTATGTGACTATCAATTGTTCAAGTTAAACTAAAACTGTATCAACACAGATGTTGTGTACAAACCTTTTCTTAGCTAACATTATATGACATCATACTAAACTCTCTAGTTATGTTTATTATGTCTAGACACTGATTCGTGTATTAGAGTGCAAAAGGCTGCTTTGTCAGGTATCACCATTATAGTTCTCTGCAAACAAATATTTATTTCACTAGAATTTATTGTGTTTAAATCATTATTTTGTTTTTAAATAAATGACTGGTTGTGCGGTGGGTGGGAGATTGTTGAACTCTTGGGGAGAAAATTGCTGCAAAAAATTCTGCTGCATTGTGATTTTCAAAAGTCAGCATATATTTAACTCTTCATGATACCCAGTCCATATCAAAAAATTGGGGCTAGGGAGTAAATATTTGTCTTGACTAACCACATCATTTGTGACCTGCCCTGGAGTGAATAATTAGGATTGGGGTCTAACCATGTACTTGTCTGTCTGGTGTGATTAACTACATTATTTGTGACCTGCCTAGGAAAATTTATTGTGACCGAGGGCTAACCATTTACTTCGCTGGTGTGAAAAAATACATCATTTGTGACCTGCCTAGGAACAACTAATTGGAACTGGGGCTAACCATTTACTTGTCTGTCTGCAGTGACTAACTACATATTTTGTGACCTACCTAGAACAACTAATTGTGACTAGGGGCTAACCATTAGTCAGTCTGGTGTGACTAACCACATCATTTGTGACCTGGCTGCAGATTGTAAGAGGAATAACTGGTATACAATACCACAAATATTTTATGTGTAAACACACAGAATGCACACATTATTTCTCAATAAGAAAGACTACATGGAAAGCAAAAACATATTTTTAAAACATTTTATTTAAAATAATTTTATATTTACATTCATTCTGTCTGTTGTCCATCAGTAATTTGCATGCATACAATCTTCCATTTTGTACCAAACAAAAGTAGAGAGAAAACAGAAATGAACTCATTAATTTTATGACAGAAAGTGATTAATAGTTAGGGGTTGCATACCCAAAGGTGCACAGATTAATAAGATAATTGAAAAGACATTGAAACAAACTGGGTTCTCAATCACTATTACTAAAAAGTACCATTCCACAAAGCAAAAGTCCAGTGGACCTGTGATTGAAATAGTAAATTAAAATCTTGTGATGGCCACTATACTCCTTCAGATTAAATGAGACAGCCAGATGAAAAAGTGAAAAAATGAAAATACTGAAAAGAATAAAATTGAGTTTTCCATTAAAATAAAATTATTGTCAAAAGGCAATGGTGCTGTGAAATGCAAATTATTAATACTGTTTACATACTATTATTACAATTTTCTTGTAGTGGAAGCAAAAATGTGCTTACTTTGCAGTTATTTTAAATATGTTAATTAAAACCATAATACATATTTAACATGCACAGCAAGTTTCTTGATTAGAAACTTATTTGTCAATTTCCATTCATTATGCATTTTGAAAATCCTTGTTCTAATATATTGTAGTGTGTATGTAAGTTTCTTTGGTATTTATCTTTGTAAATTTGTCAGTGCATACAAGGTTTTCTAAGAATATGAAGCTGTCAACCGTAGGATATATACAAGAAATGAAACTTTCTTTTCTTTTTTTGTGCAAAATGCCGTTTTAAATTAATAAAGGTACTGTTTGTATTATTACAAGTGTAAATGATGATTCTGAATATCAGTTTAAGATGTTTGGCCATTTTAATGAAGTTAGAAGAAATTTATCACTGAAATAGGCAACAACTCAATATAAACATTTACATTTGTAGTTTGTGTGTGCATGTGTGTGTTCACTGAGACACTAGTTAATAAGGAATTTACCCAGACAAAACATAACATACAAGCCACCAAAGTAAACCCTCTTGATCTCTTTAAGAAGTGAAATCTGATTTCTACATGGACAGCTAATTCAAAACATTCTGTACAAACACATCAACATTTATACTTGTATCCAGTCTCACATGGTGATTATAGACCAAAAAGCATAACATCTCATTATAATAATTATTCACATTTTGAAAGGCTGTAGATAAATATTTCTTTTTGACTGTATATGTTTTATGTAAATACATTTATGCAGTATAACTATACCTTATCTAATCAAAGATGTGCCATGAAATTTAAATACAAATATGCTAAGCATGGAATGCATATATAAATTTGTACTGCAAATTTTTGCCATTAGCAGGAAGGAAAGAAAGGAGAAATATTTTTGTTCTCAACATAAATAAAAGAATAAAGAACAGAGTGAAAGTAATTGATAAAGTGATAGTTTAAACAGCAAATCAGTATTCAATCTGGTCTGCAGCATCTTAATATGTGTAGGTATTAAATAAAAAAAAAGAAGGGAGCAAATATTTATTTTTCAACAAAACAAGTAATAGCGTTTATGAACTCAACATTAAATTTGCTTCTAATCTGCAAAGTGCCACAGTTTTATGATCGATATTAAAATAAAACTGCTAAATTAAACCAACATATTTTTTCTTGGTTTGTTTTTTTGGGGGTGGACATGAACATTTTAGTTCGTTTAGTTACCTTGTTTTTTGCTTTGCAATAATTATTTATCTACATTAAAAACTTTCCTAGATATTAATGAACCTGTTCTAAGGTAATTCTGAGGGTTTCCGACAATTCTTCGATCAACTGCTTGTTTTAGGGATTATCTTAATTTTAACTCAAACTTAATGAATGCACTGACTAAATTCATTTTGACTTTGTCAGTAGTTTCTAAATATTATACTTACCAATTAAAATATTGAACACTCTTCTGACATTTTTACTAATTTTATTCTGAGCTAGACTGAGAAATCTTATTTCATTTTTCTCATAGAGGATAGATATGCACTTGTGCCTTTAAAAACTGAAGTTCCATTAAAGAGATGCTGATAGCATAGCTCTCACTGAAGTAGTGACCATGAGCTTATCTACTCACATTATCTTAAACCTTTCAGATTACACTATTACAATTATATTTAAACATTAAGACTGGGGAAAACATGATTTTTCATTTTATTCATAAAATGGGTTGAAGAAGAGAAATAGGCTAGGAAACACAAAAGCTGCCAATAAGTATCAGTCTGATGTGGACAATAATAACAAACTAAGCAAATTATAAAAATATCATTTGGTAATCTATAAGACAGTCAGCAGATAAAATATCCATCTATTCACTTCCCTAACATGACATTAACTGCAAGGACATATCTGTCTCTTCACTCTACTTATAAAACACCCTGATCATATTAACTTTCATACAAGTAGGCATTATAAAAAAAATTATTCTAACAAATATATGTATATTATCACAAACCTTTTGAATATTAGCCCATTTTATAAAGGTGATCATTTTCTTTTCAAATACTGATAGTAATATTTTTTAATAAACTTTTAACGCATCAAAACTGAACTGTTAAACTTTATTAACAAATGTATTATTCTTCTTTTCTCCCAGTTACAAATATTTTACAGATTTCTATAGTTCTTTGTATAATGTATTACAACGTTTTCTTGTCCTATATAATGATGCATTTCAATATTCTCCAGTTATTTGTAAGAATGTAATATTTCATATTTTTTCTATAAATGCATTTCAATATTCTATCTGTATCAACGATTTCCATTTTATTATAGCTCATAATAATTTATACCTTAACAGCAAATAAAGCATTAATGCTTTGGTGTTATTTTTTTAATCCACTTTTTTAATTATCAGAAGAAATTATGAAAACAAAAGCAAAAAAAAAAAAAATTCACATGAATTATTTAGAGAAATTATATTTATATAATTTGTGTGTACAATACACCCAGGAATAACATACAAGGTAGCACTGACCAGACACCAACAGAGAAAATTACTAAAGGGAAGACAATCTAAACAGGACTAAGACTAAAGCAGAGACTAAAAATGGACAGTTTTAAATTTGCAATAATTTAATATGTAAATTTTTCCATATCACATTAAAATTATATATTTACACCCAATTATATATATATATATATACATTATAATATTAATACATCAATTTCCAGAATTCAAGTTCATTCAGGTACTTGCATACCCACTGGGAACACTTTGGCCCCAAAACCACAAAAACAATTTAAAAAGAAATGATGGAAAATGATTGCACACATCCAACAACTCATAAAAATATATGGATGTGTACATCTCACTCTCACATCAAAGATATTAAATCTCTCTCTCAAACATATGCACAACAAGTGAAAGAAATTTACATAATATATAAAGTACATTTTAATATATATATTTTTTATTTTTTTTAATAGTAAATATTACCTCCCTTTTTTTAATCCATTACATATACACCACTCTCTCCAGAAATTACACCAATAGGAAATAAACACTGTGTCTAATGTTATGCCATTGTATTGTTATTTACAATAATAAATTTAACACAGCTGTAAAATGCAAACATATAAGTACTTTTGGGGCCTTCATTTTATCCCCCTTGATTGTATTAACCAGGATATCGAAATAACATTAACTGTCTGACTGCTACACTGACAGTTGCATTTATTGCACAATGTTACTAAGAAGAAACTGAAACAAAATATAAACAGTATATATGATCAAATTACATATGGCAGTTACAGTGATATATTCATTTTCATGCAATTTACTAATGGTGCTTTCAGGAAGAAACAATGGATACTTCAAATATACAAAAAAAATAATTATAGCATGTATTAAAGTTTAAACACAGATATTGAACTTTTGAATCTCATGTTGATGTACATAAATGCCACAATGTATTCAAAATACATTTTTGTTAAATACAAGAAATTCTTAAGTTTCAAATTTATTTTATAAACATGTGAGTACTATAATTTAAACATCAATGTTGTGTCCAATAATTTTTAGAAAAGCTCTTTAAAGAGAGGGGTAAAGGGGAGATCTTCAATTAAATCTGAGCAAACACAAAAGATATCGAGCCTTAGATGTGAAAGCTGATGATAAACATATTCTGAATGCACCTTTATTAAAAGCAAGAGATGATATTCTGACATTCTAAATTCCAAGTTCCAGGGGAAATAATTTGTATTGGAACATACAGCAATATTTGTAACTAACTAATGGTTTGTATGGATTTTCAAACTTAAAAAAAAAGAAATATGCAAAATTCAAACAGTCTTTAAATTTCTTATTCTTTTAACATAAATTTATTTTTTTAAAAAGGAGATACTTGTGTACTTGTATTTCATGATTGCAACTGTTCTTTGCTGCTGATCAGTACATTGGATGCTAGCAATACAAGAAATCCACAAGCAAAAGTTATATAACCTTAAAAAAACTAGTCATACAACACATCAATCTGATAGCTGAGCTGCAGCCAACATTATGTGACCTTGGGGGAAAAAAGATTTTTTTGTGTGTGTGGGGAAATAAATGTATATACAATATGTATGGTAGGCAGGAAACTTACCAACAAAAATTAAACATTATTTTATAAAATACACAGCAATACAAAAAATTGGTGAGATAGTAAAAGTTAACTGAAATCAAACCACCTCTGAGAAAATCCATTGATTTTGACTTTTAAAAAAAAAACTATTGAGGCACATTAAGTGGTTACATACTGCAGACGGATAAACACCTTTATCATACCACAGGTCTAACAATTCAAAATTAAATGAGTTTACTTTCAAAAAATATATAATACAGCCATTAGTTTGGGGACTATTCCATTTTCAAAATTATCAAGCCCACAAATTAGCAGTACATTCCTCTCAAAGGTAACCCTTAAATATGCATCAAAGACTAGAAAACAATTACCACTATATGAAGACACTACAATGAAAACAAGTTATGCATTCTTTTTTAAACACACACACACACACAAAGTGATATGAAGGCAAAATCAGATTAATGGAAATAGTACATACATTTTAGTTAAATCATAGTTAAAAATATAAAACTTCTGTGTTCATGGATGTTGTGAATTACAGATGAAATTCTTCAACTATAACAAAATCAAGCTGCCTTACTCTTATCAGCTGAACAGAAAATTTTATATGGATTTCCAGTTTCCATTCATTCTGTCAAATCATGTAGAAGTTTTCTTGGCACAAACTATTCTACAACTTTAAAAAATCTTTTAATAATTATCATTTTCTTATACAAGTTTGAAACCATTTCAAATTCCATCCATATAAAACTGCTATTACACAATATACACATCAACACTTAATCTGACTCAACGGATAAAAAGATGCGAGCCATTTATACTAACAACTATTGCATGATAACAAATTTATCTATAATATTAATTAAGTTTCTACTCTGTGCCAGTCACTTAAGTTATCCATGACTTTCATCAGAAAGGAAGTCAATGCATGCAATCATGTTGAGATGATAGATCAGAAGGTAATAAATAGCTTCTAACTACAGTGTATGCAGTTCCTCAAATCTTTCCTAGATAAACATGACTATATAATCTTTTGTATATGTTTTAAGTCCACAAGTCCTGACTCTCTCTGATCTCAAATTAAGTCATGGAATCCCATATCTAAGTCCACGTCATTTTTGTTGTATGGACTTATCTCGAGATAAGTCCACAGGTTCTGGATCTCTCTTATATTATTTCTGATACAGAAGTAACACTGACAAGTCCATTTGAACTTGTGGCATATTTTGTAGGTTTCAAACTGTAGATGGCTCATGATTTTAAAATCAATTTTGTTTTGAGAAAATAATGAAGGGTCACTGTTGCAACACCTCAAACCTGCTATGAATCAGTCTCAAAAACTCTTTATCTCTTACACCAATGTATACCAATATCAAACTGCTATAATATTAAAATATGCAATAGTTCTTTTCTTTACAGTTTTATATCAAACACTTAATTTACAGAAACTAGCTCACCAAGTTCCTACTAAGAAAAACTATTCTTTTAAAAATGCTCCACACAAGTGAATCTGCAATTTTTTCCCCCCACAATATATATATTTGAATATGTACCTTGCATTGTCTTCAATGTGCTACACCTATAACAAAATATGTCAAGTTTTCAGTTTAAATGCCCACTCCAGACAAAGTACAGACTGACCTCAGAGTAATTACAACAAATATGGCTTTATAAGAATTTGTTAATACTTTTCACATAAACTAGAAGTTTTAAATATTATGTTTGTTCATGACAAATTATTTTCAATCACAATTTTAGTCTGAGACTAATGCAGCATCAGCCAAAAATTTGAAATGATCTTGAAATAAATTTAACACAGCATGCTGAAAACATACCAGCTTTAAGCCTCTGCAGAGCAATCTTTAAACTTCCCTAGTGATTTGTTCATTCTCACAAATTAAATTACTCTGTGAGATAGATCGATAGATAGTGTTCAAGACTACTAAAAGCAAGGTTGATACTAATCTTTAAACTTCCCTAGTGATTTGTTCATTCTCACAAATTAAATTACTCTGTGAGATAGATCGATAGATAGTGTTCAAGACTACTAAAAGCAAGGTTGATACTAATACTAAAATGCTAGTGCTGATTGACAGGAAGTTCTAAATCAGTCTAATAAAGCAAGTACTCATAATTCAAAGGACTATGTGAACTGCCAAAACCAAGCATGCTAAGCAGGAATAGTCAAGGAATAGCCCAATATGTGTCAAATGAGGACATGCTTTAAATCATTAAAAATACAAACTTGTGCATGTTGTTTAACACTTGCTAAAGATGCATTACAAATGCAAGTATTAAATCCATAATTGAAATCCAACACTAAAATTACAATTCAAACAAGAATCATGACAAATTTATAAAATCTATTGACACGTTTAGAAATTTTAAAAAATAAAATCTAAAATAAATTTTGTAGCACAAGTATTTCAAAATGCAAGCAGTTAAAAATACCTACTGGAAAAGAAACAAAACAAGCAATTATTGCTTACCTTCTATTACTTTTAATCTGAAGTTTACAATACTCCCTTCTACAATGAAAATTTCTGAATATTATTAAACAAAAATTAGGGTTTCTTTTCAGTGAAACAATGGCGGGTTTTGTTTTCCTAGCTAGCTATACATTAACTGCTGCCATAGAATTTCTTCAAACAAAATGTATTCTGATTACAGTTTTGATAAACTTCAAATATACTGTCAAATCCTGATTGTATACTACTGAAATACATTACAATCAAGAATGCTGGTTAATTAGAATTTATTATTTTGTGCTGTGATGTTGGAAAGCCATTGATAAAGGTGAAGGGTGTATCTTCACACATGGCTGCTAAACTGTTGCTTTACAAAATAGATAAAACAGCAGACACTTCTGAATCCACTAGTACTATTGGTTTCATGGTAAGGAAAAAGAAAATCACAGTGAAACAAAGGTTTATTAACAGTTTTACCTAACCATTCTTTTGCTCTTGTTAAGTAAACTAAAAGAAATTATTAATTCTTCCAGTGGATGAAAAACACTAACAAACTGTAAGTCATATATGAAGTTGACTAACACAAGCAATTCCACCCCAGTATTGGTTAACCTGTGTAGCAAAACAGAAAATAAGAGTACACTATCACAGCCGATGGGGCAGTTGGGTGCAGAGGGGAAGGCCTGTGTTAGGACTGAACAGGACATAATTCTTCCACAACTGTCTTCAGGTCACTAAGAATGTTGAAGAGAAAGTTGTCATCTGTACTCTTGCCGTCAACAATCAGGTTACCATTTGCCTGCATGCAAAGAAACACTATTATATAAAATAAATGGCTATAATATAAAAACAAATATACATGATTGGCTTTTACTGCTAAAATTTCCATCTTCTGTGAATGAAAAATCCTTGAAAGGACTGCATTATTTTCATTTAATTTATTAGACATTTATTAATCATTAGGACTTATATGCCGTTTTTATTAAACACAAGTTGGTGGGTTATTACACCTAAAGAAACCTTTGCATTTTCATTTCTCAGGACCACATTCTTATTTATTTTGTTGTTTTTATGGCAAAGTTTAACTTGAATTACCCAAAAAAGCTAAGATACACAGATTTTTCAGAAACACATCCTTCATATACATCACAATATTACTGTAAAATCAGACTGAAACTGAAATGATTTATTATCAATACTGTGTTCATTGTGAAAACAACTAATACAAGAGTGAAAGTGTTAAACTATCTTATACCTATATCTAGTGAAATTTACTAGTACAAGAGTGAAAGTGATAAACTACCTTATACCTATATATAGTGAAATTTACTAGTACAAGAGTGAAAGTGTTACTAGCTTATATCTATATCTAGTGAAAATAACTAGCATAAGACTGAAATCAAAGTAGTTACAAATCACATACCTGTATCTGGTGAAAATAACTAGCAGCAGAATAGTGAAAATAACTAGTACAAGGCAGTGGTGAATTACCACAAAACAGAAGTGAAAATAACTAGTACAAAAGGTAATGAACTAGCACAAGACAGTAGTAAAAATAACTAGTACAAGAAGGTAATGAACTAGCACAAGACAGTAGTTAAAATAACTAGTACTAGAAGGTAATGAACTAGCACAAGACTAGTTAAAATAACTAGTACTAGA
This sequence comes from Sinotaia quadrata, assembly GCA_028829895.1. Taxonomy (NCBI): domain Eukaryota; kingdom Metazoa; phylum Mollusca; class Gastropoda; order Architaenioglossa; family Viviparidae; genus Sinotaia; species Sinotaia quadrata. The sequence goes on along the minus strand of CM054178.1, from coordinate 127,256,423 downwards.
AGGTAATGAACTAGCACAAGACAGTAGTTAAAATAACTAGTACTAGAAGGTAATGAACTAGCACAAGACAGTAGTGAAAATAACTAGCATATAATTGAAAGTAATATATTCATGTATACCTGCTTGACAAGCAGACAGACAGGATGTCCCTGTAAAGAGCGACTGAACAAGGATGCACTATCTGTTACTTGTTCAACAACTGAAATAATCCAAATCACATATTCATAATTACTATATAGATTATATTTTAATCTTAATATTTCTTTCATTCCCAATTTTTTACTGACGTTCCTAAAATAACTGTTTCAAATGCCATTTCTGTAAGTTTTAAATGTCTTACTTGTACAACATTAAACTAATTCTCAAATTTCTCTCATTAAATTATTAGGCATCTAGCAACAAGCATCTCCAGTTGATTACCACTTTATTCTCTTTCCAGTTAATAATCACATTATTCTCTACCCAGGCAATAACCACTTTATTCTCTTTCCAGTTAATAATCACATTATTCTCTACCCAGGCAATAATCACTTTATTCTCTGTGAACCACTTTATTACCTAACCAGCTTACAACCATTTTTGTTGTACCATGTTGTACCCCTTCTGCAATACAAATATACATTTACCAGCCAATATAAATATATATTTGTCAATTAGCTATTTAATCACCACCAATACAAATACACATATACCAGCCAATATAAATATATATTTGTCAATTAGCTATTTAACCACCACCAATACAAATACACATATACCAGCCAATATAAATATATATTTGTCAATTAGCTATTTAACCACTACCAATACAAATATACATTTACCAGCCAAAAATATATATTTGTCAATTAGCTATTTAACCACCACCAATATAAATACACATAAACCAATAGCTATTTAACCACCACCAATATAAATACACATAAACCAATAGCTATTTAACCATCATCCTATACAAATATATATTTATCAATAACTAACTGCTATCCTACAGAAATATAGACTAATCAATAACTAATTGTTATCCTATACAAATATACATTTATCAATAAATGAAATCCTAACAATAGATTTATCAAATAATTATTTAACCATCAACCAGTTGGAAAACCAATTATACACGATCTACAATAAATACTAATGGCAATTTGTAGGGGATATTAAGAAAAGATAATGAAGCTGTGTGTCAAGTCTTAACCTAATAAAACTTTGGTAAGAAAATATTCCTCAACATTTATTCTACAGTACGCACTGCGTAAATGAAGAAAAAATGCCAGTCGAGCCAGGACCTGAGGGAAGGCCACATCAACTGGTACTTTTACTGAAGCCTTTGCTGTCAGCTCTCCACTACTCAACAATGCTGCAAAATCCTCACTAGAAACAAAATACAGCTTTTTACATGTTATCTATTGTTACATGTAACAAATACATTGTAAAAAAAAAATGGTTTAATTTATAAATAATAAAATGAATAATTAAAAAGTTAATCATCGGTCACTCATTCAACCAACCCATAACATTATATCTGATTCTGCAAGTGTTATTTTATCACTCTCAAAGTTGTTTACTTTTAGAAATGAAAGGAGAAAAAAAAAGAAAAAATCAAGAGAGAGAGTGAAGAATTCAAACGATATATGATTATTTAAAACTAACTAAAACATTTAAACAACCGTTCTTTTGTACATGCTTACCTTTTGCATGGGGAATTAAGTAAATAAGAACAACATGGTAGGTTGATGCGAAAATCAACTTTTTCTTGTGTGGAGCTGTCTTCAGTTTTCACTATGTAAGTCAAAGTACCACGCATTTTCTGTGGTGATATAATTGAGTCCACAGTAAAAGCAAACTGGCCTTCATTCTGAGTATTGGGTGGAAGAGTAAAGGGAACTTTAACTGCGTCATTATGATTCTGGCCCAGCTGAAAATGAAAACAAGAACATTTCAATATGCTGAAATAACTCTTTGCATTGAACAGTTTTCTCAAGGACACTCATTTAGAACACTGCAGCTACTTCATGACTGGTTAATTTACAGATGAGCTCATACAGTTGGCTTGTGATGTGAGAGCAAACAAGGGAGAACTACACTGAAACTGTAATAACCACCACAAATAAAAACTTCAAACATTTATATAAGTACTAAGAGTTATTCTGAAATTATCTAACTTTTAAAAAAATAATATTTTAAAAGCTAATAATGTTTCCAGACAATGGAAAAACTGACACCAGGAATATATAAAAACAAAAAAAGATATACTCCAGTGTATATATGTAATAAAAATATAAAGCTATTTTCAAAATTATAAAAGATACTTTATAAACAACAAAAAAAATAGCCCACAACTAGCACCCAAAAACGTGACAAGAAATAAAATTTAAAAAATTATGTAAAATTTTACTAATTAAACATTACTTTTACTTTTAAAAATAAATTCTGGGGAATCAAGGCATTTTGGTTCTTATAGTGCAGGGGTGCACAAACCGCGGCCCGCGGGCCGCATGCGGCCCCCAGAAGACTTTAGGATGTTACCATTATTTGTAACAGGCAAGGAGCTTTTAACATTAATCTGAACAAGGGAGTAGAACAGTGGTTTGCTTTCCCGTGGAAGCATCTTGTGCTGTGTTGAAAACAAACGCTGGATGCGGTATTGAGGTGAGAGGCTGTGTATTGGGCACATTGTTCAGTTCAGCTATCAAAGGTGTACTGTTGAAATAGTAGTATCTGCACATCTTTGATGTATGGCGACATCAAATAGCATTAGAAAGAGGTCTATATCTAAACCCAAGTCGGCAGGCAGCCAGCTAAAGTTCAGTCTGGGGATGGGGTGAGGTGACACTGGGGGGGGGGGGAAGGATGGTGCAGTCAGTGTGTGTGAATATGTGGCTGTGGATGTCTGGTTGGAATGAATGAATTACACTGTTTCGGAGTGAAGTTGTTTTTAAACTACTGCCCTTTGTTAATATGTCAGAAACCTGAGGTAAAATTGAAGACGAAAATCATCAGTTTAAAGAAGAGTGGAGGCTAAATACTTTATGGGGCATTTTAATGGAGCAGCTATGTGCTTAATTTGTTGTGAGTCTGTTACTGTGATGAAGGACTTCAACTGCAAGTGGCATTACAAAACAAAGCAGCTGCGACTTTTGATGACTTAAAAGGCACTGGAGAAACAACAAAATTGAGCAACTTTTAAAAGGTCTGTCAGCACAGCAACATTTCTTCACAAAAAGTCTGAAGAAAACAAGTATTTTGCTCCTGCAAGTTGCAAAGTAGCACATATTGTTGCCAAATCATCAGGGCCTTTTACTGACGGTCATTGATCTTCAATGTTCACCTGAACTGAAGTCATCATTTCAGCAGAACAACATTTTAACATTTTATGGAAGTCTCAGCTCGAGCACAAACAGAAATGTCAAGGACTTGGCTTGCAAGTTGTTGTCAGAATTCGGCAGCACATACTTGTGTGAACAAACGTTTTCAGTAATGAACATGAACAAGAACAAGCTGAGATCGAATTTGACGACAACAATCCTGTTCGATTTTGAGGCTGGGGACTACAAAACTCGAACCAAATATTGATAAAGTTGTTAACAACATTCAGGCTCACCCTTCTCACTAATAAAGACTAAATCTAGGTTAATAAGGCAAAAACGAATGTATTTCATTATTTCTGTTGTCATCCATGTGCAATCTGACTTACGGCCCTCCATGCACTATCAATTGGAAATGTGGCCCTCTGGCCTAAAAAGTTTGTGCACCCCTGTTATAGTGTGATAAACTGCTGACTTTAAAAAAAAAAATCTCTTCTGTATATTCTAAGAAACCTGTGATTTTGAAACCCACTTTACAGGAAATGCTGTATTGTACTGCTCAAAGAAATCCACTGTGAGTACATGCATATCAATTTACAAAATGAGATTTTAGTCAATAAAGCATAGAAAATGAGCACTGGTAAGAAGTATTTTCAGCAGTTTCAATAATAAAATTAATAATGATTACAACCTTAAAGTTAAAATCTACTGATGATGAGAGTTTGAAATAGAGAGAAGAGAAGAGTAACTGTATTTTATTTTTGTATGTTTGTGTTTTCCTCAGTACATGTAAGATGTTTAAGGTAGTTTGAGTTCAATGCTTACTGCATGTATTAACACAGTATAGCCAAGGTTTAAAGATTAAAGGATTAAATAACTTTATTATTCCGGGATCACAGACAATATAGATTAATAAATTTCAAGGGCTTTTCAAGGACTTTTTAAGAGCTGAGTATTATGATTCAAGGGCCACTAGTTAATATGAGCATTAAAAGTGAAAAAGTTTGAAAATACAAAATTTGTTACAATAATAACTATGACATGTTTTTGTTACAAACAAATTAAGATAGTATAACCATATATTTTAAAAACTCACCCCTCGAATAAATTTGGTATTGAGAGTATCCAAGATGTTAAATTCAAGATCTTTCAAAGTGTATCCTGTTTGGTTAGCAAACACAATCGACACCACTATTTGGTTACTACGCTGATGGTTGATTCGAACTTCATAAGTCTGCACACAAAATTAAATCAGCTTGTAAAATTTTAAAAATATATCAAAGACAACCAAATAAAACTGAACAGAAATATGAATGATATAAAGTTACAGGGATAAATAAAAATACTTACCAACTTGATAGCAGCATTTTCTGCTAAAAGCCTGTAACTTGACATTGGCTGCAAAACAAGAAAATTGAAACATTTAAGTTAATAAAGATTTTATACAGTTTTACAAATAAAAAACTTCTACATTTATTTTAAGAATGACCTAGGGATGAGATATAAAAATGTATCTTAGCTGTTAAATTGGGCAAAAGAATTTCTGCTACTGTAAAATCTCAATTACAATATGCACTCACAAACAATTTATCACATAAAATTTTTTTATAATGAAAAAATGTATTTTTATAATGAAAAAATTTATAATCCTGTATAGAATGTATGCACACCAGGTAATGGATTTGATTAATCACTGTCGGTTATGCATGTATTTTTAACTCTCTTTAAACGAGAACACAGAAAATTCAATCACACATGCACCTAAACTTTTATGGTTTCAGCAATATTAACTTCCAGTTAAAAACTGAACCATCATTTTGAATTCTCATCCATTACAGTATTCTACTTGGCCAAGAAAATCATTCTAATGGATTCTAATTCTAATTCAAACAATAAAAGGTTCATTCAATTCTTGTATTTAAATTTTCTAAAGCATTGGTCAAAGATCAATTTATATTACTTCTTTTATTCCTTGCAGTTAGTTTTTATACTTACAGCTGCAAAATTACTCTTTTAAATTAGTATAAAATAGATTCTTAAAGAAATGTTCACAATAAGTACCAAATAATAATAATGACAAAATGATGGTCATACTTTTTATCCATCTGCCTATGTCTACTGCAACATAATGTAAAGATGTTTTCTTCAAGACTTAACGTTATACTAGACTGTTTCTTTTATCTTTTTCCCCTAAGAGTTTGCTGTAGTCCAAGTTCTTAAAGACTATGTGAAATGGGGTCTTGGTCAGCCACAAATAAGAATAAATCCATATGAAAAGAGCAATTCCCATTCTTAGAATCAAGACTGCAAAATTAATACTTTCAAAAATGTGTATAAATGTATTTATTTTGGTATTTAAAGTCAATATTTGTTAAAGATATCAGAGCTTCATTCATTTGGGAGACTGACTTCTCACCACAGCAACATAACATGTGACTCCTTGAGTGGGAACAACAATCCGCATGGGTGTCTTACTTAAATGTGTGGTTTGAAAAATGAAAACATGGTTAAGTTTGTATGTTACATCATGACTAGACATTAATTTGTTTCATGAACAATTTGAGTATATAGCATACAATAAATATATAACCCAAATTGTCATTTTTATCTGTAAATCAGTTAATAAACAATTTTAAAGACTATTTCAATATCTGATATGTTAATGTTATATATTTTAGCAACTTGAATGTTGAAATATATTGCTTTTACAAAAATAAGCTTGCGAATTTGCGGTACTAGTAGTAATACTTAAAGACATCAATTCATTATTTACTGTCATATCTACCTCATATTTGGTTTTCTGTTGCAGATATTATTTCAATAATATTTCATTTACAACTGTATTTGTATTAAAGCTCATTCAATTTAATTTAAAATGACATGTAAGTAAATATACACTTCAGAACCTAGGCAGAAATATGTTCTAAATAAGCTCAGTGTGTAACGAGAGTAAAATCACTAAAATTTCACGTCAGACAAGAGTTAGTGCAGAACTATTATCAAAATAAAATTAAGAACTTTACTCCCATATATAGTGTGTTTCCTGATTCTGACAAATAAACTTTTATCATTTCTTTAAAAAGTCACATTCAAGTTGAGATTTTACAGTATTTAACTGTATTTCAAAACTTTCTGAGTAAAATTTGGTCAAAATGAGCTAAATTAAAAAATCTCACTGGAAGCTGTACATCCATAGGAGTTGGTTGCTGTGATGCAGGAAGATTTTCTTTGGATGGTGTGGTAATGCCTTCTGCCTCAATGTATTCACTACGTTTATCCTTTAATTTTCTCTTTTCTTTCTTTCCACGCTTTTCTTTCTTCTCTTTCTCTTTCTTTTCTTTCTTTTTCTTCTTGGGCTTCTGAGAAAAAGCAAAGTCCTCTAGTTAATAAACACCCAACCAATTTTAAAATACAGTATATAAAAAAAATTCATTAAACTTACAGATTAAATGCTACTGTTTGATTTAATGACTGTGTTTGTTTTTATTATCTGCTTTCAAAAATTATATCAACTTGGATTTCTGGTAGGAACAGAATATGAGCTATGCCTTTTAAGATAATATGTGATATTGCAAATTTAACTTTTTTTTTTAATTTTAAGACTTTTAAATATTTGCAGAAAATGTATCGAGTTATATATCATGGAAGAATATTTTGTACCAATAAATTTATTCTCCAATTAACGAGTGTTTCAAGAATTTATTTCCAGAGGCAATGTATATAATATATAGATATAGATTTTGTTATTCTAACACAGTATAAATAATTTATTTTAAAATCATATTCAGTCCATATTAAAGACATTATAAAGATTTGTCTCGAATTATCTACCCTAAAATGTGTTTCTGAGGAAAAGTATGTTGCACTGCTAAGTAAAAGAATTATCTTTTTGACAAAAACTCTAATTGAAAGCATTTTCAAAAAATACTACAACAATTTCTCTACAAATAACATCAATCTAGTATGATGCTTATGCTTCTGCTGAATTAGTGTCTCCAAATTGCAATGCATGAAATAAGAGAAAGAATAAAGAAAAATACAATTCTGCAGACATAAACAAAAACTGTTTTGTTTTCCAATATTATATTATATTATATTATATTATATTATAGACATGATAAATTTAACAACAAAATCAAAAATGCGGACTATATATTGAATGCTATATTGTCAAATTTATACTTTAAATACATTTTTCTTAAAGTTTTTTTTTGAACCTCACTACAAATCTTTTTCAGATTGGATTTAATTGCTCCAGGTTCCTAAAATTCAAAATATGCCATCCTCTCATATGCTACTAAAAGACTATGTATGGATAAAGGTCTGGCCTATTAATTTTTTTGTTGCAGTCGTTTTAAACTTAAAGTTTGTTAGTTTCACATTATTAGTGAACATGTTAAAGAAACAATCATTACTTTATTATTTAACTGATTTTTTTTAAATGCACATTGCAGAATTTTATCATGTATATTAAGTTTGTTCTTTATAAATTATTTACATTTTTTTTTTCAAATTGTGCAAATTTTTAAGCTCTATGAAAACTGATAAAATAATAAAATACCAACTAAACAAGATATTCTATACTTGACTTTGCTTTTTTATTTCTAAGACATCTTAATAGCAAATGGGATGACTGATAAAAATATTTTAAATCCTTCTTTGTATGTAGTAATCTGACTTTAACTGCATTAGAAATTCACCTCTTCTTCCTCTTTTGTAATTTCTTCCTCCTCAGATGTAAGGACTACATCAACTGCTGACACTTTAGCCTTGCTTATTGGTTTGCCGACTGTCTCACCCACATTGTTAGAGTCAGTGGCACTTGGAGGGGATTTCTGTGCAGAGCCTGGAGATGGGGTAGCATCAGTGCCAGACAGCCAAAATTCCAGGTCCTGGTACAAATAAAAATTAATTCTTTTAAGAGCACAGTTATGTTGCTATTTTAATTTTTTTGCATGAAACATTTAACTAGATGTCTACAGCTAGTGAATACCCTCAGAGGTTGCACTTGCCCAAAAGAAAATGCTTAGATAAATGTAATAGTGTACTAAAAATATATATGAGCAATGAAATTAAGCATATGAAATATGTATTATATATGTTGCAGTATAAACCTCAGTTTACATTCAAGTCATCAGTACACTGATTTCTGCTATAAAAAACAGTACAAACATGAGAGCAAGGACACCAGACCATAATTTGCTCTATGGTACTAGATGACTCTTAACAAGAGGTATATTAATCAGTAAGTGCTTTAATCTTATATCTTCCCTGGTAGATTTGATTTTGGCTTTTATATCATTGGGAATTTCAGATAGTATAGTTCTATATCTGGCAAATATTCAGAAAAACTTAATTTAGTCAAGAAAACTAATGCCTGCAGATGTTTTTATTCTTATTAATGTACCAATCCCTGGAGAGCAAAAAACTGTAATCATATATCTGTGAGACAGTTTTAAAATTATTATTTTACTTTTTTTTAATGAATTCCATCATGTGGAAGAAAATGAATATTAACCCCAGAGTACTTTGCCTAATGGCAGCATGTCATTCATTATGATCCCATTGTATTTAGAGAGAAAAAGTACAGGTATTTCTCAAACTCAAAGGAGCAATAGTCTGTTTAGTAGGTAATACTTCACAGCATAACCAAAAGACTTTATTTTTAAGTTTTAGAATAAAACTAGAAAATGTAATTTTACCTATCAGTGTATTTATTATTAATGGGGTTTTTTTGTTTTTGTTTTTGTTTTTTGTTTTTTGTTTTTTTGGGGGTCAATCTTTGCCAATCCATAATATTTTATACACAATAAAAAGATTTAAAAATTTGTACAATATGCAATTTGATTTTAGATCTAGATTTTAGATCCTGTTAAGAGTTAATGTGAATATAAAGCAAATACACAAATACAAAATTGCAAACAATGCATATAACACTGACGATTGGAAATCTAGCATATATCAGTAACAATTATACTCATTTAGCTTTTACTAAATGCACCAAAAAACTAAATAAGATTGATGGAGAGAAAAAAACTGTAGAGAAAATGGAATGGATTAAGAGAAAATTAATAATGTAAGATGGATTGAGAGAAGAAGGAAAAAGTCTTCATAATGAAAATAGAATGAAAAAATTAATAATGTAAGATGAATTAAGAAAAGAGAAAACTGTTCTGAGGAATCAGACTAGGAAAATAGACTAGCCATAGAGAGGAAGAAAAAAGTAAGAAAATCTATGATTAAAATTTAGACTAAAAGAAAATTATCAAGAAAAGAATTGATTTTAAGAGAGAAAACAACAGTACGCTGAAAATAGACTGCATTTACAAAGGGAAGGTGTGGAAGAGCTGTACAATTAAAATCAACTGAATGAAAATCACAACAACAAACATATAGAGGTGTGCGTGTGTGTGTGCATGTGTGTGTGTGAAAAGACTGAAAAACCCTCTGTGTAGAAAACAGACTAAAAGAAAATCACTACAGATAAAACTGATAGAAAGAAAAAAAAACAAAGAAAGAAAAACTCATTACCTTTTCTTCTCTCTGCTCCAACACTGCTGTTTCAGAAGGTGCTGGTGCTGTTGCTGCATAGGATTCGTTGGCTGCAGTGGATACTTCTTCTCCTTCTTCTCTGCCAGAGGCTAAAAGTAAACTAGGGCCATTGCTTTCTCCATGAGATTTACCATGCCTCTTTTTCTGTAATATAGTGATATTTTCTTAAAGGTGTGCTGTAAAAATAGCACTGTTCAATATATAATTTTTTAAATAAAAAATATGTTAAAAGGTCAGACATAATTTTCTGCATTTATCTATATAAAAAAAAAAAAATCAGCAATATCACTGAAAATACAAAAATGTAACTTAGTTGACATTGCTAAAATAAGTGAAAAATATGCCTACCAGTTTAATCAATGAAAAATATCATTTAGTTTACATTACTTCAGAGCAATGATGTAATGAAGAATATAAAAGTTAGTTTATATTACTTCAGAGCAATGAAGTAAATGCAATTTAATTTATATTACTTCAGAACAATGAAAAAGAATATATAAGTTAGTTTACATCACTTAGGATTATAAAGAAGAATATGTATGTTAGTCAGTTAACATTACTTCAGATTAATGAAGAATATGTAAAATAGTTACTTCAGAGCTATCAAAAATCTGTAAAGTATGTATCAATGCTAGTCGTTCTGAACAATTATCAAAAACAAATCTAAATTACAGCAAGGTTTTATGCAATTCTTTTAAAAAGCTGATATTTAGTATGCATTCTAAATGGATTGCCCTATAGCACTACATTAATACATTTGATAATGTTAATACACAATTCTCTTTCTTCTCTGTATGCTTGTTGATCTCTTCTTTAGATTTTCAACAGAATACTCACCTTTGTTTTCTTCTCTTTTTCCTTTTTGTGTTTGTGTTCCTTATCTTTTTTGTGTTTCTTCTTTGACTTTTCTCCTTTGACTGTTTCTTCACCTATCTGAGGACTAGTTATTTCAGGCACAATGCGGTGTGTTCTAACAGGCAATATTTCATCATCTCTTAATGGGCTGGCAACAATAACAACAACAAAAATGTATATTCATAGATAATTAGCTCGATGGATGGATGGATGAATGGGAAGATGGATGAATGAATGGATGGACAGATCGATGGATGGATGGACGGATGGACGGACGGACGGATGGATGGATGGACAAGCAGGCAGACAGAACTGGTAGACAGACAGAAAAGGCAGACAGATGGACAGGCTGAGATAGACAGACAGACAGATATGGTTGGTACTTTTTACATCAAAAGTAATGCATACAAATTATAAATGGATTAAAAAATCTGATTAAACTCAAAGCAATTTTCAATATTCTTGACTTATTCAACCCAAATAGATTATGACCATGAAGCTCACTTTCTTTATGAAACAAAATGCAGAATCCAGTGGGCCAGGATTCCAACAGATGCATCATGTTTTCTTTAATCAATCAGTAGTTCTATTCTACTATCAAAATTTATCTCTAAAGAATGAAAATAAGATGCTAGATTTAAAAAAAAAAAAAATGACTATTTTCAATAATAAATTTGTATAAAGTATATGTTGTAACTAATGTGTGGAGAACAAAAATAGGATTTTATAAATGGGCATATAATTTACATCTGTTTTTATGCAACCTAGAAGTGACGACCATATAAATATCTGAAATGCACCCTTTCCACTGACAACTTACATGTCATATGCAATTATTTTATAGTTGTGTGGTGATTTTCTTGTAATTATTAATTTATTTGAATAGGGCAGTACTTTTTTTTAAAAGCATAGCAAATAATGTCATTTTTCAAATTTCAAAGACAAAATTTCCATGACAGAGTGATGTCAAAAATTTTATGACAGTTAAGCAATTTCTTTATCATACTGTGGTATGATTTATATGATATAGCTAGGACATACGCCTTTATTATACAAATTTTCGTACTATTATGATGATTTTTTTTAAAAAAATAACTTCTCTTTTATTTACAAAATCTTTCTTTTAACTAGCTTTTGCCCATGGTTTTGCTCATATCAATATCGGTTGTCAAAATTTGTTGCTTAAAGAAAAATTATGTAAGAACCATAAAATACAATCTCAAATTGTGTTTTTTTATATCTATGTATCATGGAAAATCTTAAATGTTAGTATGACAATTTTATTTTAAAGTTGGTGCAAATGTTTATGCCAGTGGTTTGTAGGGTCTGTCCTTGCTATTTATTAATCATCATCACAAAGCAGATGCAGTTGTTTAAAATCAATGGGAAAGTTATTCAGAATAAAGCGTATTCAGGGAATAAATACCAGTTCTCCAAACTTTGTCAATTTGATTGCCTCAATAAGTTTCTGTTAAGAAACTGTTTTGCCCGCAACCCTGTTGCATTACATAATTGTGGTGAGTTCAGATTATGAAGCAGCATTATGGGTGCACCAACTTTTAGTAATATTTTATGGGCAGGTCAGGGAACTGTTACGGTTAAGAACTACCAGACCACAAGTAAAGAGTTAATCATAATTGGAAATTCTGTAAGTTTAAAATAAAATTGGACCTTAAGATGATATTTTACGTATTTAAATATGACTTACGCATCAAGGTTTACATCCAACATTTTATAGGGGTCTCCATCAGCATCATCATCTTTATCTGATGTATTCTGTACTCCCTGATTAAAAAACAGACATCAACATAACTCAAATTTAGTCATCTAATAATAATCTCATAAATCTTCTGAAACAACAATGAATGAGAATAATAAATCCCACATAGACATTTCTAGTTTTATTTTAGAGTTTAATATAATGCAAATTTTAATGACCACTATCTCACCTCAATTTACAACAAAGTATCATTAGGTAGACACCAGTTTTAAGCAAACTGGCCTAATCAACTTTTGTTTGTGATTACCTCTGGTGCATCAAGCACAGTGCTGACAGCATGAGCTGATGGTATGTCATCTTCTGATTCACTCTCTTTACCCCTGTGTTTCTTCTTTTTATCCTTTTTGCGACCTTTGCCCTCCTTACGACTCTTGGACTTCACATTTGCACTGTCCATTTTCATGTATTTATCCGAAGAGGTAAGACCTACACAATAATGGCTAATGCTCAATCTTCTCAACAGATAAATATTTTTTTATTACAAATATCAGTTACAAGATATCCTCACATCATGCAGAAGATGTAGAATACAACTCCAAACTCTTGTTTTAAATTTCAAGGTTTATACATTAAAAAAAAAATCTAGATAAAATGTCATTCAAACAAAACGTGAAATATGTACTAGCAAATAGATAAAACTAAATAAACTTAACCAATTCTGCATCAATATCAGATTGGCAGCCTATCACAAAAATAAAATACAATTCAATTATGTGATTATATAACAACTATTGTTTTTCTCTTATAACACAAAGTGAGATTTTAACTATCTGCAAACAAGACTGTTTTACCTGGGACATGAAGAGGAACAGAGAGATCTATGTTGGCCACTGGAATGTTATTAACCTCATTGTTCACATGGCGAGATTTCTTGCTGTGGGAATCATCTTTCAGGTAGTGAGGATTGTGCTCCACCTCATGACGTCTTGCTTCACGTCGCTGTTAATAGTGATACCATATTACACCACTGCATGTATCTGCCCAACTATGCTAACAATTACATAAAGATAGCACCCATGCATGATTACATCAGTAAATAATTTACTATATATGCAGTTAAAAAATATGAAACCACAAATTCTCCACCCAGACTGATTAAGACATTTCAGCATAAGTGTTCATATTGAGTGCAATTATATTTGAAAACATGTTAAAGGGATAAGAAGAAATTTGCCCACAAAACACTCATTCATCAATAAATAATATATAGCAGTATGAATAAGACATTAATACACCTCCCCCAATTAAAAAAGTTTGTGCATATTAGCTTTTGGGGCGAGAACCACCCCAAATGATGATACAGATTAAATTTATAAGTATATAGCAGTGATAACAAACAACCCCAATCCACAAGCTTGTGCATATTAAAATGAGTTAATTTATGACAAGGCTCATTGCCACACTGAATACAAATGGCATCTACCTTTTCTAGTTCCTCAGAAGTTGGTTCTGGAACAGGTTTGCTATTCTCAATCTGATATGTACTCCTATCAAATCAAAATCATGAATTACTCACAGAGATCACAAACTTACAAGTTTCATGCATACATTTCAACTGAACTGATTATTTAAAGTTGGCTGTCATGAAAAAGTTGAAAAAAGAACAATTTTTTTTTTAATCTATAAAGAATTTAGACAATACAAGTTTGAAAATCTAAATAATTTCTAGATTTATTAATTAACAGATATGATTTCTTAAGTGCTATATAAACATAAAATTTATTAGTAATTGAACAAATTGTTTCTTCAATGCCTATAGCAAAATAAGGTTTTTTTTTACAGCAAACATAATAAATATTAATAACAATACAATGATTTGTAATATAAAATGCTCCTTTAATCTTTTGATCTTTGTATTCCATGCTTTTGCTTGATGTAAATTTAAGTGTTGTCCACATGACAATTAATGATAAAGTGAAAGAGCAAAATGGCTTTCTGAATGACTATTGTTCATTTTAGACATAGTCTACTTAATTTAATTTGTGATATTTCTTGTGATTAAAAATTCAAAGCATTAAATTAAATGGTTATCTATATATGTTACACTGTGCAGATCTAACTAGCCAAGGTCACTGATGTTCTTCCTTAGCTCTCTGAACAAGACAGACCAAGATGCACTACAGTTTGAAAATTCACTCAATATTCTTGCACCTTTTTAGTCTCATAATAAAACTGCAATAATTGAGATTATCTGCTTATCAAAACCACTAATAAACTCAAAGTTACAAAAAATATTTAGATATTTTTTTATTTCTTTGATCCTATTAATATAAATCTGTCCCTCACCCTCACCACTACAAACAATGCAAAAGAAAATTACTTGAACTAACTGCAAATGTTTATTATCATTTTAGTTTAACCTTTAGCAGATTGTATTTTACTTTTTATAGTAGATGAACAAATAACATATTCACTTTGCAAGTGAATTATTATTTAAAATATTCAATTAAAACTCATTAAACTTTCAATATTATTATAAAAATGAATAATAAATGTGTACATATTTTAAATAGATGAAAGTTACTTTTTGAAGGTTATAGAAATAAAACATCTTTAACTGTAGAAATATGAGAAATATTTTTGTTTGATTTTGAATAAAGAAAGGGGAGAATTACTTTCATCTGATTTTGTAATTGACTTTTGCCCATAAAGATGTATAAGATGTATATATATTTTGTATTGTATGTGTGCAGATATTGTAAGTATACATATACATTCAGAGTCGTTAAACTTTCAATATTTTTAGAAAAGTGAATATAAGTATATAGTTTTAATAGATGAAAGTTACTTTTAAAGGTTATAGAAATTTTAAAAAATTAATTGTAGAAATGTTAGAAATATTTTTGTTTCATTTTGAATGTAGAAATGTGAAAATTACTTTAATTTGATTTTCTGACTGCCTTTTGCCCATGAAGATTTAAAATATGCATATATATTTTGTACTGTGTGTGTGTGTGTGTGTGTGTGTGTGTGTGTGTGTGTGTGTGTGTGTGTGTGTGTGTGTGTGTGTGTGTATTTATTAAGTATGTGCATTCAGAATGTAATTATCTCAGTGATTCAGAATCATGGTTGACTAAATGATAGACAACAACCATTACTGCAATCTGCAAATAAGATTTCAAAATTTGCAAAAACTATTGAATAAGGGATACAAATTTGTCAACTGATTATAATGAATGCTGCCATGTCTTGTTAAACTGGAAGATAGCTGAATTGGTATAATGACAAACATACTTCTTTGATTTAGACTCTTCACAGCTTACCTTCTTTAAAATAATATTAAACAAACCTATTCCAATTTCTTTGATTTAGACCATTCACAACTTATTTTCTTTAAAATAATATTAAACAAACATATTCCAATATTCAAACTTCTATAGTGAAATAAAACAAACTGACAAAATCTGATTATCATACAATGATGCTCATTTTCAAACTTCAATTCACAGAAAATATTGCCAGTATTAACATGAAAGCGAAAAATGGATGAAAATGATGAAGTCAACAGTACCTATGTTCCTCAGATGCAGCAGCAAAAAAACCAACACCAGACGTCTCATCTTCTGAGCTGTCTGACTCTGGCTCATTAATCCATTCATCAAGATTTAGCCTACAAAGACCAAATAGGAAAAATACATTCCTAAGGCAGGAGTTATCTTTCATTTATTATTCATTATAAAATTCACATTAGCCTTTTCATTAAAAAGAAAAAAAGTTTGCTAGCATATTGTCAACAATAATTCCTTTTTTAAAATGTGTTTAATTTCTAATTATTTGTTTAAAATTACGTCTCCTAAAATAGTTGTCAATAGTTTTAAAAACTAACTTAATCTGGTTGGCAATTTACACAGTAATAATCTATACAATGACCCTAACAATTCAAATATCTCACCCTTCAGGAACAGGTACTTTGCGTTGTGCCTTGACAGCAACTGGATTCAATTCTCCAGCATAAAGTGCCATTAGTTCATCACCCACAGACACCCCTTTTTCACGCAATTTAACAACATATTTGACAAGTGCCAGCATGCTGCACGCCTGCAACAGACAATATCACAAAGCATCAGTTTTTTTTCAACAAGAGTTCAACAAATATTGCCATTTGATGTCCAGTACCAATGACTGAATATCCAGTACAGATAAAATAAACTTTAGGACTGAGAGAACCAAATGTCACCAGCAAAAACATATTGCCAGGTTATGACAGAATAATTGTACAAATCATCTGTAACTATTTACTTTTGCATTATGTTTATTGTGTGTTTATATAGCATCATAATGCTACTGGTTTTGAAACAAATTAAAAACAAAACTAATTGTCTGACTTTACAGTTGAAACGGGACCATACACCTAAAAATCTAATTTTCAAGACTGATGCTCTTCAAACTGCCTAATATTTTTCAGACCAGGCAACACCCATAAATCAGGTGGAACTCTATTTCTTCAAAAGACATATGGGTAAAACTGAAATTATTGCAACAGACAGCACTATGTCTTTTAAAGAAATTGCAGCAAAATACTTACAGTGCTATGGCTGCTAAAGAAATCACTATAAAACATGTTATAGTGCTTAGCCTGCTAAAGAAATCATTATAAAACATGTTATACTGCTTTGCCTGCTAAAGAAATCATTATAAAACATTATGCTATAGTGCTATGCCTGATAAAAAAAAAAAAATCAATATAAAACTGAAAATTCAAGTAAGTTTTGATAATGTTATAAATAATGATCGGAATCTGTTTGATGCAGGATTATAAAATAGATGTTTTTAACCTCATATATATTAGAATAATTATGACAGGTTGTAGAAAAATTATATGAATCACTATACACATTTTAAAATATATTCTTAATTCAAGAGGTCAACCTTCCTAGTAGCACTGAATTATCATGCATCAAAGAAATACATTTTGGGTCAATAATTTGAAAAAATATTGCATGCAATGATATATGTACGAGTGGGATATGGTTTATTAAATAAATATTGTAAAAGTGTCAAACTGATATTATTTACTGTGTGTGGTGATCAGTACCAGAGGCCATTCTGATAATGCAAACTTGTCTGCTAGTGCTAGCCAAAATGTAACAATACAAAAGTACTATTCAAAAAGTTCAAATTTTGCTTATCCAATCGAGTTCCCTTCTAACCACAAATAAATCTATAACGACAATGTTTAATTTACTTGCAAAATTGTGTTTCATCAACTAGAGTTAATACTGACGAATGATATAGAATTCTGAAAGAGCTCGAAAAGGATTCATAAGCTTAAGCATTCTTAGCAGCCGAATGTTACACCCAACCAAATCAAGCCTTTTACACCTTCTGCACACAATCTGATTAAAGATAGTATTTTAATGGTTATAATGTAGAGGAAGTAGTGCTGTTTCTATTTCCCATGTTTCTCTGTACAATATAAATTTTTAATGGTAGCAATTATATTGTGTTTTCAGCAATTTTGGCTTAGAAAATAATTTTTCAAAAATAAGTGGGTTCGAAATAGTATACAAAATATGTTCTGATTTTTAAGGAAATATATAATCCTTAAAGAGAAGACAATGAGCAATGTAAATATATAATAATCTCAAAGCTAAAAATTGTTTTTCAAATGGCTTGTGTCGTTCTCTTATCTTGATTACATAAATGCGCCTTAAAACAAAATACAGAAGTCAAATTGGTTTTCTTTGAAGCCTCTGGATGAAATTTGAATATGAGAATGAAAAAGAATAGGTACAAAATTATCAACTATTTCAACTAATAAGTTTGCATCTTTCAAAACTGAATTTCAACACACTTTTGTGGACAGAAGGTTTCTCTAGTGCAGGCTCAGAGCAAAATGTTAATGGCCAATGCCATAAAAGTGATAGCACTTATTCTAGTGTGCAGTATTCATGACATAGAATGGTTTAGTAAATAACTTTACGTACATATGTACATTATCCGCTTGTGTGGACATTCCTTTTATGACAGAAAAATAACTTTTTAAAATATCTACATGTACTTTTAGTTTGTTTTTTTAAACACTATACACACCCTTTCCTGCACCTCTAGGTCCCCACTCTGCACAAAGACTGGCAATTTCTCCTGCAGAGTTGTGTGCACTTGATGGATTGCCTCTGCATCTCCCTCATCCTCCAAGCGTCGCAGCACCTTACAGTAGAGTTTCAGCAAGTTTTGAACATAAACACTTTGGATATGACCTGGTAGTGTTGTTAGTTTGGGACGCAACATAGCTTCTAAAGTTTGCTGAGGTTCTTTGAGGTGTCTGAAATTTACAAAAAATAAACAACTCACAAACCTCTTGGAAATAAAGTATTAAAATATCCAATTATAAAACAAATCATAAACCTATTGAGAATCAAAACTAAAATTTGCAATGATAAAATAAATAAAACTAATAAATTTGTTTGTTATTTATGTCTTAATTAACATAGAATTTTTATGGGTGCTCTATGTTTAATTATTTCTATATTTGCTTCAATTAAACCAAACTAAAAGTAATTAAGTAAAAAAAAATTAACTTGAACAAATATCATTTTTATTTCGTTATCATTAGTTATTTTATTAGTTAATTCCTAATACCAATATGTAACCAAACTACTTTCAAAATAAAGAAAAACCATTGCATGGTTTAAAAGAGTTATCATTTTAAAAGATGATATGACCTTTACTAATGAAGTGTTTTGAACATTTTATGCTAATAATGTGAATCTTGATTTATCTCAACAATAAATAAGTCCCAAACAAATTTATGCTTTCATTTATGCATCTTATACAACAGATTTGCTTTACAATGACTTCCATGAAGAGAACACTATGTATCCTTTTTTCAACAGTGTTTTCATAAAGGAAATCACTAGTTTTCAAATGCGAATTTTTGAAAAATTTTAAGTCAGTCCAGCCAAATTAAAAGTTACAATGTTATTAACAATATAGTGATCTTTAATCTTTCCAGTAAACAGCACTGACTATAGAAAACTATGAGATGATTAGATTTAAATATGAAAAATCACTATGATGCTTTTTAAATCCTTAAAGAAAAATAAATCAATTATCTTGAAAATATAGCTGCTTATTAATTTTGTTCATTTTAAATTTTAATGCAAATTAAATTTCTTTTCTTGTCATATTAAAACTTCTGAAAGTACTACTGAAATCAAAATAACTATAATTAAATCCTGTTTTAAAAGTCTAAATTAAGGATTGTATTTCTATCGATACTCACTCAGAGAACTCTCCACAAATCCAAGCGGCAGCGTATAAAACTTCACATATACCATTACGCTGTGAGTTGTTGGCAAGCAAATGTGAGTTTTCAAGAAGAATAGCCTAAAGCACAACAAAAGTCAAATCATTCAAGATAAAAGCAAAATCAATGTTATTAGATGGATAAGTTCTATAAAAATGGATAGCTAGAATGGTGAGCTAGCACATCAGCTCAAAAAAGAAAATATAAAATCTATAAAAATGTTAACTTAAATTATGACCAAATAGCAAACTGACACTGTTAAACTGGTTCATGCAAAAAAAATATGCACAGATATTTTTTTATCAATCTTAATATTAACTGTGAAATCTCTTCTTTGTTTTTCCCCCTTCAAATGTTTTTCTCTTCAGACATTCTTTTTTGCTCTCACAATATTGCGAAATGATTGCTTGTCAAAGTAGTGAAAACCAATAGTCGTTAAGCATATGGTGAAGGACGCCAAGGAATGTGCATATGCACACTTCTGTGTAAATGGAAACTCCCAAACTAAGAAGTGACCAATCAATATTTAGCATAACTTGATCGGAAGTTTTCATTCATTCTACTCTCCTCCGATATTTTACTGCCTACACATTAGTGAATGGAAATTTCCAATGATCTCTGACATCATTATGCAGATGAGTTTTCCTCTACAATAGGTCACAGTGCTATTTTTATTCAGTTACTGTGCCCATTTTTGTAGACCCAAGGTAATTTTAGCGATTTTTTTTTTTTTTTTAACAAAAAGAACACACAGAGCCAGACACTCTCAAAAATGCTTTTTTACACAGAAAGTAAGTTACTTTTAATTAAAAGGCAAACAAAAATGGATTTAGAGGACTTCATTAGTTTATAATCAGAGTTATCTCAAAATCAATTTTTCTTTTCAATTCTTCATGTTTCACTGTGGACTCTCCCTTTAAGTACAAGTTAAAAGATTTTAAGTTTTAAAAATTAATTTTTAAAAATCAGACCATGTCTAAAAATTACTTACCATCTTGGCAAGAGCAATAATTTATAACAAGGTATATTATGAATAATATATGCCAAAATTACCTTAAATAGAGGTTTAAGGTTTTTATGTTCGTTAAAACAATGTAAACCTAAAAATAACTTACCATTTGTGAAACAGCAAAGTGTCTGATAGCTTGTACACGAATGGCAACATCCAACATTTGTGCTGCAATTAAAGCCCCATGCCGCGTCCCCTCCATACGAGTAAGCTCCACCAAAATACTCACGTACCTACAAAAATAAAACTGAGATGCTTAGCTGGCAGCAGGTGATGAAGCATTTTTATACAAAACTGCCCATTATTGACACTATTTCACACATACCTAACCAAGTACAGAACCAAGGTGCTTACATATTAGTAGACTATATGATGATGAAGCATTTGTATACAAAATGCTGTTCAGTAAAGATATTTCCCACAAAACAAACAACCTCAAGTGCATGTTTATGATGCACAAGTATGGTATATAGTGACATAATTACATAAAATACACACTAATCTACTATAAACTTTAAACCAGTTTAAATGATATTTTATGCCAAACAGCAAAATCTCTGTTTATTATCACCTCTTACTGAAATTCTAACATTCGACTGCTGACAGACTTGTTGCTTTACTGGCCAGTGAAATGAAGAATTTATACTGTTTATTACAATGTTTCCTGAGATGTCTTTTGTTTATCTATGGGTTCATTATCTGGTTGTTGATTATCTTGTTGTTGATTATGTAGTGATGATGCAGCTATACATAAAACTGTTAGTATTTTACATAATCATGTAATAAAAAGAATGTCTTACTTTACTTTGGTCAGACCAATATAACAGTAAATCTTAATTACTGAAGTAGTATGTCATTTTGTATTGCCTTGCCATTGTCCATGGTTTTGGTTTATCCATTCTGCCTATTTTTCTGGATAATAGAAAGCCCACTATGTTTCAAATTAAATGACTTATAAAGAACATTCATTAATATTAATATTAATAAAAACTCACCATTCAAAATTGGTAATGAACTGATAATTAGACTGTGAACAAATCTGCACAATTTTTGATAAAAGTTCATCCCTGTAGTGTGATCCTTCTGCCTTGTCCATGTGAACCATCAACTTTTTGACAATCTCCATCAGGTTCTTCTTAGTAACCATGCCATATAGAAGGTCAAGGGCACGCAAGCGTATTGACTCATCCTTGTCATCCAGACACTGCAAAACTAGGTCTTTGTGACCTTGCACTGACTTAGGATGTGTTGCAAGAATGCGTGACATTGCCAAGAGTCCTAGGTACTTCACTAAAAAACAGATTTATATATTCGGCTATAATTTTTTTATGATGAATGGACAATCCTACCACTACCATTAGCACTATTAAACATTCCATTTTAATAACAATTCACACACACACACACACACACACACTACACAAAAAACTAGAGGAGGGAAATGGGTTGAAGCTGCTAAAATTAAACAATTTTAAAGCAATGCCAAATCTAGCTGAATTAATTTACTATTTTTGTAACTTTCATTACATTATCCAAATGCCACTGGATTTATCTAATACTACATACTTAAATTGCAATCTATACCAACGTGTTGTTAGAATAATAAATTTTTATGCCTACTGATATTAAATAAGCAATGTTGGCAAGAAAAGCTCAGTCCTCAATCTTTATTCAGTTTAAATATTGCATAAACACAGCCCAGCATCCTATTTAATCAAAGACATACTCTGCTTATCATATTTATTATTAAATTTAGCAAACATTTGTAAATTTTAATTGAAATCAGTACACAGTTTTAACATATGCATGAGTTATATCTAAACTTGTGAACTGTCAGAAAAGTAACTCTAAAATCTGAAAATAAATTCCTCTAAAAGTTTGTGTATAAATATATATATCCAATTTAAAATAATAATGTTTTCTTTAATAAAAATGGTATTATTTGTTATGCGAATTTTAAGTTTGTGTGGATAATTAGTAACGTGACTAAAGATGTATCAGCAAAACATTTAAGACATTAATACAAATTAATCACATATAATGCATTATACTAAAATTTATATTTTTTCCTAAGGAATCATGTGATTCCTTTGTAATTATGTAATGTGTACTCAAGCAATCAAAGGATGAAAAAAGAATGGTCAGAATTTTTTCTTAAATCATTCAATAATATCAATACATACACCCAACCACAACTAATTTTTCCAACAAAAAAATTGTATACAAATTTCATCAAATTTTATTGGCTACCTTTATCACATGATTTACACACATACTTGAGCTAGCAGTGCAATGCAGCAAGTGTTTTATATGGACCAAATACTCCTGTCTAACTCTCAAGTCAATTACAATCATTAGTCTGAAATCTTTTTTTTAAAAATCACTGCCATTCCTATTTGTTTCATATTATAGACAACTCAAGTTACTGATCTCTAAATCTTTGAGATAAGAAGTGCAAGCTATCTAAGAATGGCTGCTGACTTCTGCATTGTACTGTATGAATGGTCTAAGCAATTTGCAAAATGCATAAAAATAAATGAAAATCAAGATAGAAAAGAATCAAAACCTCTTAACTAGACATGTTAAGCAAGATTTAAAGCATCTCTAGCATTGCAGTTAAAATCTGATTAATGTTTGCCAATCAATGAATGCTTGAAGTGTGCAAAGCACATGATTAAAGTTTGACAATAACAAATAAAAGTTTGAAGTGTGTGGACAATAAGAGAAAGTAGAAAATCAATGTGTGTGTCTATGCTGGCACACATGCATGTGTGTATGTGTGTGTGTGTGTGTACATTCGTGTGAGTGTGTGCACGTGTGTGTGCATGCATGCATGTATGTATGTGTGTGGACCATGTGATTAAAACAGCCAACAATTGCAAGTTTAAACTGAGTAAACCAATGTGCCATCAAAGCAACTCAACAACAAAATTTAAGTGTAGAAACCATGTGATTAAAATAGCTAAAAATGAAAGTTTAAAGTGCATCAACCATATGATTAAAATGTCCAAGTATTGCAAGTTTCAAATGAGTGAACTAATGTGTCATCAAAGCAACTCAACAACAAAATTTGTTTTAAGTTTATGAACCATGTAATTAAAATAGCTAATCAATGAAAGTTTAAGGTGCATCAACCATGTGATTAAAATATAGAATCAATAAAGTCTGAAGCATTAAAACAATGTGATTAACATAGCCAATCAAACAATTCAATGAAAGTTTTAAGTGTACACAATATGATTTAAGTAGCCAATTGAAAATAATCAAGTTTCTGTGTCTATTACAACCAAAAAACAAAGACTTGTCATGTGATCATTTTGAAAACTTGTTTTACTATTATACAAACTTTTCTCCTTATTCTTCAGGATATTTTTTTCATTCTGTCATATTATTAATTATTTGTCTAGTCCTTAAATAATTATGCAAATTTTAAATCAATTTGAAACATTCCCTATTCTAAAAGATTTTTAAATTTAAAATGCCATTACTTAAAATTAAAGGGGAAAGTAATCATTTATCAGTTAATTATTATTTTATTATATTATTATCATTTGTCAGTTATACTTATAAATAAATAGATATGATACTCAAAAGGTGAGACCCAATATCATACTACAATAATTACTTAATAAAGTATGTGTGGTTGTGTGTGTATCCTGTTCTGGATCAAGATTATCTATTCATAGATAGTGCTGCATTAAACTGATTAAATAGAAAATTAATTAAATATATGAATGTGGTGTTGGCATTATTGCAAGTGTACTGCATCTTTCAACAAGCAACCATTTAAACAACATATAAATTGTTTATAAAATTTTCTTTTAAGCCTTTAAGTCTTCTTTAATTTTATAATTTATGTAAAACATTTTGCATTCAAAATTAAATAATAAAAGTTTACTGTAAGTGAAAAATAAAAATCTGGTCTTTGCTGAGTACTGACTAAATATGTACTAATACATGTGGCATATTTTCAAATCTTACTAGTGGAAAGATGACCCACAAGAATTTCACATAATAATTATTTTTACATTACAATCAAAAAATTAAAAGTAGCCCAATTTCAAATCAGGTTAGTCAGAAGACAATCTAACCAACAATTATTTGACTTCTATCAGGAACAAGAAATAATTGAAAGCAGATGAAGGAAATCAATTTGAACAAATAAATATGTTTTTATCTCTATTTTTTCTTTTAAACAGATACTAATTTTAGCTAGCAATATACAATATAAATAGTTTGTCAGAATAAACAGCCAGATTTATGTCCAAAAGTCTCTAAATTATCTGTACATTTCTGAAGAATACAAGCCTATCATTTTTGTTTTTTTAAATGTTGATAATGACAACAAAATTAACATTCAATTAATAATTTTAAAGAATGAAATACACTTAATAAATATTTGCTACATGACCATCAAACTGTGCTAAATACAATGGAAATTTAAAAAATTTCACAAATACACACACAGGCACATACAAAAGCAAAGTGAACAAAGCAAGTACAACTGCAATAATAAAATCCTCAAATAAAATTCTCCTTCAAATATAAAATAAATAATAAACAAATAAATGTGCATTTTTTATTTTTTACTTACAGTTCTGATCTGAGTCTTCAATCAAAATGCGTAATTTCTGCACACACAACTGAAACATCAAGGCAATTAATAATTTAATCATCAGATTATTTACTAAACATCAAGACATGTCATATGTCAACTTATACAACAGAATTATTTTTAAAATGCAAGATAATCCATCCTATTCTTATAACCGAACTTTTGCAATCAGTTTATATAGAGAAGTTTAACAATTTTAAAGTATCTCACACAGTTACAAGGACTCAAATTATTATTAATATAACCATATATCCTTAAACATGAATCACAAACCAACACTGTAAATGTAATAAAAATTAAATTAGTGACAATGTATAATAAATAAAAGATATTAATCAAATTAGGCATGTATAATGTTAACATTCAAATCAAAATTAAACAGAGGCAGGTTAATTAAGTATTAAAATAAAAATAAAAATTGGAAATCACTAATCTCTCTATTACATGTGTGTGAACATGCAAGCATGCACACACCAGTCAATAGACAGCTATGAACTAAATACTCACACATCTCATATATTCAATTTAACATTAATAAGACTGAAAAAAATATTACTAAAAGAAAATATTAATTTCTAGGTTTCTGAGTTTAAAAGGGCTTTCTGAGGCAAGCAATATTTAAAAGTATTAAAAAAACAATGGAAGAGTATTACTTTATACTGAGGGCAATATTGAACAAAATAAATTAAACTTATAATATTAAAATACATATTTGAGAAATGTCAATTATTCAAATGCAGATATCAGAATACACACAGCCATCAACAGAAATAAATTCCATAAATATCCTAATTATAACCCCACTCATAATATATAGTCGAAATTTATTACGGAAGTAATTCTCTGAAAAAATAGTGTAGCTACATATTCTTTGATATTTCTTTCAATTTCAACTGTTGGGACAAGAATTTCAAAATTCTTTCAAGACATACTAATTTAGTCAGAGCCAGTGTATCAATGATCCTGCCATTTTTTAAATCAACAGGTGTTGAAGGCAGCTGGTTTAGCAAGAACACAATGCTGCACAAAGGATAATTCTACACGAGCATCCAAGTTAAATATGACCTGAACAAACCCAACTGTCAGCGATATTATTTCTTTTAGTAAATACAATACAGACCAACAAAGGCAATGGAACATGTACACCATATATATCCCCGCGCTTTCATATCTATACAATAAATGAAACTGACAACATTCATAAACATTCGCAACTTTAATGCCCAGAATGTGCAGAGTTAATGTTTAAATAGAATTATGAGTAATCATTCAGTAAGTCAAACTAACAAATGCATTATATAAGGTTCACTCTTAAACAGAAGCTAACGAATTATAAGTCAAACTGACAAATGTATTGTTAAGTTCATTCTTAAATAGAAGCTAATGGACTATAAGCATTCATCCTAAAGGTCAAATTTCACAATTACTAAATAAATCTTCAATTGCGAACATTGTAGATCTACCTTACACAAACAGATGTAATGTATAATATACACCTATATTTCAAATCTGTGTGGCACAAGACAGCTTAGGCATTAACAAAAAGGAAAATTAAATTAAATAAGGGTAATTAAATAAACATAACTGAATAAATAAATAAATAAAATTTAATGTCCTTGCATACTTAATATTTAAAATATGACAAACAGTATTTACATAAATGGTGCAAAAACACAGAAAGTAAAATTTTAGGAATTATTTTATTACCAACCAAAAACTAATGTGCAAACTAAAAACCAAAATCGGTATTTTTCTTCCAAATGAATCACTTCTCCTCACAATAACTTTTTTTTTTTTAATTAAAGAATAATAAAAAGAAATTCTGTTAAAAAAAAGTAAATATATACTTCTCCTTAGAAGACTATAAGTAAGCTCAGTTAAAAGTATCGATCTATATTTTTTAATTTAAAAAAACAAACTAGAATGTTTCCAACTATCCTGCCTTTAAAGAATCAGATTTTTTAATTGTCAAATCTACTCTGTTCTAGAAAGCAAAAATAATAGATTTTCTTACAAAAACTATATTCAACCCAAATTAATAACCACAATAACCATTTTGTTTTAATCATAAAATAAATTTAAAATTCTCCAAACTACTCTTGTTGAAAGTATTTTTACAACTTTTGCTAGCTTTGTGAATGAAACACATTCAAGTACTAAGCCCTAAAAACATCCCAAAAGAAACACTGAAAGTATTATTACAAATTTTACTAGCTTTGTTGATGAAATACATGTATATTCATTTACTCACTCCTGCATACATTTTAAAAGAGACAGTGAAAGTATTATTACAACTTTCACTAACTTTGTGAATGAAACACATTCATGTACTCTGTCCTACACACATCCTAAAAGAGACAGTGAAAGTATTATTACAACTTTCACTAACTTTGTGAATGAAACACATGTTCTCTGTCCTACACATATCTTAAAAGAGACAGTGAAAGTATTATTACAACTTTCACTAGCTTTGTGAATGAAATATATTCATGTACTCAGCCCTAACATAACACATCCTAAAAGAAACACTGAAAGAAAACTAAGTAAGGAAAATAAAGTAATGAGAAAAACTCAGAAAAACAAATATGAGGTTAATAAAAATTAAAAACTCATAACCAATCTTGCTCAAAATGCAGACACACAGAAAGTTATAACATTTTCAAAACAAGCAAGAGCCCTTGTTAAGTTTTTCCTTTAAAGAATAAAAATAAAATATAAAAGAGGGGTGAGTGGTAAAATACAACTCCAAACTTCATTGGAAAAAATAAAAATAAAACTTTATTGTTGAATAATATAAGGGGTGTATAATTTATATCTTCTTTGTGGAAGATAATACTGAAGAAAGATGAGACTTCATAAACAGTCCAAGTTTACAACAAACATGGAATTCAACTCCATGGCTTTCTATTTTATATGGGTCAAATTTTGTTCTTTGTATGTTGTTTCAATCTGTATGTTTTACCTTCCAGACAAAATACATTTTATTCTTTTCTTTGCCATTAACAGCAGTATTACTCATCGTAATAAAATATTTAATAGAATTTAGAACAAAAAAATTCTTTCACTCCTTGGAAAAGTGATACAAAGCTGTGTATCAGATGACAAGTAAACATGAAATGTTATTGCCATTATTTTTCATGACAACAGTTTATGTATTGCATGAACAAATAGCCAGTGACAAGTCCATAAGAAAATATGATAACCAATGATCTCAAAAAGATGGTAGCAATAATACTCCAACAGTTCAAAACTATATATATTTTTCTTTCAATCAAATCAAGGATTTAGGAAGCTACCAGTCACTCAAGAGTACAATATCACAGATAGCATTACAAAACATACCACCAGGGTTACACTTGAAATGGTTTTACAAAATATGTTGATAGGGACACACTTGTGATATAGCGTAATGAAATATACCAACAGGATCACACTTGACATATTACAAAACAGGTCATAATTATGGATAGCATTGCAAAATATACAACAGAAATGCATACTTGAAATAAAGCAATACAAAACATACAACAGTAATGGTACAACAAAATGCAGTTGAATAGGATTAGGAATCAAGCACAAACCCTCAAATTCAGACCCAAATGTATATAAACAAGCATCTTTAAAAAATTTCATGCTTCACAGGTGTATCCCCAAAACTGATTGTGTAGTTGCTAGACCAGCGCCTTTATTCATCTTTTTTAAATTCTTTAAGAAATAACTTGTGGGAATCATAAAATCTCTAGTATAGTTCACACTTCATTTTTTTTAAAGAATATTTGTCAAAGTTGTAGTGAAGTTGTAGTAAAGTTGCAGTGAAATTGTACAAAAGAGAAGTGTGTGACAAATATGTCTGGGATAGGTAGAATAGCTATCGTGCATAATCTGGAATTTTCTTATCTTTCGCTGTATTTTTTGTGATTGTATAATTTTAGTAATGCTGGAGTATTTGCTCAAATGAAGAAACTGGCTGGCCATTGCATACATTTGAAGAGAGGAGAAAAAGCCAAAAACTAAATGTGTCCTTCATCTAGTTTTTGTTGTCTTACAGAAGAGGTAAAGGGTAAGAAGGGGTAAAGGGTTAGAAAAGGGGAAAAGTGAGAAGGGGGAAAAGGGGGTATCGATTTGTGGGAGTTTTCCTTGTATGGAATCTCTGTTTAAAAAAAAAATTAAAAGAGGATGGGAGTAAACAGTGGTTTGTTTGGGTTTTTAACATTTTTTTATTTGCTTGTTAGCATTGTCAGGAAAAACTCTTCTAAATTCTCTATTTTGGGAGGCAACAGGTACATCTGTTTTCTAAAAATGAGTAGATCTGTTAAAATTGAAATGGTGCCAATAAAATTTCATCAGTTACACAACAAATTAATGGTTAGCTAAACAAACTACATTTTAAGTTTTTCAATTGCAAGATCATCAGCAACTTAAGGTATAATTTTTAAAACATCAATATTTTTTCAATGCTTATATATATAATTACTCTACTAAGTCAGCAGACTTACGAGTAAAATGTATTAAAATAATATGTATTTAATAGTGATAACAATGAATCATGAAGTGCTAGTTCCAGTAGACAGTTTAGTGTGAATTCCTTCTTTGAATTACCTTAACAGTGTCTGGTCTTGTTTGTCTGGTGCTCAAACATACTTTTATCTCAAACATACTTTTATCAGTAAGCTATTTGAAAAGTCTATATTATCTATTTTAATTTGCTGTAATGTATAAATAGCATCCAAGAAAGAAGAATTAATACATGGTTCCTAACTATGGATACAGTCTGGGTATGTATTATATAAGGATTATAGATTTTTTTAAAAATTAAGATCAAATTCAAAAACCGGAGTGCAAATTATGCACAGGTGTGCACTATACTCAAAATTTTATGGAAATCACTTTAAAGCTATATTAAATATTTAAACTAATCTTCAAATTTTCTGAAAAAGAAACTCTAAGGAGATTAAGTTATATTAATAACTGCAATCAAACATTATGTAAAGTTTTAATACTTTGGCAGGCCAAATAAAGGATTAGCAGTCTAAAGAAAAGTAACATAACATTTTATTCCACAGCTTAAATAATATTTAACAGTCTATCAGCAAATTTTACATCTCAAGCGATGTTTTCATTCTTATCTGGTGTATTCACATACAGACGTACATTTATGTATTTACTAACTAACCAGATCCTCTCTTCTATTATAATTTGTAAAAGCCTGACAGTTGTATCTGATTATTAAATCATTATAAATAAAAAATTTAAAAAGCATATTTAAAATTTGAAAAATACTTAAGGTAATTAAGTGAATTAAGAAAAGAATGTATATAGCTTAGAAATTTCATGTTCTAATAGTTATGTTCAGATTAATGCCCTTCAGTGATTTATTACATTTCCAGATGCAAAATAAACAGGTCATTTGAATGAGATTTATGGTACATCATGAAACATTTAATTTATAAGAAAAATTATATTACTGTAAAAGATAACAGAATGATAGTTCATATTCTGCCAAACCACAATCCCTGTTTATTAATGCTAGGCAACTTGCATATGAAGAATTAAAACAAACTTCTCAAATGCACTTTTAATGCTACCTCTGATCTTTTGTAAATAATATTTTTTCTTTAAAACAAAAAAAAACCCACCAAACTAAATGATAAATCAAACATAAATAAAAGAGAAAAAATACTTTTAAAAGCTACTTATTTCAAAGTGTAAGTCAGCAGTCCAGAGAAAATAAAAATAAAAAATTAAAATATATAAAAATTACTACTGTAAACCATATTTCACTAAATGATACTCATAATAATATCAAAGCATTTTTTATTTTCAAGTTTTTGTTTCTTTTTAAGGTGTATTACATCAACATTCTCTAAAAAAAAGATAATGTTTAAATGTAAAACAGAAAGATATTATTTTTGTCGGGAAAAAAAAATTATATTTAATAATAAACTTTTTCTAGTTCATTCCTGAAGACTTTTTTTAAAAACATTATTAAAAAAGTAGGGCAGCTGTAGAAGATTTAAAGATTGCTCCTACAGTTAAAGGTCTAATACTACTCAAGTAATATTTATCTTTATTTCATTTTTGCCTTTGGAAATCAAGTGCCTTAGGAAATCCACTCCTGTTATATCATGTTAGACTAAAATCTAAATTGTTTTTTTTAATACACATTGGTTTTGTTTATGAAAATATACCTATCGTTGATAACCCATTAAGCGAAACTGTGTACAAAAAAGTCACTTATAATGTCCACCCCAAATCACAAGTCATTCAAATTCAGATGAGATGCAAATTATCTGAGACTACATTTCCTTGCTAGATAAATTGATTTTCAATGTGATAATAAATAATGGGTTTCATTATGATAACAATAATGATTTTCTGTGTGATCAACTAATGATGGTTTCCAGTATAATACTGATTTCTAATGTAACAA
The DNA here is from genome assembly GCA_028829895.1 of Sinotaia quadrata. Lineage (NCBI taxonomy): Eukaryota > Metazoa > Mollusca > Gastropoda > Architaenioglossa > Viviparidae > Sinotaia > Sinotaia quadrata. The sequence goes on along the minus strand of CM054178.1, from coordinate 127,224,625 downwards.
TACTGTAATAATAAATAATGGTTTTTCATTCATAATTAATGAACAATGGTTTCCAATGTGATTAACTAATAATAGTTTCTAGTATAATAACTAATACTATATTTTTGTATGATGAGAAATAATATAATTTCCAGTATTACAACTAATACTAGTTTTCTGTATGAGGAGAAATAATATAGTTTCCAGTATTATAACTAATAGTAATACTAGTTTTCTGTATGATGAAAAATAATATAGTTTTCAGTATTATAACTAATATTAGTTTTCTGTATGATGAGAAATAATAATTTAGTTTTCATTATAACTAATAATAATACTAGTTTTCTGTATGATGAGAAATAATATAGCTTCCAGTATTATAACTAATAATAATAGTTTTCTGTATGATGAGAAATTTCCAGTATTATAACTAATAGTAATACTAGTTTTCTGTATGATGAAAAATAATACATATAGTTTACATCATGGATACTGGGATTTCCAGTGTTAATAAATGGCAAAGCAGAAGTGCACATTCTCGAAAAACTATAAATAAACCCAAGCCATCAGAATCACCAGGAAACTCTGCTAAGACTACTTCTGTCCAAACAACAGCTCTCGCAGCACTCTATTCCTCTGATGCCATTTGTTAACAGTATTTCTAAGACTTAATACTTGAGTATATTGTTTAATTCCTATAATGCCACTAGTTATGTTGTTGTATGTTGCTTTATTCCAACAATGCTACTGGTTATGTTGTATGTTGTTTAAATCCTATAATGCTACTAGTTATGTTGTTGTATGTTGTTTTATTCCAACAATGTCACTAGTCATGATGTTGTATGTTGTTTTATTCCAATAATGCCACTAGTCATATTGTTGTATGTTGTTTTATTCCTTAATGCCACTAGTTTAGTAGTTAACAGTATTTCTAAGACTTGCTGGATGATATACAAAATGATTCCAAAAGCTTAACTTGTTGTAACTTACAGACCCTTCTGCATCTGTCAAATGTGTAATTAAGTAGTATTATTCCATCAAATTAAGAATAATTAATTTACCATATTATTGAGAAAAATAGCATTCAAAATTAGCAGGATGCAAGTTTTAAAGAGAGCTCTTCACTGAAATGCCTTAGCATAAATTGGAACATGCTTAAAATCAGATAAATAATGGCACCCAATTTAATTATAAAAAGCAAAGTTATTAATTATTAGAACTACTGACACTAAATGGAATACATAGATATTTATAAAATATTACTACAACTGCTTTTTTTTTCCTCTAAGGAAATTGCTTAAAATCACATAATGGCATTCAATTTAATTACAAAAAAGCAAAAGCTATTAATTATTAAAACTAGTGACACTAAATGGAATACATATTTATAAAATGTTACTACTAACGGGTTTTTTTTCTCAAAGAGAATACTTTCACCATTCTAAATTAGTTAAGAAGCAAAACTACTATTGGGGCATATGTGGGAAAGCATCTTTTTTAATTAAAATAGCAATGTAAACTATATATTTTAATAAACACAAAACATCCTATATGTACTGCATGAATTAAGAAATTAAAATTAAAAAGAAGTCTTACTTGGCACACGTAAGTATGCAGTTTTATTTGCAATAGTTCAAATGCAGGCCAGTATTTTAAGAAATAGAGAAAAGAGGATATGCCCAAACAAACCAGAATTTTAAAACCAGTAGTTGTTTTTTTTAAAAAGAAAAAGCTAGCTAAAAATAAAAATCAATTGGATTAGATTCAAAGCATATTAAAGAAAAAATGTTTAAATGAAACCCATATTCCAATGTTTAGTAAATTTAACAACTGCTTTAAAGTATGGCAATACAGATATATTTTATATATAAGTAAATATATGTATATATAGTTAAAATATCACCAGGAGACAGGGATAAGCACATGGCACATGTACCTGTATAGAGGCTGAGTGGTTGGGAATGCCTGAAGATATAGAAACGAGTACTGTAAGTGAGAGGAAAAAACATTATACATCAGCAGTATTAATACAATTTTAATTTTAAAAGTAACCATGTTGTGGGTTAACAAATAACTTTTTTTAAAACAAAGGTATGACCGGCTTAGCCATTTAATATATATCAAATTAGAAAAGAAATTCAAAAAAGAAAAAGAGTATAAATTATTATAATAAAGGTTAGGTAGCACGAAAAGGACCTTTTTCATTGTTGTTTCTGTCTTTTAAGATTTTTCAAAATCAAGAATAGTCTTAAATCACAGATTATGAAAATGATAACTATACATTTCACAACAAACAATAAATATTTTACTTCCTGAGAATGAATGAAGTTTATTTCTTCAGAATAATGACTAACGTTTTACCTAAACTCTGGGTATGAGCTGAAAACATTCATAACTTATTTTTTAACTATTGTAGGTAAAAATAAAGTAATCAATTACATCTGGTCATAACTTTACTTCAGACTCACCTGTTTGCATTCAATCAAAATAACACCATACTAAGATGTCAAAATTTATGCCAGAACAAGCTAGCTTCTGTGCATGAATATAATCTGCTACAATATCAAATTTATCATCTCCATTGCTATTATTCTGAGAATCAGACTCGGTGTTTATATATAGACTAACATCCTGTCCAAATATTTTTTTAATGTATGGACGCAAATATGTATCCAAACAGATTAAAACATAATTTAGTATTAACAGGTTAAAAAAAATTTAAGGCAAGAGCTTTTGATAACAAACATTTAGTGTCTTGGATCAAATGAAAATGCATATCTACATGATATTTTTTCTTGCCCGCTGAGAGTGAAGCCTTATTATAAACATTTAATTAAATGGCAATCCCCTCTTTCTTATTCTTCTTTATCACTTTACATGAAATATATATGTCAAGGTTGTAATTTTTTTATAAATCTTCAAGGTTTCTGTTGCTAGTCAAATTTGTGAAATTGTTACTGAGAAAGTATTTTGCTTTCAGCTGCTTGTTAGAAGTTAGTCATTTTTTAATCTCACACAAAGTTTGAAAGTAAGATTGGATTAACAAAAAAATATGTTGCGGGGATGATCAGACGGGTTAGAATTGTCGCAGTGACTTTGTCTAAAATGCTTAGGCATAAGTATTTGTAGTCGCACTGACTTTCTGTTTCCAACTTTGTCTAAAATGCTTAGGCATAAGTATTTGTAGTCGCACTGACTTTCTGTTTCCAACTTTGTCTAAAATGCTTAGGCATAAGTATTTGTAGTCGCACTGACTTTCTGTTTCCAACTCTGTCTAAAATGCTTAGGCATAAGTAATTGTAGCAGATGACATTATCACTATATCAGTACTCCACACTTTTTAAATGACTTTCTTTTATAACCAAGATGTAACTCTGACATAAGGTTGTCAATGGTATGATATTTATCAGCACGCATAAACACTATGGAGGAATTTTCATCTGCAAGGAGACAACCACTGCCTCTTGCAGTCTGGCTCCAAAGGCATTCGACAGAAAATGAAGGGTACATCACACTGACAGTCACATAGTTTGATTATTTTGAATTTTTCTCCAGTTGTTTGGTACATCCGCGCACTGTACAATGCATTCCAGTGCTTTATTTATGGTTTATAGCTTAAGAAAACAATATTAAATGTGTGATTCATTGTAAGGTTATAGCGTGAGCAATCAAAGTCAGAGTTATTTTTATAACTGCTATGGTGGCGTGCATGACCTATATATTCAAGGAAAGTCAAGTATAGAATTAAGTTTACCCTTTCTTTTCCCACCCCTTCAAAGATCCTTCCAATAAGATTTCATAAATGGTAAACACTCTAGAAGAATAAACATTTATGCACCATTATTTATTTCATGCGCACACACTCAACATAGTTCCCATTAACCTGTGCACATCATGTTTCAAATGCTAATTTTTGCTCTAAAATGGAAAACTATGAGTGAGGATCTGATGACTAAACTCAATGCTCCAAGTGAACATATTCAACAATTTTTTTTTTTTTTAAGTGCTACAAGCAAAATCAAAATCATGTCCAATATTTTCTTTTAATTTAAAATTATATTTATCTGAATACAACATAAGACCAACTTTACTGGGTATCATCTTGCCTTAGTTTTAATAATGCTTCACTAATTCAAGCTTTTATAAGCTTTATGACATTTGACTAATGTCATAAAGCCAATGTTACTTTAAAATTTAGCAGATGATGTAAAAGTTCAATGGTGTTGAATCGATTTTCTTCTTATCAATTATACTTTTTCAATTATCTTTTTTTTTTTTTTTTTTGTTGAAAAATGATGTAATTTTTAATGCTATTATTTGCCATTTCTCAACTTTATGGCAAAGAAAATAAAAACTAACCATTATATCTAAATTTCCTTCCAAGTCCCTGTACATAACAATATCATGAATAAATTGCAAAGTTTCATTCAGATATGGCTGCTAGGTTTTAGAAAAATCTTGTCTCTAATATCTGATACAATGCTAAAATGGAAAAATGAAAAAAACGAAAGTAAAGATTTCAAACATCTGTTAACCTAACTTAAAGCAATTTACAATTATGATTTTCACCTTGGCAAACACAGCACAATGCTACTGAACCCAGAAAATCTTAAAAGTTTGCTTTTTTGCTGGCCACATTTAGGTGAATTCATGTAAATTATATGTGACTCTACTATTTTTTAATAATAATTCTATTAAAATATACTTTAAAGGCACTGTTATAATTAAATGAATGTGTGAATATAGTAGTGGTTATCAAAATAATATACAATAATTATTTCATACTCATTACGTTATCTTATTTTCAATTCAGCAAGCCTGATTGCTGTTGCTGAAAGTTTATAAATAACCAGATTAACACCTTTTTCTGTCTTGAGCATTATTGTTATTTTGTCAAGGATGTAGATTAGGGTAAGCAGCTCTCAACCATATTATCAATGCCAAGTTTTAATTATTTATATTCAATCTGATTAAAAGATGATTTTCACTTGACTGTACTTTATAGTGTTTTATATGAATATATGTTCAAATCTGTATAGACAGCATTGTGCAGATGTTAACCGTAACATACAAAATTAATTACAATATTTCTTCTTAGTCATCAAATCAAAGTAAAATGTAATTAAATTAAAAACAAATGCAATTTCACATTTTTCTCTCACACAATAAATACAAGAGCCAGCAATAACTGCAAAGAAAAACAGCATAAATGAAATGTTTGAGAATATGCTGTTAAATTTTATATAAAAAAAATCTGTTGGGGTTTTTTTGTGTAATCATATCTTTTATATAAAAATTGTAAAGATAAGCTGACTCTTTTAAAAACCTGGGACCCTAAACACTTTGTGATCTTTCTTGCCTGAATCTCCCTCATGTATAGTGGACAGTACAACAATCAACAGAAAAGTTGCCAATCAAATGAGAAGAGTCTTGGTAAATGTCTTCTAGTGGCTATGCTGATTTACATATAAGGCCAATGCCACAATGACAAGAACTAATGTGAAATGAATGCAAACAGCACTGGTGTTTAAAAGACCATTTTATAAATGTTTAAACAAATTACAAAATAAACAAAATGAATATATAGCAAAAGCTGTTTCAACATATTTCTTCTACTATATACTAGTAAACAGAAATATTTTCGTGCTACCTTCCCTTTACTAATGGCACAACAAGACAAAAATTTACAGTTTGTTTGTTAAACAAAATTTAAAGTATTTTCCTTTCTACAAATCAAATGGTTGACTTTTTAAAAAGTCATAAAAATTAAATTTTAAATAGATATTTTTTTTATAATTAATTTATTTTGTAATAATGCAATGGACCTCTAATCTCACTGCTGGATATTCCAAAACTTCTGATCTTTCTCTATAATGTACATAATATACTATAGTCTAATACTATAGTACATTGCCGTCAACACACTACATGTCCAAATGTGCACTATGTTAACATTTTAAACTGTTTATTTATGAGGCCCTGGTACTTCTACTATAGAAATAAATTTAATTCAAATTACATTATTTTTGCCAAATTATTTACTCTGATTCAAAGATTTTTTTTCCTTCAAAATAACTAAATGATTGGAACAGCCCTGTGAGTTTAATTTGATAATCAATTATAATACAATCATTGAAAATTTTTTAGATTCCATATTATTGTGATGTTGCAGACAATTTACAGAGAAATCTTGTCATGAATATTAGTTCAAGAGTCAATAAAAGTAAAAGTTATTATTACGCAGCAGTTCATGCTCATTTTAAGTATGTGCATCTGTAAACACTATTCAAACTGCTATTCTGATGAAATATTAAGTCTACATTGAGCATCAGTTAATGTCTGCGATCATTTGTCTATAGCTCTGAGTGCATCAAGCTAAAGCAGTCTATGTTTTTTATTTCAAATTTCTGGTCATCCTGGATTCTAGGTTAACAGGTTTCCTACTGTATTAAATTCAAAATTAATATAAAATAGCAAGAAAATATTATAAGGCAAACATAAAAAAGAAAAACTTGAAGATTTCCCTCAATAAACAGCTAAAAACCTGGCACTAATGATCTTTCATTTTTGGTGTTTATGAGTTTACCCATCCACAAGAGTTCAGATAGTTTACATATTAGAAACACAAAAATGTTCATAAGCAATGTAAAATTTGTCAATTTACAAAAAAAATCTCTAACACTGTGAATTATTCTGAATTTTACGGTGTGCTTCCTAAGCTGCTCAATGGATTAGATCACAGATATGTCTAGGCAATGATTTTAATGGAATATGAAAACGCTATTTATATATATTTAATATCTTTTATTGTAAATACTTTTATAGGAGGTGGGGGAGATATTCAATTTTATGTTATTTCACTAAACAAACTCCTGTAAAAAAAAAAAACCCAATCATTAAGAAACTAATGCAAATGTTATTCAAACAAATTACTTCATATATTATTATTAGGTAATTAATTTTAAAGATGAAATACAACAGATTGTAAATGTGCATAGTTCCCTGGATGCAATGATCTATCACTACCTACCTGCGATCACTGTGTTGATGCATTCATACAGCAATGACATGGCTGAAGTACTGAAACACACAAAGATGCCTATTAAGAAAGCATTATTCTCAAACAAATTCCATTTACTACTCTTTCTTTTTATTAAACAAGACAACAGATGCATACATGCATATGCGCGAGCACACACACATACACACACAGATGTATGTGAACTCATGAGCTTTTCAATCAGTTGGATATATTTTACCAACCTATATAAATATCAAAATAGGAATATTTCTAAGTAAATACCAGGGACAAGAATACTTTTGGATAAACCAAAGGTTCCAACATACAAGTCAAGTCTGAATTAAGCTATTTAGAAGACACATACCTCCAAGAAATAGAGAGACATTTAACTTAAAAACTCACACAGCAAGGGACCCCCCCACCACCACCAAGCTGCTAGGAGATACTGATAAGGATCAAAGCAAGAATGCATGGAAAGCTTTTGAGTATATTCATCATTCATTATTAAGCATTTAATACAAAAAATATATAACCTATTAGGTAAAATATTTTATATATATAATCGTGAAGCACACAACAATCATTTTTTTTAATGTTCTAAATAAAACATCTTGTGCAATTATTATTACAATCAATGAAACATCAAAATAAAAATGGAAGATCTGAGTTGCATTAAGTAAAGGAAGATCTTTATGTAATAATTTTTAAAGTTTATTTTCTAGTATTAAAATGTGTATGCAGAATTTTGAGGGAAAAAGCAAACCTGGGTAGATTTTGTGTCAATAATCCTCCAAATGTGGAGGACAAGCACAAGTAAAACTGTACATTTGCTATCAGCCAAAAACAGAATCCCAATTACCTGTGAATGAGATTTGTCAATGGCTCAATCAATTTCTTCCCCAATCGAGGTTCAAGTGGTGTCAGAGCCCCAAACTACAAACCAAAGGGAAAAGAAACATGTCAAATTTAAGAATATGAAATAACAATCAGTAACACAATACAATTTATTAATTTTAGTTAAGTGTGATATAGTGCTACCAACCAAAAAGTTTCTGCATCTTTAAGATGTAATCTTTTCTTTTTAACATCAGATAATAAATGGGCTCTGTGTTATGCACAGACAAGTGTTCTTTGAAGAACTGTCTAGTTCATCATTTCTACATTGTAGTATCTGTAGAGGACTACTTTTATGCTCAAGAAAATCTCAAAACAAATGCATGAATGAGAGAATCGGTGATATCAGCTGATCGGGTTTTGAGTCTGATGGTTATTTTGAAGTGTAATTTATTATAAATATGACATACCTCCATTTATTTTCTTCTTCTGCCAACTATTCTATGAATATTCAACTGCAACTGTATAACAACAAAACAAATTGTTTCTTCTCTTGGGCAAAGGTAACTAAATCACTAAATGCTGTGCTTTTATCATTGCATATTTTGAGGTATGGAAAGTTTTTTTCTATTAGTAGGTAGTCCCACTCATTTTTTTCTACTTGACATTGTACAAATGTTTTATGCTCAAAATGTGTGTTCTGATGAAATAAGGTTGTACAGAAAAAATTATGATGATAGCTCTAATACTTTTTGAGATATTGTCAATTTAGTGTCGTAATTTGTGATCAACATTTTTTAGACCTAACGAATGTGCAGTTTGTCAAGTTCAGTACAAGTAAAATATAAACCACACTGATCAACAGTCCAACATTTTAAATTAACACAATCACAGACAACAAGAAAAAACAGACATAATGCAGAATCGAAATTTAAGTTTATTATAAATTTCGACGGAAAATGTGCTTTTGTTTCATAAAATTGCTTACAAAACGCAACAAACTGGAATATTCATGGCATCATAGCATAATCAACTGATGAACAAAGTATATCCAGAATGCATATTATTAAATCATTTGCTATGTATTTAATGCCTATTTTTTTCCAAAGGCATAGCAGCAACAGTGAAGAAATTATTTGATGCTGAAAATGGCCATTTCAACTAGTTTTAACCAAAAAAGAGCAGTAACCAAGTGTTATAGGGAAAACGTAAAAAAGCAAATTGTCATATCTCTAAAACTATACAACATACAGAGCTGGTTCACATATCAAAATGATCAGTAAATTGTGCTCTGTCTAAATATATAAAATTAAGTTATGTTTAATCATTTATTTAATTTACATTTTTAGTTTTATTATAAAATTTTTATTTACGAAGAAAATGAAAATGGATAAATTGTCATATCTCTGAAACTATACATAACACAGTTATGGTTCACCTATTAAAATGACCAGCAAGATGTTATACATGTAACTAAACAAAAGATTTGTTCAGCATTTTATTTGTTTTAATATTTTATAATATAAAATTTAATATTTAATCTTAAAACCGTATTAAAACTGTTTATTTGGTATAAAAGCACTCTATATGTATCAAAGATACATAAAGATGTTGAACCCATGCCATTGCTAATTATATCACTACACACATACACACACTAAAAAATAAAAATCATCTCGTTTTATTCTGAAGGTTTGACAAGGTCTTAAATCACTGAAAGTGTGCATGAAAAATTTATTCTTAAATTAAAACAGTGCTCTGCACATATGTACATGATTTAAAGAAATATTAACATATTTATATAATTATAATGTAGGCTATGAATAAAAGATCATTTCATTTTTGTTTTATTTATTTCAAATAATGAATATGCACAATAACACACATACAATAAGCATCATGTGGTAACAAAATATATGTTTAAATTAATATTAATTCTTGAAAAGAGGTAATGTATTTAATCCCAATAACTTCATATTGATAGAGAAAGTAATATATCAATAATATAAGTAATATCCAATATATAATTTTATAAATAGAAAATTCTTCTTGCAAAACTCTAAAGTCAGCAGCTGGCCAGGTTCTTCCATTGGTTATCTCCATTGTTAAGCCCCATTTAAAAACAAACTTGGCATTCGCATCATCACAGTCTATGCTATCACACCACTTCAAAATATTCTTATTTCAATACTGCTCCATCAATATTATTTTGCACTGTGAACTTCTAATGCCTCACTAATCATAAATCCATTATCATAACAAACAGCAACACCTTAGTTTGTAAATCCACCATCTTCTTTCAGTCTCTTTGGTGGTTGGCTACTTGGAAAGTTATCTACATTAGTTGTTCTTGCTACTTCAGTTTCATCTAAGCTACTAACTGCATTTACAACAGCTCAGCATGTGCACAATCAGATACTAGAGTGCCTTCTAGCAAATATTTGCATCAATTATTTTATCAACAAGGTTGTTGATGTCTTTACATTTTATTTTTATATTCAGACTTTTAGCACCCAAATCAGCCTTGTATCTATGATTACTATGGAGTACTACTAGTGCTAGCTTTATATAAAGTCTGAAGCTCTTTGCAAAAATTTTCATTCATAAACAAAGCAAGAATAATTTGACTATCTGGTTTAAAGAAAGTTTAAAGAACAGTGCACCTCTTGCACTTTTACTTTTAGTGATTCTGTATTTTATGTTTTTGCATTTTTGAGAGATGGGCAAAACTGAACAAGCCACTCATTCAGACAGCAATCTTTCAAACTTAATTTCTTGGCAAAACTTTGAAGTAGTCAAATCAGATTATCAGAAACTTCATAAACAGCTGTTAATGAATAACATACTTCAACAGCATCTCCTGACTAATACCATACTTTTCACAAAAAGTCCCATCACTAAGTTGTAATGCTTTGGAAAGAACAGTTTTCCAGTTATTACAAGGGGTGTTCTTAAGTTCAGTCATAACCCTGAAGATAAGTTAGTGTACTGCTCATCAGCTAAACAAAAAATATTCCACAAATGTTCAACCCTTAAAATTTTCTTTATGCAAACAAGTATGCTGTAAGTAGGATAACTATTAGCTGCATACTTTTAATAACTTGCTTTTAATGTACAGAAAAAAGTACACATTGATTACCAGCTAAAAGAGTGAAAGGACCAAACAATATTTAAATATTACTCTTTAAAATAAAATAAAGTAAAACATGAAGAAATATTAAGTTAGCTATAAGATTAAGAACAAATGTACAGCAGCCTGCTGTCTTTATTATTAAAAAACGAAACAAGACAGGGGAGGGGGGGGACTCCCCCCAAAAAGAGATTTTTTACACTGTAAAACGATGTTCAAATAAGAAACAAAATGGGAAAAGAATTTTTTTAAATATGAGCAAAAAGGAAATAATAAACTAAATATTAAGTTTGTGTTACAGTAAACAGAACGCTTGAAAGAACTGAAATATTTTAGAGCGACGTTTTTCTACAATTTTAGCATCTAGAGTTATCTTTTCTTGTTGAAATTAACGATGATTTAAAACTATTTTTTCTACATAATAAAATTGTCACCCATACCTAAAATTACATGAGCAAATAAAACAATATTCACAAATATGATCTGCGTCTTTAAAACGAAATATTTCAAGAAAATAGTATATTTTCACATATTTGCAAGTCACTCCGAGATCGGCCTATATTTGAACGAGTTAATTCGGAAACTGTCAATAATTCTACTTCAGTACTTGAAAAATAATAATAATATGCTTACAAAAAATTCAAGAAAATGAAAATAAACTTTAATAAACGCTCACAAATAGATCTGACCGATAAATGGTTTCAACTGATCGTATAGGGCAGAATAATCAGCGTTAGCGCCGGTACACCGTGTCTCAGAAATGAAAGCCTTGACTGTGGCGTGAATTGAGAAAGACGCTACGGGGTTTTGAATTCAGCAAGAACCGCATGGACTAATAATCCCATATTGTGTCATGTTTTTAGAAAGAGGTTGAAATGCTGAATAAAATGATATGTTTTCCTAGTTTTTGTGAAAAATATTTCATCCCCAAAATTTGTCTCAAATTTTTAACTTAAATTTTTTGGGGTGTTATTCTTAACATACGATATGGAAAAAAATATGAGTGTATAGAGTTATCTCTCTTCTTTTTAATGGACCAATCAGAATTTCGCCAGCCTATCAATGCGGTTCCATCCAAAAAGTTAAAATATGGTACCGAAAAACGCGAATTTTACTTTTTCGGCCGTGAGGCGCCCGATAAGAAATTTTCGACGTAACCCTAAGGTACTTTCGTCAAAGTTTATGGATACAATAATAAAGTTCAGATGAAAAGCAAGAATATACTTTAAAAGATGAAAGATAGCTCTTTATTTTTTATATAAACATCGTTAGTCCAGGTTTAGTGTGAAGAAAACTGTTGTGAGTCAAAGTTCACTGAATTTGCGTGCAAAAGAGTGTTTGACCCCAATAAAACAGCGGCGGTGGGACTACCTACTATTAGATGAAATTATTCTATTACAACTTTTCTATTTACAATAATGTTCTCAAACATTTTACTTGACAAAAATCCTTCTTGTCTGTAACAATATCTTTCATGAGATAAAAAAAAACTGTATTTTGTTAATGTAATTTCTGGATATTTCCCTCTTATTTTATCTCTGACTATAATTGCTATTATTCAAATATGCTTTTTACTACAATGATATATTTAGATGATTTCTTACCTGAACACAACTTAGGCAAATTCAGCTATTTATACTTGGTAAGAGCAAAAAAGAAAAACAAAGTAGGGCAGGCAATTCTACCCATCCTGCAAAGAGAGTAGTGAGATGAAAGATGTCAACCTGCTGTTCCCTCTGTTGGTCTTGGTGCCTATATGCCTGTCACAGAGACAGCATTTTGTCACACTGAGTGATGCTAGCATTTAAAGAAACATAGGCATGTTCTGTGTTTAAATGACTCCTGGGTTCAAGCCACCTCTGTGTATTTTATTTGTTGCTCATTTGAAGAAACGGCAATCTGTTTCAACACAAGGGAGAATGACTGTGTTGGTCTTATTCAGAGATGGTATGTCTCATAATGGACTTGTATGCAAGAAGCCTTTGGTCTCATCATTAATGGCCACCATGTACTAATTATCATCACAATTGTGACTGTAGGCAATTTTCACTTTCCACTGTTCAATGTGTTGAGGAAATTTAATAATTAAGAAAAATTATCAAAGAAAAACCCAACAATGATGATGATTAAATCTTATGTCTAACATCTTTTCTTTCTATCTCTAATAAGAAAACAACTTTAAAAATTAAAACTATTATTTAAATATGAACCGAAAAATATAAAAATACAAAAACACCACAGCAGGGTTATCCATATCACGAGTGCATATCACTATATCTGTTTTAAGCTCATTCTACAGAGAGCCTAAATAAGCAATGTCACTCTTTGCCTAAGCTGCCATACTGTGATTATGGCACTAGCCTAGCTGGCCACACTGCGGCACAGTAAAGATTCATACAGTTTATTTCAAAAACTGAAATTTAATCATAAACATTTAAAACTTAAAACTGAGCCACAGATATTTCTAACAGTATTATCAATAGAAATAAGGAATCTATTTTTGTGAGGATTAAAAAAATAAACAATTACCTAATAACTGTAATTTATCAGCACTTTTTGAAAATTTTCAATCAAGATTTTAGGAAAATGTATTTTTAATTCACATTCCATGATCAAAGGTTGCTAATGAAAATTTAGAATCATAAATATAACAGATATAACAAATTCATATTTAACAAAAGTACAAGGCAAAATATATCAAGGATAACAATATTCTGTAAACATAATTATTTTTGATGTAAGTTCAAAATATCATAAAGATGCACAATATCATTAAGATGTAATATATTTTAAGTTTAAATCACAGTAATAGGAAATTAAATTTTCCCAACATCAATAGGCTTAGAAAGAAATGATCATGAAATAAAAGGGTATACAACTATTTTTATTAAATGTTTGCAATAAAAAAAATAAGTATTAGAATAATTTTGTTCAATCCTTAGAAAACTGCTCACAATCTTAAATCAGATATTAAATCTCAGCAATCCAAAAATATGCATCTTTGATTCAACACAATAAAGATCAGCAGGTTTTTGAGTGATTTATATGGCTTTATTAATGCTGAAGGTGATTTCAATTTAATACATTGTCAATGTTTGGGATTATGAGACTAGATAGTGAACAAAATACAAAGCTCTAGTAAAAATCTCTTAACTAGAATATTTTATTAAATTCTGTCTGTTGGTTTTTCATTTTAGTTTTGTTTTTCTATTATGTCATAAAATTGGGAAATGTGAATTGATCAAACAATTTGCAAATTTCAAGAGGCAAAAATTGTGCATGTTTTTGCAAGGAAACATAAATCTTACAAATATTTGTAATTTAAAAAAAATTACATTAAAATATTAGTGAATAATACAAAAAAAAAGCAGGCTACTGACTAGTTTAATAATTTTGATGAGGACCCAGTTGTTGGTGGAGGTTGTCATTAGTTTGAAAAAAAGTGGGGCCAATGACAAGTAGTTCTTTGGGTTTTTTCGGGCCAGTTCACATATCACATTGACAGCAGCTGACTGCACACCTATATATAAAAAAAAACATTTTTAAAATTAAAAATTATGTCACTATCACTATCTAAATTTGTTATGAGCATTTTGTGTTTGCAAAAGATGAAAGGAAGAAGGAGCAGTTGCAAATGATTTTAATTATTTTAATATATGTGCTATTTATAGTGTCAAATGTAAAAAAAACAAAAGGCACCTGGATCTGGATCTTCCAGTTTTTCCTTCAAGCGTGGAAAAGCTGGGCGTAAAGCTTCTGGGAACTGTAGGAACACTTTGTACATGATCAATACAGCTTTCTTGCGCAAGTACGGTTTGGAAGAAGTCATCTAGAGATTTAAAATTATTAATATTAGATCATCATCATCACTGTATCTCTTTTAGAAAAATATCGTTTTTAAAAACAATAGAGCCTGCTCAAACATAGCTAGTTATTCATCTGTGCTTTTACACAATTTATACACAGTAAAAAGTTCATACAACTCAGTTAAGTGTATTTAACCACTTTAATACAGATGTCCTTGTGAAAGCATTGCAAATTCCAATATATGTAGGCAATGACTTATCCTAAAATGGGTTAACAGTATCCAAACACTGAGTTAATCTGTAACAATGGTTATTTTTAATACAGTCAAGAAGATACAGACTGATATGAACAACTTGAAAGACGCGTTCAAAAAATCAGACAAAATTCTAATTTATTTTGGTTTAAAACATATTTATATATATATATATAAGTGACACAATTATTCTTGGACACAACTGCATTTGTTAATATCATTTGGCCATATTTACTTATAGATAAGCTATTTATCAAATATTCCAACTCATTTCTTAAAAGTAAATTAAAATCTCACATCTTAAATGGAATAAACTAAACTTAATACTGAATGTTATGTGATATTACTTACCAGTGTCATAATATCATTAGCCAAATCCCGAGCCAAATCTGCTGTTATAAAACATGCCAGCCCACTCAAAGATACACCAGCATCGTACATGTTTACACTGCTCATATCCTGCACAAATAATAAAAATTATCTGCCTAAATTTACAAGATGTTTAACAATCTGATAGATTTTCCTTCCTTTTCTTTTTTCAGATGGGTACAGAATTAAATTCTCATGCCAACCGTTTTCTTTCAAATTTTTTCTTCTTAATATGATGCATATAGGTCAATCTATTAATACACAATGAAAAGTGATCAAAAGACTAGACAAAGAAAGAAAACGTGAGTAGAGTTGGTTAAGAAAACAAATACCTGTATATACTGAGAAGAAAGAAATTAAACACCATTCAAAAAGATAACCTTCTCTTCCAGCTACATGTAAATATGTAACATAATTTAACATCTAAGAATAAGTTAGTAAATATTCTATTTCAAAGAAAGTTTTTGCAATGTATGTGATGGTTATTCTTTTGTCTACTAAAACAACTAATAAAAATATACTGCAAATCCAGAACCATCATTTATTATTCTTAGCATATGTACCTATTTCTAAATAATTACACATAAAATTAAACATATTAAAACATTTTTTAAAGTCTTTTTTATGTAAAGGTTATAACCCTTTGCCTGCTGAAACTGATATAGTATATAACAATTTAATTTATGGGGAGATAGCTAAGCTGAAAATTAGCAGAAAACCATTTCTGTTCAGTTTTACCATTCTATAAAATCCCTGGTCCTGAAAATATCAGTAATAGTGATATTCTTCTAATATATAAAGGTAGCAGATTTTTTTGTGTGTTTGTTGTTATTAATTTAAGAAAAGGACTTATAATTAATTTTAAAACTGGGCAGGCAAGGAGTTGGAAACTTATGGCAAATTACCAAATTCAATGTTGCATGGTTTCGTTAAATATATAATTTATATAAGACATGATCTTACAAATTTTTAGCCATGCATATAGGCTTTTCATCAGCAGAGCATACAACCACAATGTGTTAACTTTACAAACACAGAATAAAAAGTTCAAGATGATAAAATATTCAAGGTGCATATGAAATCAGATATATATTTAAAGGCTCCAAAGGTCTCCCTTTCAAATGTATAAATAAATAGAACATAAAAATTCAAAATACTTTATTATAAGGACACACTACATGAAAACAATAACAAGATTTATGTTCTGGCTCCACAACTTTCATCAGGACAATGCAGAGATTAGTAAAATGACTGATGAACAATAAAATGAATAAATATACTTATGATTTCATTTATCAAAAACTTATCTGACTATTATCTTTATAATAAAATCTGATATATTACTAGAGGATATTTCAAACAATGACTAAGTAGTAAGTAATAAAAATAATTTTAAAAATTACTGATTAAACAATTGGTCTGAAGATGACAAACAAGATGTAGTATACAAATTATCATTACAACTCAGCTCATAACAAATATCTTTCTAAAAACACACAGACATAAACTCGTGCATCATCTGCAAGAAAAACCCTCAGATTCAATGAGTTCTCAGTAGATGGTGGTCTCTATAATTTTCTACTACACTGCATCAGCTAAACGGTCATGAACCCACAGGCACAGTTGTGGTGTAAATTCTTAAAACAAACTTGAATACATAGGTCCCAAAAATATTTCAGAACAACAAATTATAAAGCATCATCATTAAAACAATAAATTTCAGGATAATCCATCAAGATCAAGGACACAGATTGATTTTGATTTGATTGAGTGTAGGGGGCACTTCCGGCTTCCGCCGCTTTCGATTTAAGGACACAGAGTTGATGCAAATGGTTTAAGTAGACAAAATGTTCTGAAGAAAGATGCCAAGCAAATATGTGTCTGATGAAAATGTTTAAACCATGTAAAAGGTCCTTGTCCATAAAGGTGAAGGGTTCAGTACATAAGTCATAATTGATGCATTCAAAAGTGCATCAGGTGTTTAAAAAATGTCTGCCTACAACTGGTTTTGGCAATTACACCAAATGAGAAGGTAACCTATAAAAAAAAAAAAAAAAAAAAAATTGCAATAACCCTACCTAAGAAAGTGGACAAAAACAACAAACTCATAAAGAAAAAATATATTTCATGACAAAGTTACATTCCTCATTTCAGGGAGACAATAAACACTATATGCATCTGGAGACCAGAACGCACTGCAGCACAAAAGAGGCAGCTTCAAAAATGGTATGAACTGCTGCACAATAATATTGAATTCTGCTTCTTTGCCAAAGAGACTGTAAAATCTAGTAATTACCTAGGCAAGTTGGAAAAACTTTGTCCAGTGACAAAATGTACAGTCTGACATTCTTCCAGAAAGATGAGACACCAACACAATGGAGCTTGACTATACAATGCATCACTTAACATTTCTCACAATACCCGTCCAATCCCTTGGACAGCCAGGTCATCAGATATTGCACCCTGTGATTCTTTCTACTGGGATATATAAAAGATTATGTCTACAAAACTTTGATGGTTGCCATCATTTGAAGAAAAGGAGAGAGAATATAAGACTAAGAGCTCGTGTTGGCATACAGCAGCATCCAGACAAAACTTAAATATTGATTTTATATATATATATATATAATATTCAGAACAAACTTTGAGAGTTCATTTCACAGATGATGCACAATGTATGGTCTGTTATAAAGTTTTTATTAATATGTTATAAAACAATTATTTATAAACACCATGTCATGATGTATAGAGGAAAAAATATTTTTAAAAAAAACAATCTAAAATCATGGACTCTATTAAACAAAATCTTACATGGAGTAAGCAACTCTCCACTTCAAGCTCAGAAAATAAAAGTTCCAGAATAACTGACAGTCAAGTCAAACAAGAAATAAAAGTATAATCAGCAGAATATTTGTTACGTTTCCAGTATTTATTTAAAGACCCTGCTTAGAATAATTAAAAGACTTTAAATATAATTAATTCTTCCTCTCATATTCTACGCAGACTGGTTGCTCAATTTATTATCTGACTAATTAAAAGTGCGTCTTGTAGTTCAGACGACAAATTTACAGACTAATAAACTGCGAACTTTTAGCTAGATTTGAAAACAGTTAAGTCCCTCTAAATTAATATGCACTCGTCATCAATCTTTCTGCTCATCCGCCCCCATTCAAATCTAAGAATTAATCTAATTGGTCTATTGTGCATAGAAATCAACTACTAAGAGGTATTAACAAAGAAAATAAGATTTAATAAAGTTTAACAAATTAACAATAAATCGAATGCAACGCGAATAGTCTTCACTCTGTCTTTACGCGCCTATGCCTGATTTTTGTCAATCTAAATTGCCAGAAAAGTGTTCCTTTGAGATCTGTACACTTGATTTTGCACTTAGCTCTATTCTTGTATCCTTGGTCTCAACACTCAGTCATGCCGGTTCGTTCCCTCAGTCCCCCTTTAACGACACACGTGGTGTATAAGGAATGATGTCCCTTTGTTAGTGGCTAGGAACTGGAATTTTTGCAGCATGGCCCTCAGAGTGGATTTCGACACGCTTACACCAATAAGCTAATGCAGGTGAGGCATGGTGAACATGAACCATGAGCCGACCTGTGGATGCAACGTGTTTGGATATAATTCTCAACCTAACAGGTCCTACCTAGGCATGGCTCAATTAAATGCGCTGAACAAAGAGTTTCGACCTCGCGTCGCTTACAATTAAATTTTAGAAAAAATATAATCGTCTCACATGTGTTCCATTTAACAGTCATGACGTATGAAGCAATAAAATAGATACAACGTTAAATTAATGTTCATACAAGGGGTAATTCAAGCCGACAGAGCGCTTCACAATTTACAATTTAAATTACACGCAATAATTGAATTACATGAAGAATTCATATCGAGCGCAGCATTCTGGCTCTTAGTGAATTAAAACAATATAAATTAAAGTACAGAAATGGAAAAATGGTTACAATAAATTTATATTCCGTAACATATAGGTTTTCAGCTATTTCTCTGAACCATGCTCAAGTGTATATGGAAATCATATAATACATAGCACAAATACATACTTAAACAATACATAGGCAAATACTATTAAATAAAATGATACCTTTGAGAGAAGTCGAAGGGTACCTTGATTCTCTATGGCGCCGGCTGCCTCTCACGACCCGAGTAAGCTGATGGAATTAGCTAAAATGTGCTCGAAGTGAGGGAGCGGAAGCGTGTGGGTACATATATAGAAAGGTATATTGCGTATCACGTGACTGTTCGCAAAGCATGTGGTTGGTTCGAGAACTGGACAATGGTCCTAAAGTTACATAACATCTTGACCTGTTCTAGAAGCACCTAGAAAAAGGAAGCTTTGAACAAAGGGCCAAGGGTTTCAAATATTCGAATTTGAAGTAAACAAGGCAAGTGGGTCATCAGGTCGGACATTTTTATCAGACTTGTGACACCCCCTTGCTTTTGAGGCGTTTATCTTACCAAAGATAAAATGCCTCCTACAAATTATGTATGATAAAATGTAGAAGTCCACAATGAAGAAAAATTTACACAAAAAAAAATTTCAA
Source organism: Sinotaia quadrata (assembly GCA_028829895.1). Lineage (NCBI taxonomy): Eukaryota > Metazoa > Mollusca > Gastropoda > Architaenioglossa > Viviparidae > Sinotaia > Sinotaia quadrata. The sequence continues at coordinate 127,204,658 of CM054178.1, read as the reverse complement.
CATTCCTAGAAATAAAGTGTGCAACTATATTTCATATTTACAGGAAGGAATCCGTAGGGTTCAGTTAATTGATTAAACGACATTCTATCAGTACCGGCACTTGATGGCATCAAGCACGACTCATGTAATCTGCGCCAACATTCAAAGACCCTTTGATGTAATGAATATTTGCGTCATACTGTGTCAGAAACAAAGACCAACGCATTAAACGGCTGTTCGTAAATTGCGCCTGCCCGAGAAAGGCCAACGGCTGGTGGTCGCACTCAATGACAAAGGTTTTTCCGTACAAATAGTTTTCGAACTTTTTTATAGCCCAAACTATTGCAAGACATTCCTTTTCACTGGTGGAATATTTCTGTTCAGTAGTTGTGAGTTTACGGCTTGCATATGCAACTGGGTGTTTGGTGTCATTGTGTTCTTGTAATAACACTGCTCCTAATCCTGAGTTGCTAGCATCAGTCCTTAACAAGAATGGTTTTGTCAAATCTGGCAGTTTAACAATTAAATCTGAAGTCAGTCTAGATTTCAGTGTGTCAAAAGCGTTTTGGCATGCATCAGTCCACACTACTTTTGTAGGCATATTCTTACGTGTCAAGTCAGTCAGAGGACATGCAATGGCACTAAAATCTGGTACGAATTTTCTGTAGTAGTTAGCAAGACCAAGAAAACTTCTAACTTGTGTTTTTGTTAGCGGTTGTGAAGTGTCCTTAAGTTGTGCTATCTTAGCTTTACTTGGCGACATAGTTCCATGACTCAACTTGTGTCCCAAGAAGTCTAAGGAGAATTGTGCTATTTCACACTTCGTAGGGCGGGCAGTGAGGTTGGCTTGTTTTAATCTGGCTAGCACATCTCGTAAGAGTGTTAAGTGCTCCTCCCATGTCTGGGTGCCTAGAATTAAATCATCCATGAAGTTCTCAACTCCACGTCCGTACAGTGGTTCTAACAATGACCGCATCATTTTAGAAAAAAATGCTTGGAGCGTTTGAAACTCCGAAAGGCATAACTTTCCATGTGTAGTTTCCTACTGGTGTAGTGAAAGCTAATATGTGTCGATCAGTGTCCTTGACCTTGATTTGCCAAAACCCGCGTGACAAATCTATTTTGGTATAGTAATGAGCGTTAGCTAGCTTAGTGAAGATGAGATCCGGATCAGGAAGAGGTTCGGCGCAAAACTCTGTCACTTGATTGAGTTTGCGGTAGTCTACGCAAAAACGGAACGAGTTATCACGTTTTTTAATCAACACGATGGGTGATCCGTAGGCACTGTCAGTCTTCTCTATGACCCCTAGATCTAACATAGTCTTAATCTCACGTCTAACGTCATCTATCTTGGCGTGTGGCAACGGATACGGCTTCAAACGTATCGGTTTGTTGTCAGTCAGCTTCAGTGAAAATTCTATTAAGTCTGTCAACCCTGGTTTGTCTGTCAGAGTAGATGAGAACTCATTAAGCAATTCATTCACCTCTTTTTTCTGTCTTTCTGTCAAGGCTTCATTTACCCTAACGTCTTTGACAGTTTCGTCCGTCTGTAGAGGACAGTTTGGTAAAGTACCAGTGACGCAATCAGTATCCCCCTCGTCTTCTGTAACTATCGTCGCTACGACAAAATCAGCTTGAGTGGTTTGATCCTCACGGCTTATGTACTTTTTGAGTAGGTTAACATGAAAGATTTTCTCTCTCTTTCCTGTCTGCACCTTATAGTTCAGTCCCCCTAGCTTGGCGGTAACTACAAAGGGCCCCTTCCATTTCATCTGAAGTTTGTTATGTGCTTCAGGAAGCAACAATAACACTTTGTCATTAACTTCAAATTCTCTAGGTTTGGTGTGCTTATTGTAATATTCTGCCTGTCTAGACTGAGCTATCGTCAAGTGTTCCCGTGCTATCTTGCCTATAGTTTCAAGACGGTTTCTTAAGTCAGTGACGTATGTATAAGTTGTCTTAACTTCGTCATCTGTCTTTTCATCAGTCCAAAGTGCCTTCAAAATCATCATCGGTCCGCGTACAGTACGTCCGTAAAGTAGCTCAAATGGTGAAAACCCGGTGGAAGATTGTGGCACCTCCCTATATGCAAATAGTAGGGCAGGGATGTATCTGTCCCAGTCTTTCGGTTTATCTGTGGCGAGCTTTTTAAGTGCTGTTTTTAATGTCCCATTGTATTTTTCAATCAGACCATTTGCCTGGGGGTGGTATGGTGTGCAAGTAAGATGTTTGATGGAAAGTAAACGATTTACTTCCTTCATTACGTTGCCTATGAATTGACTCCCCTGATCTGTCAAAATTTCAGTAGGAATACCAACACGACTCCAAAGACCGAAAAGGGCTTCGGCGACAGTTTCAGTATCAATATTTTTCAATGGTACTGCGTCGGCGAATCTTGTTGCGTAATCAATAGTGGTCAGCACGTATCGATTACCTCTCGTTGATGTGGGTATTATAGGCCCAATCAAATCCAATGCTACGCGCTTGTAGGGTTCACTGATCAGTTCAGGCTCTCCTAACGGTGCGGGTCTGATTGAATTTTTAGACTGTGTTCTCTGGCATGTGTCGCAACTTAACACGAATCTACGGATATCGGCAGTGATGTCCGGCCAATAAAACTCACTTGTAATACGACTAGTTGTTTTTTGTACACCCATGTGTGCACCAAAAAGACTCTCATGACCTAATCGTAATACGTCATTTCGTTTGGTTTGTGGAACGACTAATTGTTTCCGAAATTCGTCTCCCACTTTCGAATAGCGGTACAATAAACCCTTTTTCAGAATAATGCACGCTTTCTTATTCGAATCGTCAGTGTTGACGTCACTAACAAGTACAGCTTGTCTGCGTAACTTGTCTAGTGTTTCGTCCTCAGCTTGTAATATTTTAATCTCGCTAACTGTTGCTTTATCTACGGCTGGTGCGGCAGACATCGGTGCAGTTACAGATTTGTCTTTACTACTCGCTGCTCTGGTTACAGCGTTAACCAGTGGTGGTTCAGTTGAAGTTTGTTTTTTGCACGGCAAAACATACTTGCAACCAAGGATCACGTCATGCGGTGAGTTTTCCATAACTGCCGCTTTGACTGTTCCTTCTACAAAGTCTGAAACAATCGAGACTTCAGCTACTGGTAAAATGTCTTGTTCGCCGTTTGCAAAGGTGACAGAGATTGTCTCCCCTGTGTAGTCGGTACGGTTAACTAATGATGCATTTACAATAGCGTCTAGCTCACACCCTGTATCAAGCAAAGCGATTGTATCGTGACCGTTTGCCTGTACTGGTGTTCGATTCGACTTTTCTGTTTTAGGTGTATGACTTTCTACTGCGTAAACTTTAGCTGTTTTCTTTTCAGGACATGTTCGTGAAAAATGGCCACTATCACCACAAGTGTAACATGCAAGATTCTTTTTATCTTTCTGTTTGTCGGACTTGTTTTTAGTGTCGGGTTTAGATGTTTTATCATCACGCTCACTATGTGCCTTCCCGTCATTTTTCTTATCCTTTCGAGTCTGCGGTTGTTCATTCGGTCGAGACTTGTTGTTCGCGTGTGCGTTCGAGAATTGAGAATGTGCGTCATCAAAGCGATCGGCGGCGTTGCCTATCTCCTCTAGCGTAGATTTTTCCCTTATTGCTAAGTGAATCAGTAGATCTGATTTGTATGACCCGAGAATATGGTCTTTTACCATTTCATCCCTAAGACCTGCGTACGTCTGTGGAGTTTCGGCTAGATCTATCCATCTTTGGAACAAGTCAGCTACGCGTCGTATGTACTGTGCGTGCGTCTCTGAACTGGCTTTAGTGGCCTGTTTAAACTTACGTCGGTATGTATCTGCTGTGAGTTTGTAACGTTTCAATAATGCGGCCTTGACTGTGTCGTAATTATCTGACTCAGAATCGCTAAGCTTATTGAACTCGTTTTTCGCACTGCCCTGCAATAACCCCGATAAATTTATCGCCCAATGTTCCGCTGGAATGTTTGTTGCTCTGGCTAACTTTTCAAACGTTTTTAAATACGCGTCTATTTGATCTTTGTTCTCATCAAATGGGACCATATTTATCTTTGGAATGATGTTTTCAATTCTACTGTGATTATTTCCATCGCTAGAACGCGAATCACCACTGCTTCTGCGATCACGGTTTGGATTGGTAACTTCTAGTTTCTTTACTTCCCATTCTAACCGTTTTATTTCCGCGTCTGCGGCGATGCGTTTGGCTTCTGTATCCGCTGCGATGCGTTTTGCTTCTGTGTCCGCTGCGATGCGTTTAGCCTCGGTTTCAGCTAGTCTTTCAGCCTCTAACTTCTTAGCTTCGCGGGCAGCTAACCGTTCTTCCCTTTCTATCTCTTGTCTCTCTTTTTCCGCTTTTTCCGCTTTCTCTAGCTCAGTTTTAATGTAGCTAGTCAGTTCGTCACCCTGGTATCCAATCATGATACCGGTTTCTTTCAGGTCTTCGATAACCTGTTTGCGATCCATTTTACTGTCTTAGCGCGCTGGCTACAATAAAAATGTATCTCGTGAATTGTGTGTTTTAACCGTCGGCGATAACTCCGCTTATCCCGAAAATAACTTTTAGGCTGCAACCTTACAAAAATTATTTAATTTACTCAGAACACCTTCCGAAATAAATTACGCGTTAACTCTTACACGTTTCACCTGCTTGTCACAGTGTCCGCTGTTCCAAGACTTTCGTAATGTCACGGCTCCTACCATACAACATTACACATTATATCTAGCACCCTAAATATAATAGTCCGAAGTCTGTTACTACCGATAACTCTCCTAGCTGGCGGTATAACCTTCGACTCCTCACAATGAAGTACTCAGTAACACAATACTAAATAAATCATTCAATAGCTAACATGACATATTTAACTACGCTTAAATATATCAACATTAACTAACATGCACGCTACTCTGCAAAAGAATACATGCACATGTCACAACAAAAGCAAAGAAAATCAGTGATACAAAAATCAAAAGAACAATTGGCAATTCTGTTCGTTCGTTCGTTTCTAGGTTATGATGCGCCCTATGTATAAAAATGTTACAATTTACAATTTAATACATATCAATCCCGGACGAGCCCCCACTTGTTACGTTTCCAGTATTTATTTAAAGACCCTGCTTAGAATAATTAAAAGACTTTAAATATAATTAATTCTTCCTCTCATATTCTACGCAGACTGGTTGCTCAATTTATTATCTGACTAATTAAAAGTGCGTCTTGTAGTTCAGACGACAAATTTACAGACTAATAAACTGCGAACTTTTAGCTAGATTTGAAAACAGTTAAGTCCCTCTAAATTAATATGCACTCGTCATCAATCTTTCTGCTCATCCGCCCCCATTCAAATCTAAGAATTAATCTAATTGGTCTATTGTGCATAGAAATCAACTACTAAGAGGTATTAACAAAGAAAATAAGATTTAATAAAGTTTAACAAATTAACAATAAATCGAATGCAACGCGAATAGTCTTCACTCTGTCTTTACGCGCCTATGCCTGATTTTTGTCAATCTAAATTGCCAGAAAAGTGTTCCTTTGAGATCTGTACACTTGATTTTGCACTTAGCTCTATTCTTGTATCCTTGGTCTCAACACTCAGTCATGCCGGTTCGTTCCCTCAGTCCCCCTTTAACGACACACGTGGTGTATAAGGAATGATGTCCCTTTGTTAGTGGCTAGGAACTGGAATTTTTGCAGCATGGCCCTCAGAGTGGATTTCGACACGCTTACACCAATAAGCTAATGCAGGTGAGGCATGGTGAACATGAACCATGAGCCGACCTGTGGATGCAACGTGTTTGGATATAATTCTCAACCTAACAGGTCCTACCTAGGCATGGCTCAATTAAATGCGCTGAACAAAGAGTTTCGACCTCGCGTCGCTTACAATTAAATTTTAGAAAAAATATAATCGTCTCACATGTGTTCCATTTAACAGTCATGACGTATGAAGCAATAAAATAGATACAACGTTAAATTAATGTTCATACAAGGGGTAATTCAAGCCGACAGAGCGCTTCACAATTTACAATTTAAATTACACGCAATAATTGAATTACATGAAGAATTCATATCGAGCGCAGCATTCTGGCTCTTAGTGAATTAAAACAATATAAATTAAAGTACAGAAATGGAAAAATGGTTACAATAAATTTATATTCCGTAACATATAGGTTTTCAGCTATTTCTCTGAACCATGCTCAAGTGTATATGGAAATCATATAATACATAGCACAAATACATACTTAAACAATACATAGGCAAATACTATTAAATAAAATGATACCTTTGAGAGAAGTCGAAGGGTACCTTGATTCTCTATGGCGCCGGCTGCCTCTCACGACCCGAGTAAGCTGATGGAATTAGCTAAAATGTGCTCGAAGTGAGGGAGCGGAAGCGTGTGGGTACATATATAGAAAGGTATATTGCGTATCACGTGACTGTTCGCAAAGCATGTGGTTGGTTCGAGAACTGGACAATGGTCCTAAAGTTACATAACATCTTGACCTGTTCTAGAAGCACCTAGAAAAAGGAAGCTTTGAACAAAGGGCCAAGGGTTTCAAATATTCGAATTTGAAGTAAACAAGGCAAGTGGGTCATCAGGTCGGACATTTTTATCAGACTTGTGACAATATTTAATACTGATAATGTGATATCAATTATCGGCAGAAAAGTAAATTCAATGAAGATCACATCAGGCATCATTAGTTTTAATAGTTAATTTAAATTGTTTGCAGATTCTAAACCATCAGAAATAAGAGTGCCCAGATTATGTTAAGACTATCATGTTTAATTTTTTATTATAAGATTTACATCTTCAGATATTAATTGAGTAAATTATTAAATATGTTTTCATTTATCATTTGTTTTATTTTAAATCTCTCTAGTTACATATCAGTCTTATTATAAAGGCCTGTTGTAACAGTTTTTAATGTTAGATGCCTTCTATTCTGGTGTCTTTTTATACATCAAATGAATATAGCTTATATTTAGCTTTTTTCCCACTTTCAGATCTGTTTGTGTTATATTAACTGTATTCATCTGATAAAAGCTACTTAACATATATAGTAATTCTTTTCACTGAATTTGTATTGTATAACTATAAGTATAAAGTGTTTTGAATTTTCAAAATTTCTTTTTTTTTTTTAAAGCTTAGTAGTCATGCTGTTTACACTGCAAAATTAAATAAACAATGTATGCGGTGATGCAAACAGCAACCAACTTATCTCTGCAAACATCCAATTCAAAGTATAATTTCATAGATAAATAAGATATTCTGTTAACAATTAAGAAGCTTGGAGACAAATGGCATTACCCTAGTCTCTTTGGTTCAGAGGTAAGACAAGTTAATGGACATCTTTTCTCTTTGACACAATAGTAATTTGACCAATCAACTAGTGCTATCATGAGATTAAGAAGTACTACTATAGATATAACAAATGAGAAACCAAGTGCCTTTAAAGATTAGAGCAAAGGAGAATGGATGTAGTAGGAATGAGGCTCAAACATAATGAGGAAAGAAAATATTAATGCTGAGAGATAAAAGATAAAAAAATCAAAAACACGTGCACTCAAGCTTGTCCAAACAAGCAAACAAAATAAAATGCCATGAGACGTTACAGTTTAAAGTGAAACGCTGTTTATCCAATAATAATGATAATGTAGGTGTGTCATTAGCATTTTCTTAAATAGAAAAATGAGTTACTAAAAACTGTTGAATAATTACTTCATCATTAACCATCATTAATGTTCACTCTAGTTTACTATAAGATCATGAAATTTATTACAAAAAATAACGAGTAATGCCAAAATAATGGTGAAAAAACATAAAACGACGACTTTTTAATTATAGACTTTCATCATTATTAGTATCAAATATTTTATTAAATAAACAACACTAGTAAACTTCTTGATAAAATCAAAACAAGCAGTTTATTATTTATTAATAATGTAAAATATTGTACTGTAATATTATTCTTACAATCAGCATGAGGTGGGGATGTTATTAAATACATAATGAAAGCAATAGCAAACAAAACTTCTTAGAGTTGTAATATATCAAGTTATTACAACTCTAATATTTGATTAAACAATGGATGCATAGTATTAGTAGATAAAATATGAGTTTGATACATTTAACACTAACAGCCAGATACTAGAGACAGCATTCATATAGAAATGTTCTTGCAAGACACAAATCAAATTTGAAAGTAAAAATTATAAAATAAAATAAAGCATAATAATCCACCTTAAACTTAATAAATTATAGGTAAACAAACATAATAAATTGACCCCAAATTAAAAAGACAAAAGACCTAGCCTATAATTATGCAATATTAAGATCCATGCCAAAAGGGAACTAACCAAAGGAATTTGCCCACTGTTACATATCAGCACAAATACTAAATACACTTACTGATGCCACGAGTTCCTTTACATAGAAAAAAATAAATATAGAAATTCAGAGATATACAATTTCTAAATTCCAGTTTAATATTTATTATAAACTTTTAAAATCAGTACAACAAGGAAACTATCTTTTGATTTTTGTTTCATAATAAATTGAAATAAATCTGCTCAACAGCAGATGTGTATGTTCAAAATGCAGGATATCAATAAGCTGGTTAAATTCAAGCATCTTAAAAATAAAAACTTTTTCAAGATACAAGAGCTTTCAAAGAACTAATGAAAATAAATTTTCAAGCTGCCATACATTAATACAATGCTGAGAATGAGGAGGAAAAAAAGCATGTGAGATTTAACATAAAATAAATTCAAATACCAAATTAAAAATGAGAAACCCCCAAAACAAAGACTTACTTTGTTTTAAGGGTCCAACAACCAATTCTGACAAGTGGGATGCATGCTCACTAAGACATATTAAGTATGGGTGTGGGTAAAGTGTTGGCATCTATTTAAAGACAAGCACATGGCTTGAGTATGCCAAAACTATTATTTTTTTATATATATACTCCACCTGTTTAGTATACATTTTTAGTCATATAGTTACAATGGCCATTGGTGGGGGGAAACCAGGTGCTCGAAAGTCAAGGATGCTTTAGCATTATACTATATACAAATATAAAATATGAGGGGTTTTTTGGTATTCTATTGAGTATGACAACGTCTTCATTATAAAATAGTATGAATAGCTTTAGTTTATAAAATACTTTATTTAAAATATAAAAGATGTGGAACTCCGGTAATAAAACATAAAATACTCACACAGTGAATGAGAATATCTTAAATATTTTACGAAGCACACAAAGCTTTTAATTTTAATTTAAAAGCAGTTGAAGAAAAGCAGGTGGCAAATAAAGTGAATATTGGGATTCTGAGTGTGAATGCCAGACAATAATTTGACAACAAAACACCAAGATTTACAACCAAGACTACTGGTAATCAATCACTTCTTTGATCACTATTCTTGTTTACAAATATACTAGTTAAAAAAAACTTCAATGAAAGTACTAGATTTGGCATAGCTGACTGTATACTTAATGAAACTAAGTGATCCTGCCAAAGGAGAATAAAAAGCTTAATAATAAAATCTAACAAGATGACAAAATATATATCAAAGGTGAGTCATTTTACAGAAAAGAAATGGCAGAACTATAATTAATTTATTAAAAATAGCAAGTAGGGTTGATTTTTCCTTTACCAACCGTATTATATGGCTAAAGAATTTGTGAAGAGGACCTGAATTATAAACAAATTAAGGATAGAGTTGAGAGGTAGTCTTAAAGAGTTTAAAAATCTTTACATAGCTGCAAATACTTTCATACCTATTCAAAATTGTCATATCCGCTGATTTACATAAGAACAAATAAAATAACACCAATGAAAAATATTACTGCAATTTTTAATTGGCTCCCACCACCATTACCATTGCAACTACATACTCTTTAACTTTAGCAGTCTGCATTAATTTTCTGACCTTTTTTCCCCACTGCCACTGGATTATTTTCTACAATGGAAGAGTAGCTACAAATAATCACTTTCAAATAAACAATACAGTATTTATTTTTTAACTGTATGCATTAATTTTTTAATGACCTTTTTATCTGGTTATTTATTTTTTTAATTTATTTTTCTTTTAATCTTTTTTCTTAAAGTGCTTGGTTTGGGTTAATCTTGCTTTCCTCTCTTCTACTATTCTAGCCTTTACAGTTTCGTCTAATGTACTTCTATATTTCATCAGAGGGCTGAAATAATGAATAGCACTGATACAATTATAAAGTAATTTAATGCAAAAATAAGACTAACAAATTTTAATTTGGCAAACATTATTATGGTAGACCAAAATCATTATTTTTTTTTAAAGTAGTAGTATTTGCATATAGAAACACCTTAATTCTAGATGCACTCTTTTTTCAAAAATTTCAAATCAAACTTTTAGTACAAAAAAAAATAAAACTGAAAAGTTTCAAGATCACAGTTGTTGATAAAAATTTAGAACCATATTATCTTTAAGAACTAAAAACAAGTATAATCAAATCAGACAACTAGTGACAATAAAAGCAATATTTATTATGGAAAATAATATTTCATAAACAAAATTAATGTAGTGGTTCAGTTCAGAATTAAAAACATAGAAAGTTAATAAGATATGTTTTAATTTTTAAATGCAATCTATACAATTACATTTCCCAAATGGTTATTTTCAAGAACAATAAGCCAAGAATCTGTATCAAAAGTAAAATAATAATCATAAACTTGTTGCATCAACAATTTTTTTAAGATGTTTACAACCAAAAATTAGTTTTTGAGCCAAGTTATTCAATCATGCCAGTACTTCCATTTTAATTCTCACTGCTTTGACAAGCCAAACAACCACATTTCATTTTGAACCTATGCATCTGCAATAAAACCATACAAATGACCATTTTAAATTTTGCTTAGCTGTCATTTATTACTCCTCAAAATTCATCCTTTTACTGTCTGGAATAATTACAAATTAAATTCTTGTAAGATGTGGGTTTCTGAGTGAACTATGTATGGAAGTATCCACACACATGGCAAATAAAGCAAAATAAAATGAACGGGGGAAAGTTTTAGAAAATGTTAAAAGAGGATATAACTGTGATGAAAGGATATTTATAGTTCTATTATAGCTGCAGGTGTCAAAAGTGTTATCTATATCAATATTAATGTTTTGGTTGTGAAATTGAGCAGAATTAGAAAGCATAACAAGCTTCTTTGAGTGAAAAAAGAAGTTAGACACAAACACATACACATCCATATACAAACTGTTTAATAATGGCTTGTTGTGAACTCATGGTATCAGTAAGAACTGATATCTCTGCAATGCCTATATTTGTGATTCAAAGTCAAAATGATTTGTGCTTTATAATAATACATTAAATAACATGAAGATAGTTTTATTCCAAAGAAAAATTAAAGCAAATGCCTTTCTTTAAATTATGTAAAAAAAAAAAAAAAATTGTTCAGCAAGGTTTGGTTGGTGCTGAAAGCAACTGTTAAAGATAAACTCTCTAAAGAAACCGTATTATATATTTTTTTTCCAATTTGTTTGAATGAATGAATATTGTTTTTAAAAAAAAAAAAAAAAACCCACCATAAATACTAGTAAATAAATCTTTCCTTTAAATAAGATTCAAATTACAAAACAAATGTCTATTTAGTATAAGGGAAATACATCTAATACGTGTACAATAATTATTGGATTATAGATTTTCCATGATACTTTTAATTTTTTTCTCTTTTAAAAATAAAGCATGAAGAGATGGTCATCAAATAAATTGCAATGTGTTCAAAACTGTTAACATAAACATCTTACTGGAATGTATTTGCAAAAATATTAAAAGAAAATACAATCTTTGAAACTAAAAGATATAATGTTGTTTCTTTTGGAAAGGTTACTACAATAACAGTTTTTTTAAAAGATCAAAATTTAAGTACCTTGCGAATCATATTGGTGGTCAACATAAGAACATCAGTACCATCATGAAAACACTGTGAAGCAGCCAAGTAACCTACACGCTGTAACAACAAAGCATAACTTTTAACTATAACTTTTACAATGTTTTCAATAATTTGACTTATAAAACCATCATTATTTAATAAAATATGAAGAAAAGAAAATGTAACCATCATTAAATGTTTTAAGTGCTTTACAATAATTACGCATAAAATACACATGGCGTTTAAAAATAAATAAATAAAACCAAAAATCTTTATTGTGAAAACAATTATAATATAACCACAAACAATAATTATGTACTTCCATTCTTATTTATTTAATACATAAAATATATGTAATTTAATGACTGTAATTTCCAAACAATATGACTTCTTTTAAATTTGTCTTGCATTAAATTATATGGCAAGTTTTTTTTCAGTTCACAAATATTAGTACTACAGAACAAAGAAACCCTTAGAAGTACATCTGGCTAGATCTTTTAAAAGTCTAAATTTATATCCAATTTTATGATTATTTATCAGTGTGATTACTGATAATATATAGTTGACAGGCAGGTTGCTGAAAGATCTACTGTTCAGCATGAAAATGTAAGCTGGTTTGAATGATGATATTTAAAATTAGAAGCTTTACTTTTTGTTAAAAATACTCTTACAGAAACCTAGCAGAGTGAACAACATGGTTACAGGCAACCAACCCAACTTATTGTGTTATTATGGATGAAAATACCATATGGCTGTGAACATAAAAGCACTGCAATATGTAGATGTTTTAAACTTTAAAAACAATATTTTTAAAGAAATTCAATATAGATTATATTATATGATCACTAATTCAATTAGCTTTACAGTATTAAGGGTGCTTGTACTTGGGAGAACAATGATCAGTAATACTAAAACTGGCTGGGAAAACTACCATACAGAAAGTGAACAATGAGCAATAATGCTAAAACTGGCTAGGAAAACTAAACCATACAGAAAGTGAACAATGGCAGAACATTTTGAATATTTCTATAAGAAAGAATCTTTCTTTCAATCTGATGCAGTTTACTGAGAATTTTGGTTTCCTGAAGATATCATGAGTTACCAAATTAAGAAATATAAAGTTATTTATAAACAATTTACCTTAAAAGTAAACTTGGTGGAACTCATAACTTCAATGATGTTAAAGGCTCCCCAACTGATGTCATACCCCAACATTTGAAGCTGACAACAAAAGTGCAAAATGAATGAACCATTATTTACATTATAACATAAAAACATCATATTCTTACAAATACTTTAATCTAATAAGTTGGGTTTTTAAATTCAGCTAGACCATTTACAATTCTCTATTTGCAAAGAATGTCACTTCTGATAAAAACAGTAAGAATACTTGTAATAAACTGGCAAGGAAATACTAACAATGACAAATATAAATCAAACCAACAGATACTTTGGAAAGAAAAAAAGAAGATTCATGCAAGTCAAAACTATTACATATACTAAATTTGTACAAATTTAATGACATAACATTTTTAATTTTGAAACAAAGATGCCATAACATAACATTATAAATTCCAAAACTCATATATCTAGAAGAAGCAGACATTCTCAGGCATTTTGTTATTTCATTATAGAAACTGGTAGCAATATAGTTATAAACAAATATTCTTGATAATATTTGATGAAATTAAATTAAAACTGCAACACATTATGCAATATGTCAATATTTTTACTCATCGGATATATGATTAAAATTTCAAGAATCAATCTTAACCTAAATTATGCTTTTCTTTGGAACTGATAACCTAAAGGTATCTGTTTTGCAAATAAGAGATCAGAATCAATTATTCAATGTACCCAAACTCAAATTTTAAAAAATATATCTATTGTTATTTTGTCTTACAATAATTATATGTTTTTAAAAAAGGAATAGTTATTGTTACAAAGTGTCTGTTTACAGTGGTAAAAGACTTGTGGGATGGGGTGGGGGAAAATAGGGTGTTCAAAAATATGGTTTTTCATTTAGACAAAGGCCAATATGACTTCAAATAAATGCAACTTTCAACTTACAATTATTTTATAAATCTTATTTAGAAATTGATGGGATAAATAAAAACTCTGATCATAAATTAGATGATTGAGTTAAAATATCAAATAGATACAATAAATCTTATACAACTACCAACATTACATTTATCACATCACTTGAAAAAGGAATGAATAAACACGCATGACAACAACAACAAAAATTTGGTTATGTGGAAATGTATTTGTTGGATCAATCATATCAACATGTATTCAAATTTCTAACAAAATGTTTTTCTACAAAAAGTAAACACTATGGCTTAACCAAAAAATTCAATAGGGTTCATGATTTAATCACAAAAGTAGGCAAAATGACTGACCCTGTAATGAAATCACAAAACATTGATAGAGCAAATTAAAATAAAAGTTGTATCAATACTGCAAGAAAGCAGGATCTGTGAATGAAAGTGGAACCAGTTTATTAATTAAATAATATGTACTGTATGAACTTAAAACATATTATTTTGAAAATTAATTACTGTGACAAAATGCAAAACCGTAGTAATAAATGCCTTTATCAATCAAATAATTTGTTGATTATTACACAAAACCAAGCTTGTAGACTTGTAATTAACTCACATAGGCAAGTTTGTTCACAGCATTGGCTTTTATGGCAACATTCTCTTGTTTCAGCTCTTGTTTGATCTCATCAATACATTCTGCAATATATTTGGCCTGCAAACGCAAAATCACATATTTTAAATTATAAATTTATTTTTATGAATATCACAAAATGTGCAATAAATTATCAAAATCTGGAAAATACAGCAAAAAATGTTAATTATTTGTATATCACTTATTTTAGTTCCCTCACACCGCATTAAATACACATAATCCCACACAACTTTGCAATATATCAAAAACTCAACACATAAGCAGTTTAAATGAAGTGGAGTTGTCCATAAATCATGCATGTGAGTGTGTATGTGATTATGTGCATATATATATATATGTGTGTGTATGTGTGTATTCACATATGCATATATGTTTGCGTTTCAAAAATCTGCCATATATGAAATATCTATTCTAGGTTTTATACCAAGTTAAATGTATGATCATAATTACTTGGTAGTAAAAAGGGCATCAACAGGCCATATCTAGTTGTTGTTAAAGTTCACAAGCTTGCGTTTATTATAAAAATGAAATGTCAATTTTACTATAAAGTATAAAAATAAAATACTCTATATTTATCTGATGATTATGACCGGAAAATGTGTATAATTGAAAAAATAAAAAGTGCAGCCCATTAACAGAAACTTGCAGAACATCAAAGTGAAGGTGGGCTTCATTTTAGTATTTTCTCTTATATTATTATTATTACAATATTATTCTTTTTTTTAATTTCTCTTGGGTTTTTATAAAATATACTTTTAGTAAGATTTATAATCTTCATTTCAGTTTGACAACCATTTGTTTATAAGCTGCAAATACCATGGCAACTATTTTATCTGTAACTGATTTTACTATATCAGTATATGTAAAAAAAAAAAATTTTTTTAAAGTTGTATAGTTTCGTGAAATCAAAATTTATTATTTAAATTTTAAAAATTACCTTTAAAAAAAATAAGTTCACCATAAATATGAATTTCAAAAAAGTATAAATAAATTACATAGCCTTCTGGGCTCATTATAATCAAAATACATAAATAAACAATAAACTGCATAAATAAATAAATAACATAAATTAATGAGTTCAAAACTTACAAGTATATTATGTATATGATGTACATCATTCTTTCTTTAATCAAATCAGTTACATCTATTTTTGCAGTTTAAAATTAATAATGACATATGTGTCTAACAAACATTCTGTGATAAAACCAGTTGTATAAAATGGCCACTGATTTACTAAGTGCATATTAATCATGGCTACAACAGCTGTCAGCAGTAGTACTAAAAAATGCGATATAAACTAGTAGTAGTACAAAGTATTATGATCGACCGAGTCTGAGATGATCTAAAATCATTAGTGATGAAAACAATGTAAACAAATGGACATCATCCCAATCAACTTGTGACGTTATATATTTATTAATGGAAAATATGTCAATGTAAAGATTTTTTTTCTCTCATTCAGACTTTGCAAGTTCTAATACTCAGGGGCATATTGCCAGTAATTAAATTATTTTCTTAAAAAGTGGATAGAAAATCACAAACCTTTGTGAAAAAAATATTGCTTTATGATAAGTGATAGCCTACTTGTTATTTTCTGAGCACTCAAAAAGACATTTTTCCACTCCCAAATTGCGAGTGGAATTTTCGAGGGATGTGTATACAGTAATTAACTTTGCTATTGTAATTTGTAGCCTTTGGGGTGAAAATGAGAGAACTGGAGATATAGACTGGCTTATACAATACCAACAGACAAAATGATACAAAGTCAATAATACTTGTAATACTAATAGTAAGAGATGACAATAAACTAAAACCAGAAAGATGTGCTCAAATTAATACTTTGCTTGAACCAATAAACATCTACCAATAAGTGCACATACTAAATAAATAATGCATACAGTTAGTTACTAAATAAATAATGTATTCAAAAACTATCAATATGATTACAACACAAAATTGAAAATATCATACTATCAATCCTTTGGAGTTGGACCAATCATGTGAAACAAAAAAATAAGTACCCTAAAACACGCCCAAAGCATGACAAGTTTACAGTTACAGCATTTATTACATATACTAAAAATATGGTTCAACTATACAATAATTTCCCTGCTATCATGGCTAAAAACAATTTTTCTTACAATTCAGTTGAAGAAAATTAAGTTAAACCATAAGAAATTTCAATGCTTTCCTGTCTTTCTTATTTCATCATTTTTGTAACAAGTGTGGGGTTTTTTTGGGGGGAAGGGCTATTTGCTGCCTACTTCCTCCATCTGCACAGTCCCAATCAGTCTAAATAATCTACTGATGCCCTGCCCTGCTAGTATTAAACTGGAACTAGTAATTCTTATATACAAAAGTAGAAAAATTCTGAAGCAAAGAACAAGTTATAAATTCAGCCAATATATGAGTAATAACAATAAACTAGCTAAAATACTCATGCTAATTACTTCATAATAATAGATGATTATATATGTATTGCTTTTCTAATCATATTTAAACTTTATTATATCTCTGATCTTTTGTTGCTGCCATGTGCACTTAAATCAATAAATAAATTAAAATGTAAGTGAAATAATTATTTTTTTAATGTATTTTAAAACATCAGTGCTTCATGTATCATATGATGTATGTCAATTAATCATCCATACAACTAATAGTAATAAGGTCTAAACTTGATCTGTGGATAATTTATTGTCCACATTAAGTATCAGTATATGCTCTGTTCAAAGTAGAACCATAACACACGCGTTTACAATTCTATAAGGCAAGATATATGAACAACTATTTCAGTATTTGTGGCATAACAATCAGCATATTTTGATATTATAATAGTTATCAGTTTGTGTAAAGCATAGTTAAACAAAGATTATACACTTTGGCCTATTATGTACATTCACTTATTTATACATTAATTGTATAAAAATGGTAAAATATCAGTATCAAAACTATTAATACTATATAATAGTTGTTTTTTTTAAATGATTATGGAGTTTTAGCATTTGTTAAGTTTACTGGAATAGATTCCCCATAAATGCTGCACTTTTATGGTTTATTAAAGGAGGGTTTCTCTAAGTTTTCTTTTTACTGTTCTACTAGCTCTAGTTATCACAGTGTCAACTGAATAAATCTGTTGATGGGGAACCCTTCATACAAAGACAACTGGTTTAGTAAATCATTACCTATTACAGTATTACTGTATTAGCATTACTATTATACTAATAAAATAATTAATTTGTTCAGTCTAGTTAAGAATAAGAGTGAACAAAGATTTTTAACTTATAAAAGTTATAAGATGAATAGGCCTATGTAAACTACTGATGTGAAAGTATTGACCATTATAATATAGGCCTATAAATATAATGTGCATCAACAATAAAAATGAGTATTTGTGTGAATTGCTTAAGTCATGTCAAATGTTATATGAGAGTATTTAGAGCTGATGTATCTCAATATATGATTCATGATACTCTGATTGTGATACTGTGAAAAGCTGTAACAATATCATTTGTAAAGTGAAATAGAGCAAATAATTATTTACATGATTTGTCAAAGGGAGAAAAAAAAGGCAAATTGTGCTTAATTTCTTAAAAGAGAAGAAATATTG
Organism: Sinotaia quadrata; assembly: GCA_028829895.1. Classification (NCBI taxonomy): domain Eukaryota; kingdom Metazoa; phylum Mollusca; class Gastropoda; order Architaenioglossa; family Viviparidae; genus Sinotaia; species Sinotaia quadrata. Next base: position 127,186,441 of record CM054178.1, on the reverse strand, counting down.
TATGAGTATAGACACATATGCATTTACTTAAATATATGAATGTAAATTTACAAATATTTATTCTTATTCCTTGTTTAATACACGACGTGCAAGCTAATGCAGCAGGCCTCTAGAAGCTGCAGCTGCTTTTCACATGTTAATGCTCAAGAAAGAGTGTTAAAATCCTTTAAATATTACACGGTAGAGTTCTATTAACAACTATAAGTCTCCATTAATCACGGATTTAGTTTTAATCATTCAATAATACTTTAGTGAACGCAACTGTATACCTTTATATTAGTTTACTATATGTAGGCCCTCGTTGAGTATAAACAATTAATAATAATTCATTAATTGACATCATTACCTTCTGTGTTTACTTACTTAAATCAATAATCTTCTATTTATAATCACATCGAATTATTCCATTATAATCATGAGCTGATTACTGATAACTTGAAAATACAGGCCTACCCCATCTATATGAGTATATCAGTATATGGACCAATTAAAGGTAGGCCTAACGAATGCTAGTCACAAGATTAATGATATACCTCATTTTCCTTGTGGTTGCGTATGCCTCTAACCAAATCCTGTAGATTTTTGTCTAGAACTCTTTCTAACGTCCCTTTTACTTTTTTTAATGCCATGGTGACAGCAGGTTAGAAAGAATGTGCAACACCACTCTTGTGGTGATCCCAGGGCAGACGACAGTAAAACTTCACAGGTCGCTGCAGCGCTCTCTCTGTAAACCATTCAACATGGCTTCCGCCTCTTTTTTGATCATGTGACCTGACGCGTACACAAGCTAATAAAGGGAAATAATTATTGTTGTACTGATTTGTCATATTTAAATTATCTCTCTTACAATAATCAACATATTTTGTTTGTTTTAGGTACTATTCTACTGAAATTTTAATCACTTGAACACAATGTGTACTCGTCCAGACTATAAGTATTTTTTGAATGATGTGTGCATTTATATTAATACTTTCAATGGTATTAGTATTTAAAGATCAACTTGGCAGTATTAATCAAAATTAGTGGCATTAAACGTGGTTGGGTTTTGTTTCAGAACATAACTAGTTACTTGTGTCATTATTTTGCTATCTACAATTATTTTGCAATCCATCTACAAGGTTTCTTCTTTAATTCTGTCGTTCAAAAGCTCCTGTTTACAAATGTTAAAAATGCATACGAATAACATGAAGTTGCAATGAAAAATTACATCCATTACATTTAATACCGAAAAATCATAACTTTGTTTAATAATACAGTATTTATTTTGTGCAGTTCAGTGCTGAATAGTTTTATTTTAAGATGTGTCGGTTGTGCTCACTCTATATTTTACATTTAGTGTTATAGATTTTGAGCTATTTCGCACAATTTTTTTCTTTACTTTCTCTCCAGTGTCATAAGCAATAATGTCAATTTCTTCAAGTCTAAATGCAGTTCAACACTCTTTTATCTACACTCACATGCTTGTACAGCACAGTTATTTAGCAAATGTAAACAGATTTGCTTTATCCAGGGCAAGCTAAAGTGAACATATACACTATTCATTAGTCAAGTTCGCTGTATGAGAATATATTAGACACTTTAATCAACAAATGATTTGTTCTATACTTCTAGCCAAGAAAAACTTTAAAAAAATTTTTATAAATATATTAGACACTTTACCTGGTAAACAGGTTTGTTCTAGCCAGGGCAAACAATAGAGAACATAGATACTTTACTCATTAAAAGACAATTTTTTTTTAACTCTTTACTCAATAAATATATATTGCTCTATCCAGAACAATTTAAAGAGAACCTAATAGATTTGCTCTATCCCAAACATTCTAAAGAAAACATACACTTTACTCAGTAAACAACTTTGTTCTAACCAGAACAAGCTAACAGAACATATACATTTTATTCAGAAAATAAATTTTACTAACTGGAAATTTAAACTATATTTATACTAATACTATGCAGGGTGGTCATTGACTTGTTGCCTCATGTGCATTGTGCACAAAGCATCTAGAATTAATTAGTTTTCTTTTGCAAGCTATATATGAGCATCACCATACAATGGCATGTTGGAAAAGTTAAGACTTTTCTTGTCTTGCCTGGTAAGTTATAAAACAGGTTACCAGACAACAGTGCGAGCTCTTTTAATGCTTTATTAATCTACATGGCACAACATATGACACAAACTTTATTCTGTATATGTATAGTTAAAATTGCCCAGCCTGCAAAGAGAATGTATGTTGCATTCACATTTACAATGAGTAACAACAAATTTGTACAAACCGTAGTATTAAGAATTCTTTAAAATGTGATCTCAATGCTCCACCCACCCACCCCAAAGGGGTTTAAATTCTGATTCCAATTTTCAAAGATTCATTACTTTAAGAGAGTCTTGTTCAGAATATATATATTTATTTCTAAATTTAACTTTGTGTCCTGCGCTGGACTGAGAGAGTCTCTTTGTGGCAGTCTGACATACGTCGAAATTCTCTTGATTCCTTATTTCAGAAAAGACTTTCAACTCAACATTTATTTTTCTTCTTTAACTGATACCTTATCCTTGTTAAAAGTCCTTTTGAATTTTTTAATTCCTCCTAATATCTATTTAATTTTTTCATTGTCTTAAAATATTGTTGCAGATCTTTAGATATAAAGTTCATAGAAAATAAGTTTTCCTCTATTCATATGGTTCTGATAATTGGGGAGTTATTTGATTAATTAATTCTCTTGATTTTATTATTGAAACTGAATTTATTAATACAATTTTAATAAATAAAGTAATTGAAGTAATGTCTCCCTGTTGATTCAAAGTGAGATGGATTTATATCCTGGTTAAGACGATTCAGCTAACCATTACTCATGAAAGACTGAATCTCGTTTTAGTCAGTTTCATTAATTATACTATCTAAAATGTATCTTTTGGCAGAGATTTAAAATAACATTCAGTTAAAGGAACTGCCTGACATTAGTATTTTCCAGATTTAGCGTACAATATGTTAGATTATAGAATATAAACCATATAAAATTCCTGGTTTGTTTTCCTCTGGATCTCTGCCATTCCGAACAAGAAAAAGTATGATGTAAAATCATACTGGTTTGCCAGCTATACAATAAAAGGGTGTCCTGGTCTGTGAATTTGGAAAGCTGTCTGCACATCAAGTGTCCCTAAAAGGGACATTTCATTGCACTGTCCTCCACAACTTTTTAAAAACTTTAGATTATGTCAAGATGTATTAGAATTGTCAAGTGTACATCATCCAGATGGCTACTTGGCATAAAGTTAATTTTGAAAAGATATTTTACATGGTAAAGACAGTAAATATGTTTTTGCTAATCATGTAATGTGACTTGATGATAGCTGTCATAAGAGTGATTTTTTGTGATTTATGAATATGGATTTAACGGCAGGTAAAAGTAGTGTAATTTGATACAAATTTAACACCGACAAGGAAAAACTGGATGATAATTTTAGTATTAAATGGTAACAGTGATAAGGATTTAGCATTCACAATGAAAAGAGTGATAAGGCTTACAATGCAAGTTTAGAACTACATGTACAAGGTCAAAGTGATATGACATGCGAGAAGTTTAGTGGCCATATTAAGATGGTATGGTTTATGATGCAGGTTTAGTAGCCACAAGGTAAGAGTGGGGTGTCTTGCAAGACTAAAAAGTTTAAAGCCACAGGATAAGAGTTCAAAACTTACACAAAGTCTAGCAGACATATTAATGTTAAGTGTGGTGTGACTTATTATGTGTTGCTAACAACCACAAATTCATAGAGGTTCAACAAAAAGATTAGCATCTATAAGGTATGAATAAGATGTCTTGTGATTTGATGCTGGTCATTTGCCACAAGACAAGAATCATCTAAAAGCTGAAAACACAAGAACAGTAACTACCAAGCAGATATGACGGACAATAACAATGATAGGGGGTTGACCACCCTGAGCAAAGTGCTTTACTAGCTGGGCTCTGGTCATTTCCCTACTTTCCCCAAAAAAATGCCAAAGCTACAGACCGACCGACAACCCATTCATTACTCTCAAATTTTCTACCTACAACACTCCAGTCTGTCCCTTCACCTCTCTCAACTTTTCTACCAACACTCCACTCTGTCCAATCACCTCTCTCAACACTTCTATCTACAACTCCCCAGTCTGTTCCATTCATCACTCTCAACATTCTATTGCATTCAGCACTCCATTCCATGTTCCATTCAAAAACTCTACAACACTCCAATTTGTCTTTCTTCACCCAAAATCTCCCTACAGTGGCACACTTTGTGCCAGGCTGCAAAATCAGCTCAAACTGGAAGCTGTCATCATAACAAGCAAAAAACAAACCTCATGAGTGTTTGAATTTTAAAGTTGCATTTGTTCCTTTTTATGTGTCCTTTATATTGTTGAAATTCCCTCCTAATAATTTCACCTTTAGATTATTTTAGAGCATGTCTATTAATCAGAACTATTGTAAATTCATTTCTTATGTAATTTGCTAATTGAAGACTACTTGTACATTCATTTATTATATATGTCTATGTTGTTGCTATTATGCAATCTCTGGGAAGAACCATTTGCTTACTTCATTTTGTGACAAAGTAAATTTGCCCCTCTCTATTTTTAATTTTAATTGTTATTTAAGTTGGGCACTCCTTGTGGTGTTATTTTGAAAGTGTATGAGTTTGAAGAAAACAGCCTAAGGGAAGAATATTCTAGATTTGCTGATCTAGTGGAAACTGAGTGAGCAGTTTTTTTATTATCTAATGATTTATGAGAATGAGACTAGCCAATGGGCTGAGTTTAAGGAATTTACTTGCAGTAGAATTTTGCCGATTATTCACTTTGAATATGACAAAAGAGAGAAGTCCGGCTCTAAAGACAGTCATTTGCTTGAATGGTGAGTTTAAACTGACTGAGAGAGTGGATTTGGAAACATTTCATACATTTTTCTATTGATATGTTATGCTTGTGTTATGTAAAGATGTACTATGTAAGTTGATTTACTTACTACAAATGTTTGAACTAAGCTGTGCACATGTGGTGTATTAATATGTGACATTGTTTGATAAATTGTATTTATTGTACCAGTGTGCATGGGGATAATAACTACTGTTGCAGGAGATTGTAAGTTTTGAGAATAGATGTGAAATAGAATGGAGTTATATTGTGATGAATAAGAAATTTTGGCTTGCTCCTTGATTGTATGTTGCAGTCAGCAAGCAGCCTTCCGATTTCTTCTTTAGTTTTGGTTGTGGTTGTGTCTCACTCTGTGAGTGAGTTCAACACTGAGCTGTGAGTCTCAAGTGGAGCCTCAAGTTCAACTTTCAATTCCTAGCTACCCTTTATTTGTTCACTAGTCGTGACTAGAGTGATCGGGAAAGCACGTTTGCAAAGTGTGTTGCGGAGTGTGTAAGCATAAGGGAGTATGCTAGACCGCTACTTTTGATGTACCAAAGCAAGGATGCTAAGTAGATCAGTCCAGTGAAGATAACACAATCATTGTGATTGTGTTCTGCTGAAGATGACGGCAAGTCAGTGTTTTTTTGCGCATGAGGCGGGAACTTGTTTTGAGCATGGACATTTTAACATTTTGACACAGTGACGCGACTGAAAAGACTGTATTTAATTCAGGTTATGTGAAGTTATAATAATCTATTCTAATAACTCCATTTCTATTCTCTGATAGGACTAACCTGCAATTTGTATTGACTCTATTGTTGAACCATAATTAGCTGTAAACTATAATTACGTGGGTTCATAGAAATATTGATGTTAAATATTTTTTCATTGTATTTGTTATAAGTATATTTGATTGATGATTTAATAAATTTATTGTTAAATTTCTTAACCTTCTTACACATATCGATAACCATATATTGGAGAGATAGTGGGTGGATAAATATAGATTAGTGGGCTCGCTAAATATAGATTAAAGATGGATTTATCTTCTCCTTTGGTAAGACGTTTTCCACCTATGGAAATACTGTGTGACAGTATATGTTTGTCTTTGATTTGTGGGAGAGAGAAAATGTTCACAGTGCCCACATATCCACCAAGTGAGAGAGAGACTAGTGGTGTCAGCTGGAATATTATGAATAACACATAAATTAAGAGTCTCATTACTTGTAATTAGTTAAGGATGATTAATTAATTAATAATAATAACTATTAACTAGGGGGCATAGGCATCACAGAGAGAAACTGTTTACTATGTTCTCTTTTTAAGACAAATCTGAAAATAATTTACAAATTTCCATGATAAAGACCATAACCATTTGTTAAAAAAATTAAAGACCTTCATTTTTTCTAACAAAAATAGAAGTGTGAGTTAGTTAATATTTAATTTAACATTCTTCATCATACAAAATTAAAATAATCACATTTATATTTCTACTTCAACAACAAAATAATATTACTAGAATGAATATCCATCTGCTCAAGCAATATAATTTGTTCACATTGTTTTAAATTATTTAATGATTAGTTCAATAGATAGTTTCATTAGTTCAAGATCAAAACAAAATAGAGTTTGCAAAATTAAATGTTAATATTTTTACTTTCAATAAAGAAATCAGTATAGCAAATCCCCATTTCATGTCAAAACAGACAAGTGGGCAAATCGGTATTGCCGCGAGGTGGTGTTTCTGATCAACACAAGGCAGGGTTTGCCAAAAGTGGTATTCTGTAGCAAAGATAACATCCCAACTAGAGCACAAAATCCTGTCCCTGATCCAGTACCCACTGAGAGTTCAAAACCTCCAATTGTTAAAAACCCTATGATTGGTCTGTTGCTTGAGTCAATAAGAGAGGTAGGTTGCTCAAATTTCACAGGCAGTTTGGAAGAGTTTTGTCTGTTTTTCTGTTTCTTGCGAGACAATTTACAAGATAAAATATCAGGTACATTGCACTTGTCAGAACTAGAGTTGCTATTTTTATTTTTAGGTACATCTGATTTACTGTGAGTGAAACATGGATGTAACTGTTCAACTGGCCCACTAAAATGGGGGTCTTGGGTTAACATCTGGAGATCTGATGCACTTGGTAAACAAATCATAGCACGATCAGAAGGCACTCCACGATGCAGACAAGAAACAGACACAGGTACAAGACTGGATGCATGTTTCAAAATCAAATCACTACACTGAGATTGCCTCAGCAAAAAGCTTAACAATGTACAGTCTGTAATACTAATTTTGCCACCTGAGTGACCAAGTCTTGACTGGCATACTGCAGAAGCCAGAAATCGCAGCAGACGTCGACAACGCAGAACATAGAACTCCAGAGATTTTTCTGGAGCAAGGGAACAAATTATAGGAACTTTATTTCCAATTCTACTACTACCCTGTGCAGAAGTGTCTCTATTATTTTTACTGTCAGAGATGGTAAGAGGTTCTGCAGGTGTTAAATCATCTTTTAGTGCATTCAGAACCTCTGCTTGACTTTCTTTCCATTCCTTTACCAGCTGCCCAAATGGTGAATCAAAAGGAGTAGAAACTCCAAGACGAGCAAAGTTGCATCTTTTTGCTGGTGGTCTTCGAACATATTTAGCAAAGAGCTGCTGACCAGTCTCGGTCTGATGCTGCTGACCTGAATGAGTGTCCGGAAAGTCATCTGGAAAGTGCAAAGAACCTGAACGTGCACCCATGCTGCGTGCTTCTCGCAACCCCCCAACACGTGCTCCACGGTACACAAGTGCAATCCACAATGCCATTCCCCATCCTCGAGGTGCTAATATGTCCCAGCCACCACCTAAACCATTTCGAGACATTGATGCCTGTTTAAAATGGTTCTGATTGCTGTTGTCCCTTGAAACCTGCACACCTGGGTGATGAAGGAGGATAACAGGAATGCGTGATTCTTTATCACCAAGCTCGAGAGTTGAGCCTGAAATAAGCAATAGTAACAAAAAGGCTTAATCTTTAACCTCTCCTAAACTAAATATTTAAATATAAAATGTATATTTTAAAATTAAATTAATGATTATTTTAATTTTTAAAGAACCCAATAGCAAAAATTTTGTTTTTAAATCAAAAAACTTGGTCATTAACTTGAAAAAATAATCAACCAGCCCAAGTGTTTTTTACAAAGCCCATAATTTTTAATAAATTACATCGTGACAACAATCATTTCTTGTCTTTACAGATACATTGCAATCCTGTCTTGTATATTTTTTTGAAATTTTCAATTCACAATGCTAAAGAAAGAAAGAAAAATTAAAAATCTTATTTGTTTGAAATATCATGTCTGGAATGACTCTTGTCCGAGCTAAGATACAAAGAAATATGGCCATTTTCAAGAAGGCTCTCAAGTTATCTTGGTCTTTAAATACATGTAGTAGCACCCCAAACTATGAATAAGCAAAATTTATCTCTGCAAGAGAACAACAGTTGTATACATTAAAATAAGCTGCATATAGCATAACAAAATTTGCTTTTCTTAATAATGAATTTACACTTATATTTATGAAGTACAGTCAAAAAAAGAATAATAGGTCTTCGTGTGTAAACATGGACAGGGAATAAAAATAGTATAACAAAACAAATGATTAAAGAGGGCAGCTCTTGATTTAGCAACAGCTTACTTACTAATTATTATTATTAATGAAAATAGCATAATGAGACTTTGGCCTTTTTATCTCTTTGAATGCACAGAATAAATGATTGATAAATGAAAAAAGAAAAAAAAACAAGCTAAAAGAAAATAAATCCCAAGTCTAGTTAAGCTGTAGAACATACTTCTATTAGTATCAAGGTTTGGATTCTAACATGGATAATTCACACAACAAACCTGGAACAAGTAATTCTGAACGAAGCAAATTTAATTTGTGCTCTGACATCTTTGTAGCAGTGACTTCATGTCGAATTGCAGCATCCCACAATGGTGATAAAGCTGCTGCAACTGGGATGTGTTCCCATGTAAGCCTACTATTTCCCATCAATGCTGGAACGTATAAACATAAATCTTGAAAATGTTACCTCAGTCTTCAAAACAAAGCTATTTTGTCTGTTCTGTAAAAAAAAAAATTATAAATAAGGTACTAAATAAAATCATAAATTTAAATATTGTAGTTGAAAGATTTGCATTTTACAATATTTTTTCATTAATCTTTCAACCCACTTCTCTCTATTCAACTTAAATGATTGTAGATTTCAGCTCAAACTGTAATAGAACATAACAAAAATTAAGATTTGTCCAAGTAATTATGTATGGCATTTTATAGTAAATTTAGTATTATATTTTAAAACCCCATAATGAAAATAACTAAGTGAAAATTTTTTGACAGTATATAAAAAAAATTCACAGTTTACAACAAAATCTTTCTCACCCCACAAAAAAAAATGAACTTTGATATTTTTTTAGGTTTAGAAATCAGTTACAGCACAAGACAATACTTTTTAAGACCAGGATAGGATTTGAACCCATATCATTGACAGTTAAGTGTCAATGCTCTTCCATTGAGCTACCTGGCCGTTTAGCAATGTCATAGTGGCAACTGACTCCTGCAAACTACTAGAGCAATACAGGTAAATGATTCAAATTACACTTCCAATGAAGCAGCAATATAGGAAAAATATAATCAGCCTAAAGAGATAAATACAACTCTGTTACCTGATTCAAGATGAGCTACCTTGACCCTTGATGACGGTAACAGAATGCGTGGGTCACGAATAGTCAGTGCCAACACAGCACGAGGAGGAATTTCACCTGGCGACTGACATTTAGTCACATGCTGCCATGTTGTGTTCTGTGTATGAAATGCTACTGTAGCAGATTGTGTACTGTAGTAATCTTGCCACCATCGTGGTGAGCTGAAAGAAGAATCTATACTTTGTGGGGTATTTTTCTCAGATTCCTGTGCTTCACTAGTGGTACCATTAATATCTAGTGATGAAATTTGTAAGTTTGCTTGATTACCCGTTTTGGGGGTGATTTCTCTATCATTATTGAGCTTCTCATGTTCGCTCTTCAGATCTGTCACAAAATCACCAACTCTGCATTCTTGAGGGTCTACACAGGCATGGCTGAGTACATCATAAAGAATGAGATGGACATCAGGCCCAGTCAGTCGGAACCGCACCAAATGATCTTTAAGACTATTAATTTCAACTCCACCCACCTGTAATTTTGTGCACTCTGAGCTGGTTTTGTTTGCTGCGTTTTGGTCTACAATAACATCTGTTTTGGCAGAAAGATTTTTTGTTTCTTCTTCACGTGCCTGTGTCTTATTGTTAGAACAGTCAAGAGGGCCTGCAATTTCCTCAGACTTACATACAGAAGAGAAACCAGAATCGTTGCTACCAGTCACTATATTACAGGCTTTCACAAGTTGGTTCCATACGATTTGGTAACATGCTGGATGGCACCAAATCCATAAATGATCTTTAACAGCAACAAATTCTTCCAGTCCTGTACACATCTTTTCCACACCTGAGCGGTTGTCATGAATGCCAAGTGAGTCTGCAACAGAAGCTTGCCATAAGTAACTTACAGGACCAACTGCTCCAAATGGGTACGAGTCACAGGTAAACAGGATGACTTCACCCCATCTCTGTCCAGTGCTGGTTGATTTTGCTCCGAATGTTAAACCTGTACAATCAATGCAATAAAAAAAAAATATTCAGTTTATAAAGACAAGGGAAGCACACAGCTAGAGACATGCAACAATAAAAATTTAAAGACGTTATTTGGAGAAGTAGTTCAGCTTTAAGAGTGAGGAACATGAACAGTTATTAGAATCGTAGACATTATTTAATAAATATGAAATAATACTATAGAAAAGGAATTAACAACCCATTGCATTTTATGTTAAGTTTACTGATCTGACAATGTGGTAGACATACCCAGCCAGGTTGTCAAGTTAGAAAATTCTACCAAAATAACTCCAGACAACACAGAGTTTACAAATAAAAATGAGTTAATAATAGATCAAAGTGGAAAGCTGGATAGCAGAGGTTTAGGCAAAAGACCCTTCAAGACCTATCACAATCAGTAAGATTATTCCAATAAAAACACCCTCTCTCTAATTTGAAGTTGCCGAGTTTTGTGTAGAAAGGTAAAGTGCTGCTAAAGTCCACATTATTTTTCAATATATACTGTTTTCATAAATAAAGTAGTAAAACCCAATCAGTAAAACTCAATTCCAAAGAAAAACTTAGAAACCATTGGATAGAAGCATAGCTTCCAGATTGTTTATTTGGTTAAATGAGAGTGGTGTTTGGAAAACAGCTTTAGTCATAATCTGATCTGATCTACTAGTAAATGGGTTATATGCAACGGATGAACAGCAGTTCTCAATGAGAAAATTTTTTTCTAAAGAAGTCAGATAAGTAATAATATAAACATGATGGCAAAACAAGCGATTCTAAAAATATAAAAATAAAAATATTTAAAGAAATAAAACAAGAAATTTACTATACCAAGGTAAACAAAACATTACTGCTTATAAAAACTGAAATTACTTGTGAAAAAGCAAAAAAATATACCTAAATCTTTTATACATTTTGCTAAGTTCACCTCTACTCACACAATGAATAGCAAAACCAGGACAATTTTTACCAGCTTCAGAATTTGTAACATGACTCAATGCCTCCAAGATTGTCTTGCGTTCACCAATCAACTCAATGCAAATTTCAAAGGAAATATCCTGCAACAGCCCACCAACACATTTTTACAATATATATACACATATTCTTGCAGCTAGAAAAGTTCTAGCATTTCAATAATCATTTAAATTAATTTCTGTAAACAATTCCCCCCCCCCTTTCCCCCCAATAGCTTAACCATGGCTTGAAAATAAGTTGTGCCATGATTTTTACTATAAACAAGCCATATTCAGAAAACTGTGCTCTAAATCACTACACATAATAAATGAAAATATATGTATAAATGTTTGCTCCTATTGATATTGACCTCACAGATTTTCTGTGATGTCTGGGCAATGATTGTTCCACTCAATTGGTTTCAGTATCACTGTTCTTAAAATATCTTCTTTCTGGAAGACATTTGGTGCTTCAATTAAATCCTATTAAATAGCATCCATATACAGAAGTTTTCATTATTATTTATAAACATGCAATAAAGAATATTAAAATTTATATAATATGCTAATAATACTCTGTTAACAATATGAAACATCTCTGAATAGAAATACATAAATGTATCTTAATTGGGGGTGAGATATGGAAAGAAATCATCTCAACACTAATCAGCCTTTCTAAAGTGTGGTATCCTCTGGAGTCACTACAATGACTGTATCTAGCTCTCTACATGGAAGTAAAACATGGCGCAATACTAGAGAAATGACAGTTGTTTAAGGAATGATCTTTTAAGATACTTTTAAAAATACTATTATCTATAAATTAAAGACTTCGAGAACTATTTCAAACATAAAAAATAATTAGCAAAATGATAAATCAAACATTCCATAAATTACCAGGTGGGTCAATTTTAACAGAGGTTAAATTCTAAAACAAAATCTTAAGAAATAAAACAAATAAGAAAGTTATTATATATATATATATATATATACACACACATACAAATACTACTGAATAATTTACAGTCCAAGTATTCTTAAAATTTACTTTTTTTAAATGCAGACAATTATGAACAAATATAATTAATGTTTGATGGACAAATACCATCAATGGTATATTTTAATAATTTTGTTAAAAGACTGTAAACGAGCACTAATTATGTTTGATTCAACCTGCACACATGCAGACCAAAACAACAGGTCACCTGCAATAAGCAATGCTGTGTTGATGCTCGGTAACAGGCTCTTAAACTTTTATCACTTGGGTGAAGAGGAAGTCGATATCCCCAGAGAGATGTCATCTTAAAGCGTTTAGCATGCCAAATGTGTGTCTCCAGCCAAGCATGTTTCCGCTGCCTGCGGTAATATTCTGATAACAAGTTGCTTGGTCTACGACGATGACGCCTACTTGGACGTTTGATTTTTCCCTTCTTGTCACGTTTCTCTAACTGAAATTTTAAAAATAATTCTCAATCTCACAATAAACTAAAATAATTTGCTGTTTGCAAGTGGAGCTTTATGTACTGATAAAAGTGATTAATTCACAATATCTTAAGATTTCCATCCTACATATAAATAATATAATAATTACAAACAATGAAACATTGTTTTTATTTTATAATGTAATACCATTGCACTGCCATAATATTAAATTAAAACTGTTGGCTTTGAACAAATTAACTGGAATATATCAAATAAAATCCATGACTAGTGAGCACTTTGAAATAAAAAAATGTGATAGAAAACTCATTTGTAGCCTAGTATTGAATAACAGTCAATTCATTTACCAAATGGTAGATTATTCTGTCACTAGTAAGACAAAAAAAATATTCCAACGCCTTTTGAGTTCAAGGAATATTACCAGCAACTATTATCAGTGTTTATTCAAACTGATAAAGGTAAGGTTTTTAATTCCATTTTCTTAGTTGTATGAAAATGGCAAATTTGTATGATGGCTTTAGGTAAATGAAGTGATAATTTCTTGAAGGGCAAGTATGAATTTCACACAAACACTAGTAATTCTTATTCCTAAAGTGAAGCTAGCAAAAACACTACTAGTACTAGACAAGTAACAATTCAGTCGTCAGGAGTGTGAGTAAAACAAGCATACTGGTGAGCAAGTGAAAAAAGCTTAGCAAACATCATTAGCATATTAATTGGTATTCACTTTCATATTTAGTCAGCTGATTCAACACAACATGCAATGTGAATCTTTTTTGAAAAAATATTTTGGTTTATTTTTCAAGGAAAATGAACAAAATGCACTTTTAGTCATGATAGAGATCCAAATTAAAGCTTCACACCAGGTCAGCTTGCTTTCAAACTGCATATAATTAAGCTGTTGTCTAGTGCTACAACACAAAATAGTTCATGCAGGAAAAAATTTCCAATAATCAAACTGATAGCAGCAACATCACATTATTGGTTTTATTTCTAACAATATGATATAATCTAAGTGCTATTTCTAAACAAACATTAGTCATTTATGTTACAGTAAACTAAAGGGATAAATAGATTGCCCCCAAAAACAGTTAATAAAAATACATTTACTAATACTGTAAAGAAAAGAAAAAAGGATAAACTTGAAAGAATTAAAAGTTTAACATTTGTTATATTATTCAAGCCCTCCATTATTTTTTCCAAGTTCCACATAAACCACAATAATCTTTAAGCTGATGTCATTTCAAATGATATATAATATATATATATGGGACAAAATGTAATGTGATAACACACTAATATGTTTACATTTAATTAAGAATAAGACACCCAGCATCAGAATGATATTAAAGTAAAATCACAATATTCTCATAAGAGGTGTCAGGATGTTTTCATCATGTGCTGGGTGTTAAAATTATAATAACAATTTCTGTTTTGAATGAACCACTTAAAAGTTTATCTCAGATATATCAAATACAAACACTTTAGCAATATGACTTCTTACAGTTTCAATATATTCTGCCATTTTCATGACAACAAAAAATTACCAATATTGCAAAGAATTCTTTAAATTTAGTGTTTTACAGTTATAAAAATTTAGCATTAATTCTATAAATTATTTAATAATTATTAAAGTCATTCATGTTCTTCTGACAAGGAAACAGAAACTTGTGTCAGTTGATGGGATTCTAAACAATACTAAATAGACAGAACTATTACTGTTAAAAACAAATATTCTTATAACTATAAGAGGTGTCTGGATGTTTCAGTATGTGATGAGTGTGAACACTACATTAACAATGTCTATTAAATGAACTACTTTGAAGTTTGTGCTCACGTACCAAACACACACACCCATGCCAGCATTTTGAATTCTTATACAGTGGTACCTCGCAAAACGAACGCCTCACAGAATGAACAATCTGCATAATGAACGCCACTGCGAACACCTGCATGACTTGCAGAATGAACTTGTTTCACATAACGAACCGTATGTACGCTGTGAAAACATCGCATTACCTGTAAATAAATGGCTGAAATCATGGCCAGTAGTGTCTGTCCCCAGTTGACTGTCCTTTTTTCCTTGCTTTTGCCATCTCTGTTTACTGGATGGTGGTTTTAGAATTCAAGGACTTATCGTTGCAGGACAACTTTTCGTGAGTGAAGCGAACATTCTTGTGTGTACAAACTGTATATAAGTGTGTGTGTCCTCATCCCACCTCCATTTCAACTCATCAATGCCTAACATCTTACCTCATCAACACCTAACATCACACCCTGCTTTGGTGAGTGTCTTAACTGGTGTTTTCCCCCCTGAAAGCTGCCCTGCCTTCATTTTCCCCTAATTTCTTTGATTTTTCGCGGCGATGAGGAACGGATTGCACGATTTCCTGTAGAAGTCTATGGGATATCGGGTTTCGCATAACGAACATACTGCTGGAACGAATTGTGTTCATTGTGCGTAGTACTACTGTATAGTAATAGTATACTATACTACTTCAAACTATGCTACACTATTTCAATTTTTTAAATGTCACCAACAACAAAAATTTTAGAATATTATTAAATATAGTGCTGTAACTGTGAAAGTTCACAAACACATTAACAGTGAATGTAATAATTATAAGTATACACTATTATATTTTGTTGTTCCATTTCTTATTTTCATAAAGAATTCAATATAACTATATCAAATTAGTATATAAAATTATAATAAAAAATGCACATCTCTATAAAGCCTAAAGCAAAAGCATGGATGAATTCCTGGAAGATGAATATAAAAATATAGTCAATGATTATTGTATTAAAAAAGTATAAAATAAAATACAGAAAATGCCATTTGTATCACTTTTCCTTGGTACAATTTTTGTAAAGTAAACTGAACACTACATTTCCAGTGAAACCAAGATCAACATTAGTTTTTCGCACAATATGCCACTGCATCAGAGTATGTGTATTAGAAAACATTATGCGTTCATATCATGTGTTGGACCCGACTTTCCTCATTAATTTTTAATATAGATAGCAATAATCAGATATACATGTATAAAATAACCTATATCAGTATATGTTTCACACACACACAGCTTACCAATTAATAGCAAACAGGAACAAAATCTATCTATAAGAGTAATAATTCTAACAGAAAGTTTTATTATTAAAGCCTTTCTTTATTTCATCCTGGACAAACCACTTGAATCAGCTTTTATGCTGAAATAATTTTAAAGGGAGTATATACAAGCTTTGTACATTGCACTGATAATGATTACAATTTAACAATTTCTAATGCTTAATTATTACAGAAAGAATAAGACACTCAGCATCAGAATTATATTGAAAGCAAAATCACAATATTCTCATAAGAGGTGTCAGGAAGTTTTCATCATGTGCTGGGTGTGAAAGTTAAATTAACAATATTTTAAAATGAACAACTTCAAATCTGTACTCATGTATATCACTCTCTCACACACACAGAAATCTGAATTCTTATACATACTACACTATTTCAATGACTAAAAACTAAAACTACAAAAGAATTTTTTTAAATAGTATGACAATTATGAAAATTAAAAAATGTAACACTAATAGAGATTTTATAATTATAAAATATTAATTAATAATAATAATAAATATTAATAATTAACAGAATTATTCCTCATATTCTCCTGCCACGAAGAGAGAAATTTTATTTAAAGAGATTCAAACAACTAATCAAAACATGTTGGTATAAAATTATACATAACATTATCATTTATTTTATTATTATAATGCACATAATGAAAATTTAATTAAATTGTTTAGAAATAAAATTTAAAAATAAACCAGCATCAGAATGTTCTTAAAGTTTTAATCACAATAATATTCTCATAAGAGGTGTCAGGAAGTTTTCATCATATACTGGCTGTGTAAGCTAAAAATAGTTACTCTAAAAGATATATCAGCAACTAAAAAGTTTTTTTAAAATATATCTTTCAGACTGGGTATTTTCTTTTTGTTGTTGTTGCATAAATAAGTTATATTATTATTGAGGTGTATTAACAGTTTGTTTTAACAAAAAAATTAATAATGAGTTTCTGCACATGGATGTACTTATGCAATGTTTCAATTTTTATGATAATTTTAAATAGACTTAAACTAGAAAATGAAAGGAAAAAATACTTATGCTCTAGTCTGAGATCTTGTGCCCAAATTATTAAAACATCTAAAAGTATAAGCCCCTGTATATGTCTATAAAATAACAAAATAATAAACGCACTACTGATGATCCAATAAATTATCAAGAAAAAAGGCTTCAATACCATAATTTTATTGGAGAAAATTAAAATATCAGTCTCATAAGAGGTGTTAGGAAATTTCCACTATATGCCACTACTAAAATGATTTTTTTCCTAATGTAATTTCAAAATTCAAATCTACAGACCTCAGCCTGCATTTTTAAGCGTAACCTTCGCGGAATGCGCTGGATGTTATGACTCATTGCCCGTCGCCGCATGTGACGAGGAAGCCGCTGAAATGCCAACTTTGTACCCCCAATCTTTTCAACTGTATGACTCAATGCTTCTAATTCCAATGCACGGCTTTCAGCAAACCGAGACACAGATACCTCTAAAAAAAAATACAAACAAGAAAAATGTATAACTCTAAAATTTTGAGAAAATATTAACAGTTAATACAAAAAATAGGTAAGGTAAAAGCTATGTGTATTATTATGATATGCAATAAAATCCTAACTCTCCAATATGAATTAGAGAGAAAAAAAGACCCATACTTTGGAGTTGGAATATAAGAGAGCAGCTTAACCCCAGAAGACAATGTATGTATTCTACTATTCAATATAGTGCATTTTAATACAATGAATAAGTATACTATAATGTCTAAAACTAGTAAAACTGCCTTTATTTCACAGATTTTTAAAATCAATGAAAATAGCTATTTTTTAAAAACAAATATATAATTACTAAATTAGAGTTTAAACTTAAGATAGTGTACAAATTATGATGGCAAAAGAACTGCTCGTGACTGGGTTAAACTTAACAGTAATATGATCGGAAGTTTAAAATCTGCAATAACTCACTAAATCAAATGTAAGCAAAACACCCAAAATCACAAGAGCAGTTTTTAAGATCCTAACAAAACTATTTTAACTGAATATTTCGCTACACTCCCATTACTGATAATTTACTCCAGTTTTCCAAGAAATAAGCTTTTATATACTGTTATAATTTTCTAATTTTTTTTTTGTTTAAATCTACAAAAAACTAAAAGCCAACATCAGAAAATTATTACATAGAATCATTTTCTTATCATAAGACAGTGTCAGTGTCATGGTGATCATCACATGCTGGCTTTTAGTTGTATTAATTAATAATACACCAAGCACTTCCACATCACACAATTCAAGAATATCAACCACCATTCATTAACTGATTAACTTTTAATTCCATATAATTTATAACATTCATTTAACTTATAAAAGTTATATTTGCAATGTCACATTTTCTCTATCATTAATTCTTAAATCTGTTGTAATGAAAACTAATAAAATTTTTCATCAATACAATACAAATGCCTTTTTGTTAAATGTTTTCCCAAAAATATGACAATGTCTTAACTAACCAACCAGAAACTTCAATATGATAAATAAATATCAAGCTTTAAGTTTAATTAAGTGAGATTTTGAGAAGAGGTCTTGAAGGTCACTTTATCACTATGGATTCTGGAAGGCCATTTATAATTAGAAAATAATAAACATAATAACAATTAATGTAGGTTATTAAAATACAAATATAAACAAATCTAATGTAATAGTATAAAATCATATAATACAAAAATATTATTTTAAATTTTTTAAATTATGTGAACCCAGATGATGACACTTGATCCAGATGAATGTTTAATGCAGAAATTACTTCCCCTGAATGATTGGAATGCTTCATCAATCCAGGTTGTTTAAACTTTATAAGTGGACAAGGAAATGCCTTCCTTCTAGTCTATACTGCATCGAAACCAAACCAAATATCAGGTTATTGAGCTTACACTAAAAACTGAGTGAATAAAACACTGATCTCTCCTTAAATTACTCAGTGAGGAAAACTGCTTTAACTTAAGAGATTAAATATAAAAATAGATTCCTCTGATTGGTTGATTCTAAATATAGGAGATGGTAAGCTCTAATAAATTGTAAAAATGCATTTGCAAGCCTAGTATATGATCATTCTCTATACAAGTGTGCCATTTTGTGACATGAAGTGCTAAAAATAAAGTGGATTAAATCTAATTATTTTACACATTAAGTTTACAACAGGACCTAATGCTCAAATGAAAAACATTAAAAAAAAAAATTATAAAATGTTGATGTTATATGAGTTTGGAATACATAAAATGTACGTTTCTGTTGAAAACTTAAAAAGTAAGGTTGAGATTTAAATTTTGTTTTCTGCCCTCAGAATGGTCAAATCCAGTTTGAGAACAATAAGGAAGCTGAACCTATTACAGTATTAGAAGTGATCTTATTAAAGAACCCATTCTATTTAGATAAATATAATTATATTAAAAGCATTCTGAATCTGAGGTTTTTAGTATTATTATGATTTTACGATTGAAAACCAGTTTTAAAATGAAATTACTGAGGTTTTTAGTATTATTATGATTTTACGATTGAAAAACAGTTTTAAAAATAAAATGAAATTATGAATGCCACTTCTTTATTTATTTACACCTACACCATACTCATATATACGACTTATAATTATATTGCCATATGATATTAGTTATTATTACAATATTAGTAATAAAATAGAGTCAAAGTTAAGAGTCAGGAGTCAAACTTGTAAAATTTCAGGAGTTGCAGTAAGACATTTTTTGATCAACTCTATTCAGGAAAGTTGATTGTGTCAACAGTACTCTCAGACATCATCCGGCAAGGGTATCATGTGTTGTATGTTTGTTTCCGCAGACTTTGTTTAGGTTCATTCTTTTTCATTTTAAATCTTCAGTGTCTTTTAATCACCACCCACTTCTATAGCTAGTTTAAAAAATTTAAATAATTAAAACCTTTAAATATAAAACTTTAAAAGGCAATGAAGCAGTCAAATAATGAAATATATTCTTGATTTCTTTTTATACTGAACCAAATGCATGGAACAATAAGTGTCCAAACAAATCTCAGCTAGTCAGTGAATAAGTAAGAGCGGATGAATCTATTGTTACCAGAGGTAGAGTAGAGGTGTATTATGCAGAGATTAACTTTGGAGTTTTCAAAATGCAAACAAAAAGAAATAAAAAGCAAAGTGGCAGTAGCTGATTTATAGGTTAAATAAAATGTTTTTATAAGAACTACAATTAGTGAATTACTAATAAGTAATATTTAATAGTAACAAAACCAAAGTATTTCTTATTATTACATCAAAGACAAATGTATAGTCAGTTCTTTATGTTTACCTGAACCTATTAATATTATTATAAATTAATTATTAGATGCTAACAACTGTCATCTTCGTTCACCCCACCCCATACACACAACACTGTTGTTGGCATACTTTTGCTAGCAAGTTCTGAAGTTGTCATATCAAATTGCAAGTTAATTTGCTACAATTTCTGAAGGTTGTTTCTGATATATTTTATATAAATTCATTAGCATCATAAATAACTTACATAATTATATACATAATCATTGGGTTTCTTTTGCATTTAAAGTTTCACACAGCTTGTGTGTATGTTTTAAACCTGAGTGAAGAAACACTTGTAAATCACATTCAAAAATTTAAACATCCTGATTAGGCTTATTATGTATTAAAAACTATATATATAGTATTACATTTAAATAGACACTTTGTTTATTACTTAATATTATCTTCGCAACACAATAATACTTAGTCTATTTTATGTTTAGCTGAGTGAGAAAATGGAGTTTTCATTAAATGATGGTTGATATTGATAATGATAATTGATATTCTTTATTACTGGGAAACAAATTTGCTTTCCAAATTACGAATTATAGTTTTAATTTTATAACCCATTTTAAACAAACACATACCCAGATTAAGTTAATAAAGAAAACATATTCATTTTAATATGTTAACAATATTGCTAACTTTTTAAAAATTTCTAGTGAAACACTCTCAGCCCTTTTAAATTTTCAATAGAAACATAGGCCTATACTTTTTATGTTATTGTATTTCAAACTTGTATAACATCAGCATTTTTATAACTTTTATCTTTTATTTTTATGTGAGCATTAAGACCCTGTTGTAAACTTAATATTAGATTAAATACTCTTTATTTTTTGCACTTCATTTCACTAAATGGTACACTCACGACTCTCATTGAGTCATATCTATTTAGTTTTTCATTCATTTATAATTTTTTGGATTGTTCTCATACTTAATCCATCATTCCATGGTATTCCATTGAGTTACAAATTAGAATTTCCCGTGCACCCTCTGGTCTGACGTCTCCACTGTTGACCCTAGAGGATATCATTAAATCAAATTGAAATCTGACGAGTCAATGACATTTTTATAGAACTTTTATGGGTCTTTATCTCGTCTCCTGATTAAAATTCAATTTATCATAACATGAAAATATATTAATATACAAATTAAAATTGTTTGTCGTATTCGAAATTAATTTACTTACATTAATAGGCCCTATGCTTTTAAAAATAATAAAAACTTACACTTACAGTTACAACAAACTACATGTAATTGTAATTAGCTTTCCGCAAAAATTGACATACGTGAATTTGCGAACATTCACCTTTTAAATTCTACCTTCTAACTACAAAAAGAATTTGCTTCCTCACGTGAAAGTCATAAAATGATGGGCCTCTTATGACTCATCTTAATTAACACTAATGTGCTGTATATGTATATTAAAATTATTATGTACGATATGTTACAACTTCATTTCAATATAGCATGACTCGTTCTTAGACCTCACCTAGAGGCATATCAGACTCAGCTCGCATGTCCGGGACATTGAAAGAGTCGGCGCTCCGCGATTGTTTCACACCTCGATCTGTTTCTGTTGCCATATGTGTAAGGTCATCTCCTCGACGTTTCTTTCGTTCCATACTTCAATTTACGTTTCAAACATGCGATTTTCCTTTCCGGAACGAGAGAGAACATACAGGTTATGCCACGTGCTCTAGTCTAATGGTAGTGAATTTCAAAAAACGGGAAGTAACTCATTGATTCAATGACAAAGATAACTCTGTCACGACTCATATGACTTAGACGACACATCTAAAGAGCCTGCAGCTTAGTCGAAATGGCTGGCATTGTGAAGAAAATAATCAGCAGTAATTTTGCACCCAAAGCTATTGGACCATATAGGTAAAATTATACAACAAAGTTGTTTCCTCTTATATAGATCAAACAATGCATAGTATAAGCCGAACGCATGGCTTACCGAGTTAGAGTTGGATGAATTATGAAATTAAAGATTTGCAGAGTGAAGGACACTGCAACGTCATCAAGACGTCCTCACAATTGCGTTGCGAATATATCTACTCAGCTGACAGTCTTCAAAACTGTTTTTATAATATGATTGAATATTCAATATTACATTTAATCAAATTTCTTAATAGTAGTTTTAGCTTGGTTATGTTAATATTTTAAAAGTTAACTGTTTTACACTTTTAGTAACTAAAATTCCAAGGTAGAAGTTGCAACCTCATTTGACTAGCTATATAGTATATGTGTATAATAACAGTCCATCCCTATATGTGTGTGTGAACCCCCTCCCTATGTCCATACTAGGGATAAGCCACACCTCTATGCAAACTTTCAGTGGATCTTTTATTGTGACATTAATAGAGTTAAAATTTCAACACATTTTATAATCACTAAGTAAATCAGTGCATAATTACATGTGTTTTATAACATGTCTTTCTGTTGGAGATATTTCAGTAAACTACTTTGTACTACTAGTACTATTCAATTTCTAATTTTTCTTTAATCATACTCTTACTCTTAGGCATTCTTGGAATAAATTTAAAAAATATGTATAATACCTTTAATCATTCTCATACTGTCATAGACTATCTTGGAAGACTAAATTAAAAATATGTATAAATTATTACTAAGACTAAGAGATCTTGGCATTTCTCAACTTAATAGTTTTGTTTTTTGTGGCATACTGAATCAGTTCTAACTTCTTTACAAACATAACTTTTATATCATTTAATTATGAACCTGTCTGACACCAACTATGTATAGGCATAAAAATGCAATGAAATATATACTTTTCTAAAAATTTTGTTTAAATGGATAATCAAATGAGTTTAAATTCACATTCTTAAGATAACATACTTTTTATATTCAATTTAATGATGAGAATTTGTTTTTCTAAAGCAGTAAGTATAATAAAATCTAGAGCAATGGTCACCAACTTTTTTTGCGGCCAAGGGACATTCAGAAGAGTTCTGTGGATGCCACCAATTTTTCAAAGCTTATTTTTGTACTGGACATCATACATATAACATCATGATATATGCATTTATAATATTAAAATGGTATTCGAAAATTAGTCTTTTATTATGTGAATTTACTTTTTTCTAATCTACCTGAGCAAGCAAAAGATGAATTAAGTAGTTTTTACAAAATAAAAATCAAATGCATTTTTCTTCTTCTTTTTTTAAAAGTATAATATTGTTGAAATAGTGGCTGAAATATATTTATTATTCTTACTTTAATATAGATAGCCAACTTTGGTTATTTAAGAGTATTTTTTGTATTGTTACTGAGTTGTATCTGGATTTCAGTAAGCAAGCATGCAGATTTGGGAAAAAAAAAAAAACTAAGCACATTTTTTATTGTTATGTTTATCCATATTTCTATAAACAAACAAATATGAGCAATAATCATCAGTATGAAATGGAGAAAAGGTATTATTAATTCATGTGGGGTTTTTTGTAATAAATCAATATGATTTTTAGCACCTCATTTCATTAGCTAGTTTTAGCTGTTGGGAGGGTAAAATGATATCCCCATTTGTAAGCAGCTGTCGATATGAGCATCTGATTGTCAAGATCTGTAGTTTGACTTTATTACATGTATATTATCATTGAAAACAGCTTCACATAGATAAATAGAATTGAATTAAGTTTTTATTGGATACATTCCCAAAATGGAGGGGGGGGCGGTAAGAACATGTTTTATCACCAGTAAACTGAAAAATAATTTATTTGAATGTAGTACATGTATTATTTTAAAACATCATAATTAATTTAGGGTGTATAATTTTGATAATGATAATAGGCTACTGTTTGGTTACATTTTAGGTTTCCATTTGCCTTGTAATACATGTATTAAGCAATACATTGCAGTGTGGCCACCTTTAGTATAATTCAGTTGCTGTTCTACTAAATACAGTGAGAAATCATGTTCTTTTAGAATTATTTTGAAATGTAGCAAAGACATTTTATTTAATTTAACCAGACAGGATATGGCCCATTTAAATTTTGTCCTTGTGATAGGCAGACTGGAGGTCTACCTGTCCAACTGTAATGTTGCCCGTCCAATCTGTTAGATATTAGAGAGAGGAAAAAATTGTGATTCCTCTCTTCTTGCTGATATATTTTTTTGTCTCTTTTTCATACCATTATAAGCACAATGCAATATTATAAATATATTCTGCTCCTCTCTTGGTGTTGCATTTGTCATAATAAACTTTATCAAATACAGAAACATTTTTAAATACATTATGCAGTCATAAAATGCAGGTAAGGACAAGGCATTTTTTTTTTATCTGTCCCATCAACAGTGAAACCATACTTTCTACTTGTCCAGCAGTTATTCTATCTGTCTTGGTCATTTGCTGTTGTTGCACCTTGCCAAGCATAATAAATTTTTTTTTCTTTTCATGTGTACTACAGTCAGGCTGTTGTGGCTGGAAATACAATGTACCTGTCTGGCATGGTTGGATTTATCCCTCCAACCACAGAATTAATAGCAGGTGGAGTAGCTGCCGAAGCTGATCAGGTCAGTACATCTGCCCAGTAAAAGGAAATAGCCTCCATTAAGAAGGGAAATTACCTTATTCTGTTCAGCATATACTATCCTGAGTCCATTGTATTGAGTTCACATTAGGGCTGTCAATTTTTTCTAACATTCTGCCTGAGTACCCGAGTACCCATTCGAAAATTAGCATAATCTCCATCGCAACTCACGATCTCTGTAGCTACTTAACCATTAAGTATGCGCTCTATTTCACACAGTAGCCATAGGTATGCATCTAGTGACTTACTGTTAGTTATGATCTTTATATGTACAACAAACTTTTATTTTTAATATTATCAATCATTCATAAACTAAAGTAAACTAAAACTAAATAAAATGTCAATAACAATAATGTATTTAAAAATAGGGCATCAAGTTCAGTCGCCATTTGCCGATAGAATTTCATTGCACAGATTTCATTTCACCATGTCACTATCCAATTGCTTGGCCTGACTCCACAAAGACAATGTCTTCCTTATATTAAAAATATTACAATGTTATTATTTAATTTATTAACGTTAAAATACTGAGAAGTTTGTTTACTGAAGTCTTATTAACATCAATAACATGCTACACTTATTAACGAGCACATCAACCACAAGCAAAAGAAAGGGCACAAGCTATGGTGATTGGTGATCCATGTCGTAAATAATTAGAGTTAGGTACAGCAGGTGTTCAGCGCGTAAGCCAACCCACGGCCGGCATGATTTAGCATTCGCAATCTACGGGCGGGATATGAGTGTGACCGGAGGGGGAGTGTGCTAAATCATGTATAGACATAATGGCTGCATTACCATGGGTACCCATTTATAAATGGTATTGTAAAGTAGCAGCAGCTATATTTAGAATCAGTACGATTGTATTGAATTCTGTTTTGGTGTGGTAATAAAATAGTAACTGCATTTCTATTCAAATTTCAAAGTCATGTGATTATATTGAACTCTGCTCAGTGTTGTAATAGTAACTGCATTTTGATTTGTGCCATTGAACAGTGTGGTCCATTGCTAGTAACTACATTCCATTTCAGTGTCATTCAGTTATTATTAAACTTTGAAAAGTGTTATAAATACATTTTGATTCTGATCCATTCATGATTTATTACAACTGTCATTTATTTTGCTGGTTTTTGAATCCTTACCATTTTGCTGATGGTTTTTGAATCCTTACCATTTTTAGGCTCTGAAAAACATTGGAGAAGTTCTCAAAGAAGCAGGAGCTACATATAAAAATGGTAAGCTCCAGTGTCATAAAACATTGAAATTTTCCTTTTTTTTTTTTTTTTTATATATATATAACATCTATTTTTGTCTCTAGCTTACACACTCTGTCTTTACACAGTTATAAAATGGTATACATGTATTTGTGTTGCAATCACTTTACACAAGAATGTTATTAACTTATCATTTGTTTTTTCTGTATTGTCTTTCAGCCCTAGTAAAAGTAGTATTTGATCACTTTACAAAATCAAATATCTTATTTAAAAAAGGACATGGCAGCTGTAGTAAAAAGCATTCTTTATTTGAATACTGATACAAACACTGGCTGTAAATTGTAAGTGAAAACTTGAATACATATATTTTGGTTATTATATGTACAAATTCTTCATCAGATAAATAAAATAAATAATTATAAACAGGATGTTTTACTTATTGTTTAGGCATTGTATCAGAAGCACATGTATTTGATTTCACTTATGATTTGTGATATGAGAATGGTAATACACCAAGTTTTTAGCATTCAAATTCATATTGTGATCTGTAATTTTTATAAAACTTTCCCCATATTAATAGTTCTGTAAGTAGAGGTTGCATTCATAAAGCATTAGACAGTTTTCTATTTTGTTTACAATACAGTGAAATCTCACTATTGAAATTTTTTTTATTAACATTTTCATTTATAATTATTTATTGCATATTGTATTATACATGTACTACCATAGTTTCCATCAACAAAACTTAGCTTGTGTGGAGACTGAAAATTCAGATCAAATCGAAAGCAAAAATTTTTTATGTTAATCTGATGAAAGTGTATAAAGAACGCCCGGCTAACATGGTTGTTACTATTGTAATAGAGGACAATTCTATACAATTCTCTGTACCTGTGGTGACTCCATATCACACCCTGGTTTAACAGATGTTGAAACTAATGATGATGTTATTTTAAATCCGAAACTCTCAGACTCTGTTGGTCAAGAGTTATGGGGAATGATAAAAGAAATTTGCAATGTTTTTTCTGATATACCCGGAAAAACGAGTCTATACTAATTTATGGTCACACTTTGGGACCATAATTCGATCCGCATGAAACCATGTTTTACCTTGTGCTAAATGGGATGCTCTAAAACAGGATACTGAGTCTATGTTAGCCTTAGGTATGATTGAGAAGGCAGAGTCACCATATAGCTCTCCTATTGTCCTATTTAAAAATAGGGATGGCACACATCGATTTTGTGTGGACAGCTGAATAAGTTGATTGATTTTTCAGCTGAATTAATGCCTGAACCAGAGCACCTTTCGCTTGGCTCAGTGGAGAGCAAAATATTTTTTAAACTAAATTTGACTAAAGGATTTGGGCAAATTCTAGTCTTTGAGGCAGACAGGTTGAAATTAGCATTCAATACACCTGATGGTCAGTATCAATGTTGAGTAATGCCATTTGATATCCTCACAAGTGCCAGCTGTTTTCACTAAGAGGATGAGATTGCTCATCAAACCCGTGAAAGGGGAATCAATCTCTAACTTCATAGATGGCATTTTGGTGGCTACCCAGACTCTGGAAGAGCACATCTGAGGGTTATGGAAATTATTCCAGCTTTTGAAGGGATGTAACCTCATTGCTCATCCAACCAAATGTTTCTTTGGACATTTTAAACTCAAATATTTGGGACACACAGTGGGACAAGGTCTCTTGTGCCAGAGGCATCTAAGGTAAGCAAACTTGAAGAGATGGAGAGACCCATCTTCAAAACAAATGTTAAATCCTTTTGGGTGTAGGCCAGTTACGATAGAAAATTCATTTCCAAGTTTAGTGCCATTGCCAAACCACTTTTTGAATTGACAAGGAAAGGCAAACCTGAGAGAGTGATTTGGAGCGAGGAGTGTGAAGCCAGCTTTGCTAGTTTGAAAGACTGCCTGTCACAAGTTTCTGTCCTCCATTTGCCCGATTTCAATGAAGAATTCATACTTAGATGCTAGTAATGCAGGATTAGGTGCTGTACTAATGCAGAAAATTAGGTGATATTCTGTATCTGGTAGCCTATGCCAGTCATATGTTGAATGCAGCTGAACAAAATTATTCGACCTCAGAGAAATAATGTCTCAGAATTGTCTGTGCATTCCAGAAATCCCAAGCCTACCTTTATGGCAAGCATTTTGTCATTCAGACAGATCACCAACCTCTTGCCTACTTAGCTCACTTGAGTAAGGCAAATGGGCATTTGACAAGGTGATCATTACTACTTCAACAATATAGATATACTGTGGAAGTTATCAAAGACACAGACAATGTAAGGACTGACTATTTGTCCAGAGCTGTAGAAATGGAAGTGTAAGAGTTCAGTTCAAAAGTTTCTATAAATCTGCGAAATTTTATACATATATTTTGTATCTTTACGGTAGAGAGGAAGAGGTAATCTTACCCATAGTTCATTTATATGATGCTAACATGATTGTGTATGGTGTATTTCCCTATCACAAGGAGAAAAGAAATTATAATGAATTTTGCATTTGATCTGTGTTTGTATTCCTTAAGTGTAGAGACATAACAGGTCATGCTTCTAACTTATAATAAGAAAAATTATGGTGATTTTCATGATAAATTTAAATTAAATTAAATTAAAATTCCTTAAGTGTGGAGTCATAACGGGTTATGTTCCACCTTATAATGAGAGAAAATAATATATTTGATATTTTAATGCTCAGTTATTATTGAGGCATGTAAAATTATATCATCTGTGTTTCTAAACATGTTGAATTAACTATGTGTATGTCGTAAAATCGACATAGATGTTTTGTCTTATGAATAATTATGCATAATTATGTCTTAAAACCGACATAGATTTTTTGTTGTCTAATAAATATTTATGCGTATGTCTTAAAACCGACAGAATTTTGGTTTTGTATATAGTTATTCATTTTATATTATGGTGGAACCTTCGCCGGTAATGTTTGAAATTTACTCCTAATAGAGTAGATGTTAACAGGATAGTTAACATCTCAAAAAGAGGGATGGGGTATGCGGCAGAGTAAATTTGCCTATCCCTCTTTCTGGACTTAATTGTTATATTGATTTTGGGTCAAACAGAATGTAATTTGATGTGTTTTTATTTTTGTGGACAGTGGTAAAGACAACAGTCTTGCTTGCAGACATTGCAGATTATGCTGTTGTGAATGAAGTGTATGCAAAATGTAAGTACCATTATCACCTTCATTGCTGGGATGCTTTTAAAATCATTTTTAAACCATTTCTAGGAGATCTGTCAGCATTTTGATACCATCAGTACCATCTGCTCAAAACTAGAATGAAATAATTGAACACCTGCAAATGAACAAAATGACACTGAGCCAGTTAGGCAGAGGTGTCTCCCCTTTAAATGTGATTTTTTTTTTTTTAAATCTATTCCCCTAACTTTAAATTTGATGGGGATGTGCAGGGCAGTGAAAAGTGTTTGAATTAGTGATTGGACATGTGCTTGCATTAATGACCTCAGTCCTGAGTACTATTTAATAACACTTTCTAACTACTTGCTCTTTAATCTGCTGATTTGGTCTCATAAGTGTCAGTTACAGTTAAAATGCTGCCTGTTTAAGTAACTAATGCTTATTTATTCTTTTAGAGGCACTTAACAGTTATATTGTTGCATAACAATTTTATCACTTTATGTATGCTGTTTGGGGGGTGGGGGGAGCAAGGAGGTGGTTCTGTTATTTCTTCTCTTGTATTGTTGTAACTCAATACTAGCATGCACTTATGTTCATTGGTAAGGTTCTATCACACCAGTTGTAAATTTTGCTCTTTGAATTATTGCATTTATTTTTTAGGTTTTCACATTCACATTATTCTATTGTCTGCATCATTGCCACTTGTTTTTTGTATTCATTCTTGCATCCCCAGTTCACCATTCTTTTCATTTATTGTAATCACCGTGACATTCTGTCCTTCATTAATTTAGTCAAAACTATAAAAAGTGATGAAAATACCTTAATTTAAAAGATTCCAAGCTTTAGACCATCCTGTCTGCACTCAACATCCATAACAAATAATTTTTATTACACCCTTTTCAGAAAGTTTATTAAAAGTATGTGCTGTTATGTTAACTTCTTAAAAAATATGTATTTTATGTTCGTACTTTGTGGAAAAGATGTGTATTTTTAAATGGTTTTCTGCTCAGAATACATTCAAGTGAAAGAGTAGCTGACTGTACATAAATGATTGAAATACTTTCATTGGTTTTTTACTCATTTCTTATTATCTTTGTTAAAGATTTCACAGAATCCAAGCCTGCTCGAGCTGCTTACCAAGTGGCAGCCTTACCCAGGGTAAACAGCAAAAAATATTTTTCTCGTGCATAATTAATACATTTTTGTTTAAACTACTGGTTACTCTTGAGTTATTAGCAATATCAGCCTCTTGATTTTTATCCTAACTTGGTGTAAGCAGTTTACTGTTTAGATAGTTGTTCCCTACTTTGTAACATTCTTTTAAATCACTAGATCCTCCAATTCTTTAGCAATTTCATCCTCTTGATTATTATCGTGACTTAATATTATCAGTTTAAAATAGTTTTCTCCTACATATATAATGCATTTTTTCCTTAAACACCGAGTGCTCTGTTGTTGGAAGCCATTTTATCCTCTTAGTTTTTAGCTGACTTTGGTGTAGATGATTGTTAAAAGTTTTCCCTTATTTTTTTTTTTTAAAATCACATCTCTTTAGAACAGCTAGTGCTCCTGAGTTTTGAGAGATTTGATTCTCTTGTTTTTTTCTATACTGATAATGTTTCAATTGAAGTTGCTCTGCATATCTGGCATATTCCTCATATGTTTTGGATTTCAAGTTTTTAGCATTTTGATCCTCTTGATTTGACTGATTTTAATACATAATGAATTACAGATCCATATCTCTTCTACAGAAAGTTTCAAAACTAGCTGTTCTATTTTCCTGGTCCTAGATTTATCATGTACCTAAAACTTAATAGGCTGCCTTCAGGCTAAACTCGGTAACTGTATACATACAATGTATTCAAATTGTGCAGTTTGATTAGAGTCATTTATAATTAATGCAAATAAATGACTTTATCATTTTGAGTTTAAACATAATTTTATCTGCGAACATCATACTAATTTCTTTGAATACATTTATTTTAATATGACGAGTGTTGTTTTTTTTTGTAAATGGGAATGTTGGAGCAACTCTGTCATTCTAATTCTGTGGTATTGGATAATACAGTCTATGAAAATCTTGAATATCTAAATAATGGATTTTTCAGAGTGTGTGATTTACTGCAGATTTGCTCTAAAATAAGATAAACATTGTCATAGATGATTTCACTATTTGTTAATGCTGCTAGCTTTAGGATTAGAAAATTATTGTTGAACTGAAGGTAATACTTTTTCTTAAAATACTCACTCTTCAGGTTTTCACATCACCTTAGTAGCTTATAAATCCTGCATTATGTCAGATAGCTTTTTCACATTTCCTTATCATTGATATATTTTTCAGTCCCTTATTTTCTAAGGCAATGATTTTTAGTAGTTGTTTTATTTTATTTTACCTTACATTTAGACCATACTTCTGTTCATTCCAGGATTTTGGATACACTAATATTTTTATTATTTTATAACACTAGATTTTTAATTATTTTTGTGAGGTTTTTAATGATTTAATGTTGTAGAAGTTATAATGTTTTGATTTTTAATTTTTAAGAACTTTAAAATTTCTTGTTAAATTGTATTATGCTCATGGATACAATGATTTATTTGTGGGTTGGGGAGGAGGAAGGGGTAGCACTGTTTAATTTATAGTTGTATTTTTTCCAAAGAATTGTTTTCCTAAGATGTATATGTTATACTAGTGGGATTTTTTTTAAATGTCTTATTAAATACAGTATTACCTCATTTAGTACTCAAAATGCACTCCCAGCATATGGAGCACTAATTGAACTAGCAGTCTATGAAGAGTTCATTATAGCATTGCATATATCCATATGTGATCCTATTTATGTTATTTATAGATAGATAGACAGACAGACAGACTGATTGATTGATTGACAGTTAATAGTAGTAATGTAGCTTTACTGAGTGCTATAATGAATAATGCTACATGAGATAGCACTAATCTCATTATTTTACTGTATCTTTTACTTCACATTACATCAGAACTAAAGACTTCATTTATCATAACAGGTAGAATATTGTAAGGAACTATCCAAATATTTCTTTTTGTAAAGTTTGTACAACTGTTTCTTTGATAATCTAGACATATTCTAAGACAAAAATCAAATGTATAAGTATTACTACATAAGCAGAAATAATAATGTTTTTATGAATTGCCATTTAATAGTTATAATACATGTAATATTTGTTCTGTACAGGGAGCCAAAGTGGAAATAGAAGCAGTTGCTGTACTTGGCAACCTAATTGAATCAGGTTTATAGGCTGCAAGATTTTTTTTGACATACGCACTTGACAGAGTGTAATTGTTACCCAAGACAGGTTACGTGTTTTGGACATTCATTTAACAGTATTAACCAAGAACAGTTTCTTCCAGCATCAACCTGACTGGTTGACAAGTGGGTTTGAATAGAAAAACAAATACTTTAAATACAGTGGTTCCCAACCTTTTTTGTGGCCAAGAGCACATTTAAATTTTCAGAAGAATTTGGCAGGCACCATCAATTATTCATAGCTTATTTTTTTTGTACTGGACATTAAATAATATGCAAATCACCACATTTAATAATTTGTAATATATGATCTATACCATTCAAGTGAGTTACTCTTTCACTATTACTATGTGGATTTGCTCTTTTTGAATCTGGATGGAAATGAATTAGACAGCTTTTACAAAATAGATATCATGAGCTGGCAATTTTCACTATTTTTATTTTTAAAAGTACAATATTGTTGAACTAGTGGCCAAAATATATTTGTCATTCTTACTTTAGCATAGAAGCCAGTTTTGGTTAGTTAAAAATACCCTTTTTATTTTTACTTGAATCCGGATTTCAACAAGTAAACACAAATATGAAAAAAAAGTTAAACACAATTTTTATAGTTACATGTATCCAGATTTTTGTAAGCATACAAATATGAATAATATTCCTAAGCACTCACCAGAACTGAGTAGTGAAAAGGCATTATTATTAATTCACATGCTTTTATTGCAATAAATCAGTATTATTTTTGGAACTGCATGTCATTATCCAGTTTTTAGCAACTGAGCGAGTAAAATGATATTCCATTTGTAAGCAGTCATCTTGATGCATGTGCATCTGTAGATCAAGATCTGTATGTTGACTTTATTATGGTCATCGTTAAAAACAGTTCACCTAGGTACGTGGAATTGAATTAAGATTTTATTGTGTACGCTATAGATTCAAAAAATTATCATCTGTTGTGGTCGATTCGAGAACAATATCATTTTGAAGATCTAAAATCTCAGAATCTCGAGTTCCACTTCTCTTATTACTTGAATGAGACTTGCAGTTGATATAGCCATTTTTGTTACCTGTTTTGTTTTTGTTATTTTTGTCTGTTGACATGTAAAAGGATTCCTAAGTAAGGCAAATACAGACTCAATGATGAACTGTTAAAATATCTTTTCAAATTGCTCCTGAGGTCTTGGGATATGCACAAGAGACTGTCCTCATATATGACTTCCACAAATCTGCTTTGAATGATTTTACAGAACCTAAAATGAGTGACCTGAGGTCAGATGGAAGTACCTACATTTGCATTTTTTTCACACCTTGTCACAAGCGCATGTAAATGCCTTGGTTGGTGCCCATTGGCACCATATTGAGAACCACTGCTTTAATATTTGATTGACTTCACGCTATTGCATTTAATCAGAAGATGTATTTTGTACTTGATACAAATATAATAAATTGTATTAATGCAGTTTTTCTTATCTTTCATTGTTGCTGGTTTGAAAAAGTTGTTTGTGAAAAGTTTTTGCACAATTTTTTAATCTCCTGGTGTTTAAAATTTTTATTGTGCTGTACATGAATTTATATAACTTATATAAGACTACTATGTACATAAGCGATTACACATAAACACACAGACATATGCTGATTTGCACACACCCCTTGATGCAATTGTGATTTCTCTCAGCATTTCTCTAAATTAAAAGAAAATAACAACATTTTGAACTTTCTTTTAATTCTGAAATGTTTCTCTAACTAAATGAAAAATATCATACACTGTACATATTTCAAACAATAAATCATAATTTACTTACAGCAGATTTTATCCTTCAAACAGTAACATGAATCATTGTAGAACATAGAAAATACTGCTAGACTTTGCAAAAGTATTCATGCACAAGTATGGCAACAGAAGTAGTGCAAGTAAACACTGCATGACATTTTTTTTTTTTTAAATCAGAAGCTAGTTAATTCTTAATCTGTAATAGTTATGGTGGTTTTTTTTCATTTTCTTTATTTTACTGGGTGGTTGGTGGGATAGGTAGAGATGTTGAGTAGTTCCAGGCTGGTTTTCAGAATTTTATAAACAGTATTTTACACTATAGTCTGTATGAATGGGTTGATGTTTTGGCGATAAGGCAAATCAAATCAGACAGAAAACAATGGCCCAAAGGATAGTGTTTTTTTACTAAATTCCCCGTCTGCTTTCTAATATTTAAACTTTAAAAAAAAAATTTTAAATGCTCTTTAGTAATTTATGAGTGGTAATCATTATGCAACAAGATACAGAAAATAATTCTTAATAAGCAAATACTCAGAGTAACTGTAGATTGGCAGTGCTTGCTTTGTAAGCAGGGTTTTTTTCTTTGAATTAATGTTTTCAGTTACCCAAATTGATTAGAATGGGAAGTATTAGAAAAAGGATCCATGTTTTGTTAAATGCTGTTATCACATACAGAAGGGAAGTAAATCTACTACATTGGTCAGCAATATTCTTATTGTAAACATGATTCAATACTCTTACACTCCTGTGGTATTATTGGAGTATCTTATCAATTATAATGACATACCTTCCTATAATTTTCTTACAAACTGAGAGAATTAATTAGCTTCTGATAGTTCTGGACGGATTTATATATATATATATATATATTTCATTATATATTTTTAAAATATTATTAAAACCAAAGCAAATTATCACAGTTTGTGTCAATAATACTGAATTGATATTTAACAGCCAAACTTAAATATATTTGTACTGTGACACTGTGTCCACAGTTGTTTCGAAACTTAATGAAAGGGAAGATATTTTATTTATTACAAATGATTAAGAAAGCTATTTCACATTTGTGCAAGGATTATCTCAAATCTAGGCAAAGTGCATTTATATGCTTAGTTCTGCCAAGCTGTAAGAACTGTTAATAAACAATGGATAAAAGGTAATACTATGTTAGTAATGCTTTTAAACTACTGCTTTGAATTAATTTCCTAAAACTTAGTTTTATCTTTACAAAATTGTGTCACCCATGAGTTATGTTTTCTTGAAATGTGATGCCAGGAACACCCTACACTTTGTGAAAATGGTTAGTATTTTATAGTCTTTGCACATAATAAATGTAAGTGATATTAATGAAACAAGGAACCCAATTCCTGGGTGCAGAGGCCAGTATTTTTTAATCTTACAAATTCTCAATAACATTTTGCGGTAGAAAACATTTCACAAAGGCTATACACATCTGAGAAACAATACAGAGTATGACTGTAAACAAAAGGATTTTTTTCAATGAAAACTTCTATTGAGATTGTTAAAGTACTTCAAATAATTCTCTGAGCAGTAAAAATATTTTCAGACCTCTTAAACCCTCATTCCTTCCAGCTTTATCATCAGTTTCTGACTGTGCTATGATTAGTGTCAGTATATCAAGTTGCAAAAAGCTCAGCAGTTTCTAGTAGGCATTATTAATATTTAATTGTCTTTTTTAAAAAAGACTTAATTTTAGGGTTAGCGATGTTTATCATTTGCATCTTTACTTGCAACAATAAACTGTAAGTATTATTTCATTTATGCACTTTCCTTCATGTACAAGAAGCTGGCTGAATAAAAGCTCTAGCTTTACTTCTTTATTAACTTTACTCTCATCACTGGATCATATTTTGAGTTTTTTAAACAGTTAGGAAAAAAGTAGTCCACATTAATGTAGATGTTTCTCCAACTGCTTCTAACTACTAAACCTGTTTACAAAGCAGTTTGTAGTTGGTTGTCTTTGATGTCACTACACTGAGTGAAACATCAAAGGAGCAAGAAAAGTAATGCATTATGGGATGTCATGGCTGTAACAGATGGTTTGTTTCAATTTTTTAGATGCAAAATATTTTTTAAGTATTAAGTAAACAATACCAAAAGAAATAAAACTATCCAGAGTATAAATACATATAGAAAATCGTTTTAAATCAAAGCTTTCAAAAATTACTCTATTTGCTGTATGGCACCACATACATATTTACATTATTTTAATTGCCACTTCATTTTTCATTTGTGACTACAAAAGAGAGACTGTTAAAAATAGATATAGATTTACAATTTGCATATCTATAAACTGCATTAAAATACAACAGCAATGACACTATACAATATTAATTTAGCAGAATATCATAAGCAACAGGAATGCAATAGTATCTGGTGTTAAAAGTAGAATGTTAAACTTTTTTTTGCATATGTGAGGTTCATCTAACATTACCTATTTTGGGGACAGGCTATAAATTCCAACAATTGTTTATTAATCATTTATTTTACCTGAATTAACTTTTAATAATTAAATTATTTAAATTTATTTCATTCTGGCTAATGTTATTTTAAATAAAACCTTGTTTCCAAGAATAATTCAAAGATATAAACATAGAATAAACAAAGATATGAAAGTTTGGTTAATTATTGCAAAAGCAAATGGACGGATTGATAGAGTAATTTCCATTCATTATAAGATCATTTCTCTTTTGGTTCTTGTCCTTTTGTAAAATGAAGAAAAAAAGCATGGATCGTCATTCTGATGAGAAAGATGCAGTGGTTGAAGGGTTGTATGACAGATGAATGATAAAACCGGAGATAAATTTCATCACAGGAATTACTAAGTATTAAATGTTGACCAGATGACCTGTAATGAAGATAATGAAAATTTTTAGAAGTATTTACAAAATTTTTAGAAAAATTTACAAATCAGAACTGCCTTAAATATCAAAATGTTTTATCTCTACAATTTGACTTTCCAAAATTTACCTTATATATACTTTTTAATTAGACTAGCTTTAAATAAAATTTCATATTACAAATTTAAGGAAGATAAATCTAAACTTGTTGTAAAAGCCAATGTAACTTTTCAAATTTGAAAGAATGTTTTTATTAATAAAATCTATTTTCAGTATATTTAATTAATCAGTGATTCTCATTTGGCATTGAATTAGAAACTCTTCTATACCCATGAAGCAATTAAAGAAACTATCTTTAATATCTTTTTATCTTATTTTTCTATTTTCAGTATTTCTTGCATCAAAACTGCTCAAAGAAAGTAACTTAATATATATCAATCTAAATACTGCCAGTGAACACAAAAACCCCATGATAAAAGGTTTCATGTGATTAATTCTTTCAATTATTGATTAATGCAACTGATAATTTAAACATACATATATGCATAATATAACATCTTGTGTGTATAATACAATCATATATAAATTCAGGGGTCGGGGATAAAGAGACTGATCTAACTAAAGTAATAAATAGTAAAATAATTGAATTAAATTAATTTGAAACAATAAATAGTAAAATAATTGAATTTAAAACAATGCCTTGATAAAAATGACTGATATGTTCTATCAGTTTAATCATTAAAGAATTGGATATTTTTATTAATCCAAGAGATGAAAAGCAAATCAATAGTTCTGCACATGTACAGAGATCCTGATCCGATCACTGTAGTAATCACATTTGAATTGTAAGATTAGTGAACATGTCTACTATCAGACAAAGTTACACAAGGTCATCTTTCACAAAAACCAGCAATTTTAAAAACTCAAAACATGGAAGTCCTTACATTTATGATTTCTGTTTTTCTTACTTAAAATTCTTGTACATGCAGTTTATCTGTAAATATGCATCTTGTGTGTTACTGTAAGCTCCTATCCTTGTATGTTAATTTAGTAAAATTGCTAAGAACTCTTTTAAAAAATAAAGTTTAAGCCATATTATAAATCACCACTATTATTATTGTTATCTCTTTTTAAAAGTATACATTACACGAAGCAGAGAAATGTCTTTTAAAACATTCGAAGAAATATCTGCAGTGGAAGTTATTTACCCAGGAAATTAATCATCAGTAGCACCAGTTTGCTGAATGTTAATCCGTTGGCTGCTGCTCAATGTTATCAGCTGTGTTGTCCTTGCCTGCACGCAAACAGTAAGCACCATTTCTTAATTTGTGCAAGTTGTTTATGGAAAATGGGGTGAAGCATGTAACTTTTTAGTCTTTTGTAACATATAGAATGACTCAGTATTAGTCTAATGTCATTTTCTTATTGCCACAAGTGTTAGTTGGGAATGAGAAAATGTATATATGTTATTGATGTTTTTGTAACACCTGAGTACAAGAAAACGAGGGCTGAGATAGAATATGTTGGTACAGACCTTGAGGAACATGTATTATTCATATGCTACAATTTCTGGCAAGGTTCTCTTTTAAAGAATAGCATAATACCATGCATGTTCTAAACTAAAGTCTAAGGGTAATTCTTTTCCTAACCATCCATGATAATAATATGAATGACATGCTTAGTTCTAATTCTTCATGATAATATATGAATGATGTACTGAGTTCTCTCTATGATAATGCTATGAATGACAACCTGATATATATCCATCCATGATAATAATATGAATAACATGCTTAGTTTTAATCACCTGTGATAATAGTATGGATGACATGAATAGTTATAATCATCCATGATAATAATATGAATGACATTCTTACTTCTAATCATCTATGATAAAAATATGAATGTCATCCTTCTAATCATCCATGATAATAATATGAATGCCATCCGTCTAATTATCCATGATAATAATAATATGAAAGTCATCCTTCTAATCATCCATGATAATAATATGAATGCCATCCGTCTAATTATCCATGATAATAATAATATGAACGTCATCCTTCTAATCATCCATGATAATAATATCAACGCCATCCGTCTAATCATCCATGATAATAATATCAACGTCATCCTTCTAATCATCCATGATAAAAATATGAATAACAGCCTTAGTTCTCATCCCATCACTTACTCTCTTTGATAATAATAGTGTGAACAGCAGTTTCATTTAAAATAATAATTCTAGTGCTATTTCAAACCTACGACAATAATATGAACACGGTATCGTTAAAACAGAGAACTAAATCTAGCGCTAATTACTAACTTAACGGCAATAACATTTCGTTAAAAAAAAAATAACGCAAATCCTATCCTTTGTTTGATGTGGGTTTCACATCCTCTTCCAAAGTTTGCTGTTTTTTGCGCAAGGGCACAAGCGCCAACGAAGAGAAGGTTTGAATGGGTGTCTAGTGAATTTTAAAAGTGTAATATTTTGTCCAGGCAGCGGCCTTGATACCTGATTAGCCAAAGGTGACCGCCGACCAAATAAGCACTTTTTCAGTTATGACAATGAGCTAAACAAATTCAAGTCGATCAACTATTCGCAAGACTAAGTTTAGAGCACTTAAGTCAGTCAAAGTCGATCTTCTATTGACAAGACTAAGTTTAGAGCACTTAAGTCAAAGTCGATCTTCTATTGACAAGACTAAGTTTAGAGCACTTAAGTCAGTCAAAGTCGATCTTCTATTGACAAGACTAAGTTTAGAGCACTTAAGTCAGTCAAAGTCGATCTTCTATTGACAAGATTAGAGCACTAAGTCAGTCAAAATCTACTATTGACAAGGCTAAGTTTAGAGCACCTAAGTCAATTAAAGTCAGTCTACTATTGACAAGACTAAGTTTAGAACACTTAAGTCAGTCAAAGTCGGTCTACTATTGACAATACTAAGATTAGAACATTAAAGTCAGTCAAAGTCGAGCTATTATCGGCAAGATTTCAGTTTAGAACACTCAAGTCAGTCAAAGTCGGTCTACTATTAGCAAAATTAAGTTTAGAACACTCAAATCAGTCAGTCGGTCTACTTTTGAGAAAAATGTCTGAACCTAAAAATAAGCTTATCAAAGTTGAACCGGCATACTGTCGGCAAGAATGTCTTTGTGTCACATTAGGCTAATCGTTAAGCCGGTCGATTATTGACAAGGTTACCCTTACATTTAATCACGGTTAAATCGGCCTACTAATGACACGTGTATCTCGACGCTACATTAAGTTAAAGGTATGTCGGTCTACTACTGACACGGTTTACTTTACATCAATTAAACCTCAGCTAGTCTCTTCCATAGGTTATGATGACTACAGCCGGCCAACTAGTAAATGCATTATCGCGGGTAAGCTGTATGACGTAACTAAATAGCAAAATGGTAAGTGTTAACTAGACCACACGTCTTGTGTCTAGTAACTATTCATAACTAACTAGCAAAATGGTAATCTTAACTACACTACATGTCGCGTCTAGTAATGGTAAGTCTTAACTAGACTACATGTCGTGTCTAGTAAATATTTAACTAGTTAAACCGTCCCACCACACTCAATAAGATTGTTTTAGCGTTATAGTTTCTTGTTTGATTTCTCCTTCAGGTCTGTTCCCAACTATAGCTGATTTCGCAGATGAGCTCAAGAACCAAGGGATAGAAATCTGTTCTAAGAAGAAATTCAGTGTTATGGGCTGGGGATTTGGGTCGAAGTTGGGTGGGTATTCTAAATGTAAAATCACCCAGCCCGCAGTCAACGACGTAGCCTTTCCGTTTGTTTAACTAAAAATGTATCTTCAGTAAGCACAGCCTCTAGCACACGGGTCCCAATTTATCGTCACAGCCGAAGGAACAGACACCAAACTTATCATTTTGAACTAGGGAGGGATTAAAGATTACCTGTAAGTTTTCCCCCCCCTGAGCGAGGATTGAAACCCAATCACCTAAGGTGCTGCGTTCCCCTTTGTACGTCATCTGTGTCCAATGTCCAGTCATTACACTGAAAAGATGAGTTGAATAAAATAATATTTAAATCTATTCGTTAAATTATAAAACGGAAACACGCTTTGAGCCCTGGCTTCCAGGCAAATGATGCACAACTCGAGATGCGACTGCTTTCGACTACACTATTTCCTTCCGTAGATATATTTTGCTTGCCCTCGAGGATCTCGTTTTGGGACCAGTTTTCGCACTAAGAAAAGTAAGGTAGTGTGCTGGTTTGGGCCATAATCAGTAAGTTATATGCCGTTTGCGGGACTCTTTTTTTAAAAAGTTATTTCTCAAGTTTATTTTCTTTTTTTTTTTCTTTTCTATTTTTTTATTTTATTTCTCATATACGGTGCTAGATATCAAATTTGGCAGTTGTGAGAATTTTTTTTAAAATTATTTTGTTATCGTCGACGTGTTAGCACTTGTCTGTAGGATACACCCATGTCGGGATTGTTTTCTTTACAAAACCGCCCGAGCGCGTAGTATACTGTTATCCAACTCTTGATTCCAAGAAGAATTATAAACGCTTTGGTTATTACAACAATAAGAAGAAAAGACTGCAGTTTCCTACCATAGTGCCACATAAAGCCCGCTCCATCCCAACACACACACACACACACACACACACACACACACACACACACTCAAATCTTTGTTTGTCAAGTACATTCTGATTCGAGTGTCAAATTTCTGCGTGCAAAAGTCACTAGAGATCATGCTTAGCAATTAACTTAGTTTTAAAGGTTAATTATTTTTTTAAAAATCGATTCGTGAACATTAAGAAAAGACCCATGCACATGACAGCACACCGTTAAAAGTGAATAAATAAACAATAAGGGATACAATAGCATGCAATATAATTATACAAACACACAGAGAAAGAGCATAAAAATTACAATATTACAGAACTTTAAATCCCTTGTTTGTAAAAGTAGGCTTACTAAACGTGTTCTTTATATCCCTTGTTTTTTAAAAGTAGGCTTATTAAAACATATTATTTTATATCCCTTATTTTTAAAACGTAAGCAGTTTACGAGACAAAATGCAGAATTTCTATTTTTTTCACTCTGAAATATGACTAACATTAGCTGTTAGCCTGTTCACTCTAATGAAATACTTACTATCCAGTGTATCACATTCTTATGTCTGAAAAAAGTTGCCCTCACTGAAAGACTGACTAATTATTATATCATTATTAGTATTACTATATAAAATATATTTCGTTCACGGAAATTTCATTCACAAAACACTATTCACTCCATTAAAGCACTTGAAACTCTGAAATCATCAAAAAAACATATTAACTTTTTATCACCTGTTCGCAAACAGGATTCCCATTGTGCAGAACACTTCATAAACAGTATCGCCGAATCGTTTCGATTTACAAAACAAACAATAACACGGGAGAGCTCTCGACGCAAAAACCACTCGACCACTGCATGATCGATTGATTTACTTGCGCAGGATGCAGTGAGTTCGAATACGCAGACAAACACTTCATGTGCGTAAAGCGAAAGTGATGCACTTTTGTCATTTCACACAACAAATAAAAACTAAGAATAAATCATGCAACGAGCACAACCAGATCTTTGCCATTTTCATGCGAATTTCAACGAACGCCAAAAATGTTTTAATTGACAAGTGAATTACTAAGGAAGTCTTTTTTAAGTCTTATTCCATCCTATGCGTACAACAGCCACAGGTGCAAATAGACAAAAAGGAAGAAAAAAAAATCTGAAGGAAAAACTGGTAATAAAATACTTTTGAAAAAAAGGAACTTTGATGTTAGCGACATGCAAATACTAGATTGTACAGCCATGATAACAAAAAGAAAAATGCAAACATCATTAAATTAATATTTATATCACAGTCATATCCGATCTCACCAAGGTCTGCCGGTTGTTCTGATTCTGTTTCTGCTGTTTGGACAGTTTCCACTGTGCAAATAGAAAAATGGCGCGCACTTGATGTAAAGAACTTAACTGTCAATCTAACGTATCTAATCTAAACACACACATACGCGCACGGACATACAC
The DNA here is from genome assembly GCA_028829895.1 of Sinotaia quadrata. Classification (NCBI taxonomy): domain Eukaryota; kingdom Metazoa; phylum Mollusca; class Gastropoda; order Architaenioglossa; family Viviparidae; genus Sinotaia; species Sinotaia quadrata. The sequence continues at coordinate 127,143,120 of CM054178.1, read as the reverse complement.
GTATCCACATACACATGCATAATATACATACACACACACGTACATACACGTGCACACATACATATATCCACAAACACACATACATATGCACACATATACATACACACCCACGTACATACACATATCCACAAACACATACACATACCGACACAAAGACACACACTGACGTAAATAGGAATAAAATAGTGTTTCTGGCCTCGGCGTTTATTTGTAACAAGTGATACAAGTTTTGGGTCAAATGTGGCAGTTTAATAAGTTTTTCACGGAACAACTTATTTTAGGCTGTTCGAGATTACACCAATCAAAATTCTGTGTTGAAATTTGATCCAAATATACGTTTGCAAGAAACTGAGCGTCAGTGGGGATTGGGGAGTGTGAATAATATTGTGTTGTACTTACCTCATCCACCCCATGCATGCAGCCCAATTACAAAGCACTTTCCATAACCCTCTGTTAAGATATATCCATATAAACATTTATTTCTGTTATTATTAATTTATTTTGTTTACTGGTTCTTTGTTGTTGTTTTTAAGATTTTATTTGTCATTGTTCATAAAATAAAAGAGGTTTATGTTCTAAAACTTGGGATTACTTTTTACACTCACAAAAAATCAAATGCTTCAGTATTGCTTGAAGAGCACTTCAAATCTTTTTAAGCAACCTACTTACTAAACATTTTAAATAAGAACCCACCCCACCCCCAAAAAACCCAACAATATAAGTCAAAATATCAACATACTCTTTTTTCATAATAATAAAGCAGGTCTAATTCACTTTTAGCGTTGTTATAATGTTAACATAACGAACATAAACAATTGCATGCAAATTACCCCCCCCCCCATCCTTCCTCTCATTCATTCTCACTCTCACACACACAAACAACTACACATGTACATTTTAATGAGGAAACGAACGGCGACTCCGCACGACTAATTCCTTCACTAAGAGTGCTCTGTTCTTTTATATGATTGTCAGTTTCAGGACAAGTCCTTGAGGTATAATGAGATATTTTATTTTTTAAATTTTATTTTATGAACTTTTGTCGAGGGTGGTGATGGGAAATACAGACTTCTTGATCTGGCTCTAACCAGTTCCCTGCGTTTAATTTAGGGCCTGTCTTGCCGGATTTTAAAGTTCAGATTTGTCTGGATAATAATAAATACCTTTTAAGTGCTACAGTTATGTGTTTATTTTGGAGAACTGAAAACGCTACACAGGCTGCTATGAGTGTGATTCTGAATGTCGTAGTTTAGTAAATATTATTTTTTATAAATAATAACATGATGACGTAACAGTTAAGTCGCGTCAAATCTTTTAATGACATCACTTTAAACATCATTATAGTCACTTGTCATTTACATACTGGGGTTTGCATTTAGAGCTAAAGCTGTATTCCTTTTGTCTAGAAACATCTCCACGTAATGATGTAATTGTCCTATTGTAAGATGTTATCTAATGGGTAGTAATTTTAAGTCTAACTATTACATATGTGTATTTATTTCAAGTTTACAATAATTGTTCTTTTCCTGGTTCGAGAATCAGATGTAAATGAGAGTCTCGGATCGACTATCTCAATTCTCACAAGTGTTCCCGGTTTTTGCTTTGTTTAGTCTGAGGCCGACCTAAAAGCGAAAAAAGAGAAAGCTGGTGATCACATCATAACGCTAATTAATACGGAGAGTATCAGTTTCTGCAAATGTTTTACTAGTTTCCGGTGAGACTGACTTAGAGGGTAGGTTGGCTCGACCGCATCGATTATAAAGAATTCTCGCCTCGTCCTCGTTACATGCAATCGATGACGTTTCTTAAAGATGCAGAGGACGGAAAATGAATGGAGGCTAGTACAGCGCTTGACTTCGGTTAAGCGAGCCATAAGTAAACCCATTCGAGCACACGCACGCACATATTCTAGGAAGGAGACCTGTGCGTGTACCTTGATTAATTGTCTGCCCCGCGTATCAAGAAACGCAATCTGACTAAGTGAATGTGCCAGCTTTTATGTTGTATTTGATTTAGAGTTTCATCTTGGTGTCTGCTTATCCGTTTTACTGATTTCGCAAACGAATGCCAGCGGGTGGGTGAATTCAAGCTCTGAAAGGGAGAGACTCAGTGCTTAGGTAGTGAGCGCAAGAGTGTGAGGATTTGGGATCTGGGATTTCTTTTGCGCTGCTTGTAGTACACCGGACCCGCTTTTATCCTCTCTACCGATGAAATAGGCACTAATGCCCATTCCAAAACCTATGGATCGATTAAATTCACCCCGCACACAATTTTTAAACAGCAAGAAGTTAGTATCCTTTCTTTGCGTCATTGCGCCCCCCCCCCTACCCCCCGTTTGTATGTTTCTGTGTGCGTATGTGTGTGTACTTGTGTGCATGTATGTGTCTTTTTGAGGTTGTGTGAGGTGTGGTGTGTGTTTGTGTATGTGTTTATATGTATGTATCTATATATGTATGTTTGTGTGTGTGTTTGTGTATGTTTGCTAGAGCAGCAATCTAGGAAAATCGATGGCGTAAACGGTAAGAGGACAACCGTTGAACCTCGATAGTGTAGAGAGTAAGAGGCTAACTGTTGAAGATGTTGTAGAGAGTAAAAGGTTAACGGTTGAAGATGTTGTAGAGAGTAAGAGGCTAACTGTTGAAGCCCGATGGTGTAGATAGTAAGAGGCTAACCGTTGAACCTCGATAGTGTAGAGAGTAAGAGGCTGTTGAAGATGTTGTAGAGAGTAAAAGGTTAACGGTTGAAGATGGTGTAGAGAGTAAGAGGCTAACTGTTGAAGATGGTGTAGACTCTGTAGAGAGTAACTGTTAAAGATGGTGTAAGAGACTAACCGTTGAACCGCGATGGCGTAGAGAGTAAGAAGCTAAACGTTGAACCTCGACAGTGTAGAGAGTAAGATGCTAACCATTGAAAATGGTACAGAGTAAGAGGTTAACCATTGAGGACGGGTAGAGAGTAAAAGGCTAACTGTTGAGGCTCGGTGGTGTAGAGAGTAAGAGGCTAGCTATTGAAGCTTGATGGTGTAGAGAGTAAGAGGCTAGCCATTGAAGCTTGATGGTGTAGAGAGTAAGAGGCTAGCCATTGAAGCTTGATGGTGTAGAGCAGGGGTCGGGAACCTATGGCTCGCGAGCCATATGTGGCTCTATTGATGGCTGCAACTGGCTCTCAGACAAATGTTCGATTATAAAAAAAAATCTGAGTTTTCCCAGTCTTACGCCTCCATAAAGAGACATCCGTTAGTGATTAGGCTTAGAGACTGATGAAATACCTTGTTTACTCCTTCAGAGAAACAGGCTAAAACCAGAGGTGAAGGTCGCATCAAAAGTCGGATACTAACTATCCATGTACGGTCACTTGTTTTCAGATAATGTGACGTAGCGCTAAGTTGTGAATTGACCTCTACTTTCATTCATTATAGACCCCTGAATGAACGGGCCATGTTAGACGCACACCTGCATTGCACTCGATTTACATGGATAAAATTAGAGCGTCCATTCATTACTAGGACCGGATCTATCAGAACACAACATAGTGGTAATATCTTGATTTCTCTGTGTTGAGTTGAATTAATTCTATATATTTTGTATTGTGAATGTATGTAGAATTTTCTTGTGCATTTTATTGCTGATTGATAATATATTTTCTACAAAGCTAAGTGGCACAGCGATTGTAATAGGGTCGGGGCAAATTATACTTACTTCCTCGGACTTGCCAGTCTCCGATAGCTGGCACTTTTAGGGTCCGTGGTTTACGACCGTGTCAGCGCGCGGCATGGCTGACCCTTTCTACGGACATTGCACGCACAGCTGGACCACCCAAGCGCTACGTGCGTACATAACGGTTTTCTGTCCGAATTCACGAGTCTTTATAAACCAGGTTTGAATGTTAATCGGTACTCTGCGAGGAACAACCGCTTTGGAACGTTGTCCGGCGGCACAAATTATTCCGCGAGTCAATCAGCCAATAAGCCTAACCCGCTGTGTCGATAACCTTCGTGTATTGAACAAGGTAAACACATCGATTTCTTAAATTATAACTTGCATTTTATTTAAGTTATCATTGTGTGAATGTGCGAGATTGTTAATGTAGAAATTATATCTTTACTGCAACCTTCTCTAGACACGTGGCTTGGTAACAGTATGGCTAAACTAGAAACATTACATTCTTTACAGTAATTGTCGAATTGTGAGACAATGGTTTATAATGCTAAATTAACGGAATTGTAACCACAGAACGTTGGTGCACGTTCATATGATTATTTTTATGTAAAGAGTCCTTGATGTAAAGTTTGTAAACAATGTGTATAATCGCGTTTATACTTGTAACGCTTATGTGCGTGATTTTAATTCATATTCACTTTCTAAAATCTAAAATCTAAATGTTTTCTTTGAATGATTTAAATTCTCTTGCGTAAGCAATGTCGCATTTTAATTGTAACACGCATGAGCGTGATGTTGATTGTATTTTCATTATTATATTCAAACTATTGAATGTGAAGTCACACAGGTTTATCTGTCACTGAATTTCGTGTCCTAACTACGAGGTTAAATTTAGTCAGACTGAAGGATAAATCTGGGCAGCCAGCCTGTTTCAGAATAAGCGAGGAGATTTAATTAATCTAAATCCTGAAATTTAATTAATCTAAATCTTAATTCTGGAGCAGGGTCTTTAAATAAATGCTGGCATGTAACAGTGATATTACATTTGTAGTAGTGGTGAAGACACCATGTGTATGCAATTGAACTACCGTTGATTAATTGTTATTACGGGAGAGTCAAAACCCGCCACGTATTCATTAGTTAAATTGTATAACTAGCAACTTTGGATTAATGGAGAAATATCAGAACACAACATAGTGGTAATATCTTGATTTCTCTGTGTTCAGTTGAATTAATTCTATATATTTTGTATTGTGAATGTATGTAGAATTTTCTTGTGCATTTTATTGCTGATTGATAATATATTTTCTACAAAGCTAAGTGGCACAGCGATATTACATTTATAGTAGTGGTGAGGACACCACGTGTATGTAATTGAACTACCGTTGATTAATTGTTATCACGGGAGAGTCAAAACCCGCCACGTATTCATTAGTTAAATCGTATTACTAGCAACTTTGGATTAATGGAGAAATATATTGTAAAGATTTAGAATTTTAGATGTTTGGATTTTCACATAATGTAAATTGTAAGTTAGTGGAAATTGTAAAGAATGATTAACACTGCTGTTATTAGGCCCATATAAATCATTATTGTCACACGAGTCTGAAACATGATTAACTATGCATTGCAGCCGGTTCCTGAGTTCACTTTATAACTCAGACTTCAACTGCTAGCTGTTCCTTGGTGGAAGTCCAACCTTACTAAAAGCGTGGATTTCTATGGAAAAGTGACAAAAATACATGTCATTGTGTCTATATCTGACATTGTTCAACTGGGGCTGCCATATATAGCTTTCGAAAATAGCGGCCGATGTGTGTATGTGCAAAAGGGTCCGCACAACAGATTGTCGTCGGATCAGAAAGTTTCGTTTAAATCGCGTGGTCAGCTAACTAATTTTAGAAACCCTTTTGACAAGATGGCTAAAAGAAAGAAAAACGATGAGTATCGTACTTTTCAGCAGGAATGGACAGAGGAATTTGCCTTTGTGGAGAGAACGGGTTCTGCAGTGTGTCTAATATGCAGTGATAAAATTGCATCTATGAAACGGTCAAATGTAAAGCGACACTTCGAGACACGCCATTCTACATTTGCATCGAAATATCCTGCGGGAGACAGCAGGAAGAAAGCATGTCAAGAACTGCTATCAAGAGTGCAAGCTAGTCAGCATCAAATCCGTGTTTGGACCCAACAAGGTGACTTGAATTCGGCTAGCTTTGCTGGCGCTTTAGCTATTGTGAGAAACGGAAAGCCATTCACAGATGGGGAGTATGCCAAAGCATTCATGCTTGCTGTTGCCAATGAACTTTTTGATGACTTTTCGGATAAGGACAAAATAATTAAACGGATAAAAGACATGCCTCTGTCGGCAAGAACTGTTCACGATCGTAGCATCATGATGTCAAATCAAATTGAGGCAATGCAAGTCAAGGACATAAATGCGGCACCGTTTTTTTCTCTCGCTTTGGATGAGTCAACAGACGTCAGTAATTTATCCCAGTTCAGCGTGGTTGCAAGGTATGTTGTCGGTGATACACTACATGAGGAAAGTCTTGCTGTGTTGTCTATGAAAGGCACAACAAGAGGGCAGGATTTGTTCGAGTCCTTCACTGAGTTCGCTAAAGAAAAAAATCTACCGATGAATAAACTTGTTTCGGTGTGCACTGATGGTGCTCCGTGCATGGTTGGGAAAAGCAGAGGATTTGTCGCTCTTCTTTGTGAGCATGAAAACAGACGCATCATAAGCTTTCATTGCATCCTCCATCAAGAGGCGCTTTGTGCTCAGATGTGTGGCGAACAGCTTGGTGAGGTGATGTCACTGGTGGTTCGGGTAGTCTATTGTTGCCCGAGCATTAAATGATCGCCAGTTCAAAACACTGCTTGATGAGGTTGGGAATAATTATCCTGGTCTGCTTCTGCACAGCAACGTGCGTTGGTTGTCAAGGGGGAAGGTGCTCAGCCGATTTGCGGCTTGTCTGAGCGAAATCCGGACTTTTCTTGAAATGAAGAATGTCGAGCATCCCGAGTTATCTGACACTGAGTGGCTTCTGAAGTTCTATTATCTCTAGACATGACTGAACATCTAAATCAGCTCAATGTGAAAATGCAAGGCGTTGGAAACACAATCTTATCCCTGCAACAAGCAGTGTTTGCATTTGAAAACAAGCTAGAACTCTTCATCACCGACATTGAAACAGGTCGTTTACTACACTTTGAAAAACTGGGAGAGTTCAAAGATATGTGCACATCAAGTGACCCTGCTCAACATCTTAATCTTCAGCAGCTAGCAGGCTTCACGTCTAATCTCCTGCAGTCATTTAAAGCGCGCTTTGGAGAATTTCACGAGCACACCCGTCTTTTTAAGTTCATCACCCATCCACACGAGTGTGCAGTGGACAGCACTGACCTGAGTTGCATCCCCGGTGTCTCCGTCAGAGATTTTGAGCTCCAAGCTGCTGACCTGAAGGCCTCAGACATGTGGGTGAATAAGTTCAAGTCACTGAATGAAGATTTGGAAAGACTTGCACGACAGCAAGCAGAGTTGGCGAGCCAACACAAGTGGGCAGAAATTAAAAAACTTCAACACGCAGACCAGCTGATTGTCAAAACTTGGAACGCGCTTCCCGTCACATACCATACACTGCAGCGTGTGAGTATTGCTGTACTGACAATGTTTGGCTCTACGTATGCATGCGAGCAGTCTTTCTCACATCTAAAGAACATTAAGACCAACCTGCGATCACGTTTAACGGATGGAAGTCTCAACGCCTGCATGAAGCTTAACCTCACCACGTATCAACCAGACTACAAAGCCATCAGCAAAGCCATGCAGCACCAGAAGTCGCATTAATGGGAAGAAATTCTCATTATTGATTAGCAACAGCATAATAATGTTATTAAAAAGAATTAGAGACATAATTATTGTACTTTTAGTGTGAAAATTACACAAAATTACACATTTACTTGAATTTTTAGTTTTAAACATAATGTATGGCTCTCATAGAATTACTTTTCAAAATATGTTGTGTCCATGGCTCTCTCAGACAAAAAGGTTCCCGACCCCTGGTGTAGAGAGTAAGAGGCCAGCCATTGAAGCTTGATGGTGTAGAGAGTAAGAGGCTAACTGTCGAAGCTCGGTGGCGTAGAGAGTAATATCGAAATGTATAAGTGAAAGTTGACGATGTAACACTTAGGCCTTCGCCAAACTTAAATCGATAACAAGTAACTCCACGCGCAAAATCAGCGTACCTTGATAAAGATCGTAAAATCTAGCCAAATCATCCGTGTCAATTTTCAAAGAACTGTTTTACCCTATGCCGGAAAAATCTAGTTGGTTAAGTAAATGAAATCTTAAAATGTTAGTACATTATCTTAGCTCTGAATTGTGTGAAAGGTACTCGGCTGTGCAACTAGTTCAATAAACTCTAGACTAGAAATAAGAAAAATAACCTGTGCTGGCCTTAAATAGAATCTATAAAAAGGAGATAAGTATAATTAATAACTATATACAAGTTAAAGGGGTCTTGAAAAAAGAAAGAAAAAATTTATTTTATTTCAGTAGCGTGCTTAAAAATCATGTACAATCAGAAATTTAAACCACCAAACTCGACAAGAGAACCGAAGCTAAACAACAGACTAAAAAAAAACTTAATCTTTTAACTAAGAAAGAAGAAAAAGGTAAGAAAAAGTCCTGAAACTCCAGACTTCCTGACATTCGAGTCACAGCCTCGAACTGATAAGTAAATATTCGGAAATACCGTCAGGCTGATTGAAAAGGTAAATAAATCATGTTATTGCGCAAGAGATTAGATCTCATACTGGTCAGCACCGTGTTTAGAATATAATTACGCGCTTGTACTATTCACTGTTCAACTTTTTAGTACTAAGATCTACAATGTATATTTTTTTAATGACATTTTTTTTTTAAAATCCATGAAGGACAGATCCGCATTGTAAAACTTGTCATTGGGATTACAGTAAAACACTGCAAACTAATTTGCAAAACATTTTTACGTCTGATAATTCGTGCACAACATGTACACTCGTGAATTAATCAAAGATATTCTGATATACTACTGCTGCCATCGCAAGCAAGAGTTAACTTTTCTTACCGGAACATCGTTAGTAAAAAAAAAAAAATAATAATAAAAAAAAATCAAAGGTCTATTATACGTTTGTTTGTCAGTGTTTCCGCTCAGCAATCAGATCAATAAATTTTGTGACGCTAAAACGTGACACTTAATCGATTACATTTGGTTTTATTCAAGTAATGATTGTTGCTTGTATGTGACTCATTTTTGGGCGTCTACGCATTTAGATATTTAATTTATATACTCAAACTGCAAGGCTGTCGTAGTTGAATCACGAAAGAGTTACTTGTGTTCTAGATCTGAGACATTTTTATTCATTTGCTTGCTGGCTTCAAGGTCACCAAAACTATAATGCTTCCTTGTGTTAGGCAATGTGTCGAATTGAGGCCAGGAACGGTTCCTTTCAATAGGCTACGATCTTCTTGTCTTGTCTATAGGAATATGGTAGCCGAAACCGAGTGCAGCTAGACTGCTAGAGGCTACATTTTTCTTTAGGCTACGTACGATCTGTCTTGTCCATAGCGATATGGTCGCCTATAGACTTACTTCTTTTTTTTGTCTAAGCAGTTTTAAAATTTCGCGCACAAGTTTTGGTAGCAAGTTCAAACAACCGCCAGTTCCGCGCACACAGGGAAAATATTTGAGTGAACATTGCTTGTATTTTTAAAAAAAAATTTATTCTAAAGATATAAGGTGTATAAAACAAAAATCTCCCCACATACTTTAAGGGCTCAAAGACAGTCGGTGGCGCAGAGCAGCAAGACAAAGAACTAGTGTAGTGAGGGACAAGCGGATGACGCATAAGACAGAACATTAACTTCTCGCTCTAGTGACCATGGTTCGATACCGGCAAACCAAACAACTTTTCCACGCTCCATGTGGTGAGACTCATGTCGTGCTCATCGGATGAAATGATAAATTGGGTCCCATGTGCTACAGTTCAAAAAAGATTAGACTGTTGGTCACTGCTGGCACAAAATTGTGCCCAGAAAATCTACCAGCCACCCTTTCACCCTACAATCTTATCACCCAGGAATAGTATCTCTCCCTTGTAAAATATTCTCTTGCTTGCGTCCGTCTGTAAAACCAATAACCGTTGGATTTGAAACGGAAGAGAACTCCGTAATAATCAAAACGTACAGACCTCTCATAGAAGAGGCACGAGTTCAAAGGCGAACAAACAAACAAATCTCCCCTCCCCCAACACATAATTGTTGATTTTTTTTTTTTAAGTGCACTCTGGATCCTTGTGCAAATTATAGCATTTAGCTATTAGGTATTTGTGTTTAGGATAACATCTAATCTATTAGATTTGTGTTTAGAATGGTGACAGGGAGACCAGATCTTTTTGTTTAGGCTAGTACTAGTCGATCAGATCTTTGTGTTTAGGATAGTACCTAGTCTAACAGATTTTTGTATTTAGAATAGTGTCAGATCTTTGTGTGTAGGATAGCGCCTAGTCTGTCAGATCTTTGTGTATAGGATAGCGAATAGTTTGTCAGATCTTTGTGTATAGGATAGCGAATAGTTTGTCAGATCTTTGTGTATAGGATAGCGAATAGTTTGTCAGATCTTTGTGTATAGGATAGCGAATAGTTTGTCAGATCTTTGTGTATAGGATAGCGAATAGTTTGTCAGATCTTTGTGTATAGGATAGCGAATAGTTTGTCAGATCTTTGTGTATAGGATAGCGAATAGTCTGTCAGATCTTTGTATATAGGATAGCGAATAGTCTGTCATATCTTTGTGTATAGGATAGCGAATAGTCTGTCATATCTTTGTGTATAGGATAGCGAATAGTCTGTAATATCTTTGTGTATAGGATAGCGAATAGTCTGTCAGATCTTAGTGTATAGGATAGCCAATAGTCTGTCAGATATTGCCTGGTCTAGGATATATTTGTGATCAGGTTCGTGTCTGATGTGTCCCCTCATAAAATTTATTTCGCTTTTCTAACTGAAGGATGTATACAGTGGGAAAGAAAAATCCCTATATTAAGATATAATTAACAATCACTGTATAAAGTTATTCTGGGATAGACAAAAAATACACAAAACACCGCAAAAGTAACGTAAGTGGCAATTTAAATAGCAAATTTAACTTGGCGAACGCAAGTGACCATAAAATTTAATCTGAGTGAAGCATCTTGAAAAAAAATATTGTAACTCTCAGAGAAAGTTATGTCACAAAGAAGACCACTAAAACTGCCAATCGTGCCTAGTCACAGTACATCTAGAGTGTATGGAGATGATCTTTTTAGAGGTTTCTTGCCTTAATTACTCTGTCATATATCAGCTTATGCTCTCCACAGACCCTCTTTCACTGAACGCACAGGAATAGTAGAGTATCTTGACCTAAGAAACGGTGACACGTGAAAATTTGACTAAATCGATTGTATGTGAGCTCGTTTTGTCACACCCCACAGACGGTGCGAGCGACCTCCAACTACCACTACCACACCCTCACTGTCTCTCTCTCTCTCTCCCAACCCCCGCTCCTGTATTCAACTTACTAAAATAATCCACTTGGAATGTTGAAAGACTTGTATAAAACTTACAGTATACATTATACAACTACATTGTACTGCACATTGGGGGAATCCGTTCACCGAGACCGCTCACCGAGACCACTCACTGTGCGTATGCTTCACAAACTGTTGTAGCGATAAATGAAGACTGTTTACCAACAGTGCCCTGACAACCGCAGCTGTCCTTATAATGCAAAGGACCTCCCACATCATTTATCCTTGGAATTCCTAGATCGCTGGGAACACGTGGGGCAAGGGCGATGGAATGGTAAACGATTTTAATTAGTATAATTCTTATGGGGGTGGGGTGTTATTTTGTAAAGCAAATTACACAGGAAAGGCATATAACACTTTGATCATAAAAGAAGGAAGTAGGGAGCAAGATTTATGTATTCTGAATGATTTATTAAGGAATTCTTATCTAATCGTGCACATTTGAATTGTCAAGGCGTGTACTATACAATTAGTCTAGTTGTGTTTGTTGTGGAAGGGGCCTGTACTAGTCTAGTCGTGTAATATTTGGAGTGGTACTGTAGGCCCTTCTAATCTATCTTTGAAGTAGCGCATTACTATGCAAATTTAGAAGAGCAAGGTGTGGAGTGGTACTTTACTACTTTAGCAGTGCAAGGTGTGGAGTGCTACTTTATTACGTTAGCAGTGTAAGGTGCGGAGTGGTACTTTATTACGTTAGCAGTGCAAGGATTTTTGGAGTGGTACTTTATTACGTTAGTAATGCAAGGTATGGTGGTACTTTATTACGTTAGCTGTGCAAGGTGCGGAGTGATACTTTATTACGTTAGCTGTGCAAGGTGCGGAGTGGTACTTTATTACGCTAGCTGTGCAAGGTGCAGAGTGGTACTTTATTACGTTAGCTGTGCAAGGTGCGGACTGGTACTTTATTACGCTAGCTGTGCAAGGTGCGGACTGGTACTTTATTACGTTAGCTGTGCAAGGTGCGGAGTGGTACTTTATTACTTTAGCTGTGCAAGGTGCGGACTGGTACTTTATTACGTTAGCTGTGCAAGGTGTGGAGTGATACTATACTAGCCTTGTGCAAGTGGATGATACTTTGTTACTTTAGCTGTGAAGGTGTGGAGTGTAGGTGTGCAAGATGTATTGCACTAGCTAAGTGAGCAAAATGTAGTTGTTGTCTTGCAAGACTAGTTGAGCACTTTATGGAGTTTGTTTATTTAAGCAAAGAATGGAAGAAAGCTACTAGACTAGATGTTCATTTTATAGAATGCTAGTTTATTTATCAAAGTGTGGAAAGGCATTCTTCCAGATTAGACATGCATGTTATGGAATGCTAAGTTTATTTATGTAAAGTGTGGAAAGGTGCTCTTCCATATTAGATGTGAACAGAGTGATGGTGTATTGTGCTGTTGTGCAAGGAGCAACATGTTCTGACAGACTAGTTTTGTTGATGTCGAGCACTGCTGCTCTAACTGTGCTAAGTTGTAAAATCATTTTGTGCTAGTCTACTAGTTCGGGATATGAAATTATATTGTGCTGGACTAGTAATTCAAGATATGAAATGAAATGGTGCGTGTCTATTTGTGCACGTTGTGGAGTAATTCTATACAAGTTTTGCATGTTGTCTAGTTGCGTAAGTTGTGGATCGTACTACTCTAGACGTGTGATGTTTGAAGGTGCTACTCAAGTCTAGACGTGTAAAAGTGGTACGCTAGTCTAGACGTGTGATGTGTGAAGGTGCTATGCTAGTCTAGACGTGTAAAGGTGGTACGCTAGTCTAGACGTGTGATGTGTGAAGGTGCTACTCAAGTCTAGACGTGTGATGTGTGAAGGTGGTACGCTAGTCTAGACGTGTGATGTGTGAAGGTGGTACGCTAGTCTAGACGTGTGATGTGTGAAGGTTCTACGCTAGTCTAGGCGTGTGATATGTGAAGGAGTTACTCTAGTTTATTTGTGCAAATTGAGGAGTGGTGTTACACCAAACTAGTGCAAGATGTGAAATAGTGTTAAGCTCGTTTAGTTGTCAAGTGGTGGAGTTATGCTACGCAAGTTTGGCTGTACAATAGTGGAGTCAAGTTTACTCAAGTCTAGATGTACAAATAATGGAGTCAACTTTACTCAAGTTTAGATGTACAAATAGTGGAGTTACGCTACACAGGTTTACTCAAGTTTAAACGTACAATAGTGGAGTCAACTTTATTCAAGTTTAGATGTACAAATAGTGGAGTTAACGCTACACAAGCTTACTCAAGTTTAAACGTACAATAGTGGAGTCAAGTTTTCTCAAGTTTAGATGTACAAGTAGTGGAGTTACGCTACACAAATTTACTCAAGTTTAAACGTACAATAGTGGAGTCAAGATTACTCAAGTTTAGATGTACAAATAGTGGAGTTACGCCACATAAGTTTACTCAAGTTTAAACGTACAAATAGCGGAGCAGTGACTGCACCCGATTGCAAACCCTACCCATCTTGTTCTGTGTAATAACAGTTCGTTCACTCTGTGTACCCTGGCTCCTTAAGGCTCTCAAATCTAACAATTTAAAACAGCGATATTACCCCATGCTAATTTATATTTATATAAATCAACTTTGCGATAATTCAGAAAGCACTAATCCACTTTCATTAACGTTTTTCTTCGTCTTTATTAAGTTTCGTGGTTTTTCCCCAGGCCAGAGTGATAACTGTAATGATAATAAGATATTTTTTTTTTAAAGCATTTATATTTTCATTAGTTCCGAGAGAGGGATCTGTTACATGCATAAAACCGGCACAAGAGACCGATGCCTGCCTATCCGTTGTGTTTGTCAGAGTTCAAGAGTGTGCTTCGAACACAATGAAACACTTAACAGGTGTTTGTATCTTAAAGTTGTTTAATACAGTGAACACAATGAAACACTTAACAGGTGTTTGTATCTTAAAGTTGTTTAATACAGTGAACGCAATGAAACACTTACAGGTGTTTGTATCTTAAGTTGTTTAATACAGTGAACGCAATGAAACACTTACAGGTGTTTGTATCTTAAAGTTGTTTAATACAGTGAACACAATGAAACACTTACAGGTGTTTGTATCTTAAAGTTGTTTAATACAGTGAACGCAATGAAACACTTACAGGTGTTTGTATCTTAAGCTTGTTTAATACAGTGAACGCAATGAAACATTTACAGGTGTTTGTATCTTAAGGTTGTTTAATACAGTGAACGCATATACGCCACCACCTGGATGAAACAAGATTATTGAAAAAGAAAACGAACGAGGAGGAAGGGGAGGGAGAGAGCAAAATCTGATTGACTCACCTATCGAAAGACAAAATGGAGATTATAGAGAACTGTTCTCGGCGAATAAATGTAAAGTTATTTCCGAACACTTTTCTCTACATAGTAAATAATTTCACCTTGCAGCACCTGTAAGCAAATGTAAGCTAACTTCGAGTTCACCTGCGAAACATAGCTATATTCTTCTTCTTTCCCCCCCCCCCCTCCCTTTCCACTGTAGCACCGACATGAAATGCAACCATCATTTGAAAATCATTCTAAATTGTAACTATTCTTCAACGTCAGAACTTTCCCTTAATTCCTACCTCCCGACGCTGATGTCGTTGTTGGTTGTCCTGTCCCCTCATTTTTCGAGGGATTGGATCCACCCGGCTGTTTCCCAGTTTCGGCAGATTTGCTGCTGTTGCATCCCATGTTGTGCAGTGGGTGGCACCGAAGATTAAGAATTTTGTTGTTGCTGTTGTTCCACCGTTAGTGGTATCTAGCAAAGTGATCTGCAGGGTGTGGTGTCAGTCGAGGTAAGACAGATTGAATCGCTAACACTGTTCGACGCGCACAAAGGGGGACAACTGAGTGATCCTTCCGTTTACCAGGAAATTCACCACACACCAACCAGCTAAGAACAATGAGTGGGTGGTCTGGGTACGCCGATTGGGTGATATTTTTTGGAAGTCAGATATTAGGGGTGGGAGTTCATGGGGTAGGTGCTAGGTTTCTCTCTCTCTCTTTCTTCAGTGCAGATTTTAAATATTAATCTGTGTTCCGTTCTGTGTGCTGTGTTTCGCAATAAAAGCACGTAGAGAAATCGCCCTCCCTTACAGTACGTGTTCTGAGTGTGTTCTCCGAGTGACACCAGCTCAGAATGTTTGATCTCGTCTTGCGCTGAAATCTCGTTTCAAAAAATATTCTCCAAAACTTAATACTCTAAACGACTGCTCCGAGCGCCAGAAGACTTTAGTTATCTGCACAGTTGACCTAGTGCACAGTGAACTCAGACTGAGTACATTTCATGTGCTATTTTAAGTGATGTGACAGATTGTGGTGCGTTGTAAGGAATAATGGCGATCTCGAGAGTGTCGACAAACCGTTAGGCAGTGAGGGTGGAAAGAAACGCAGTGCTGGCGGTGAGGTGAGAGAGCCTGGCGGTGCGACAAGGTGAACGAGATGTTTAGGAAGGCGTCGTCGTGGTGACAGACTCCTGCTCGCAGGCAGCTCCTCTCTCTCCCCTCCCTCCCCTTCTCCCTCTCTCAGGCGCAGCACGTATCTGCTGCATGCATTATTAGCCTGCACACTACACAAGCGCGAACCAAACATACCGGCGACGACTAAGACTGATATCGAGGCACTTTCATTCATACAGCTCACCAACATTGAGTGTTACTTGAGCTCACTCGGTCCACAAACACTGGGCTACTGAATCCACGCAGGTCACAAATTTACACGGCTCACAAATACTGGGCTATTGGACGTACACAGCTCACAAATTTACACACGGCTCACAAACATCGGGCCATTGGACGTACACAGCTCACAAATTTACACACGGCTCACAAACATCGGGCCATTGGACGTACACAGCTCACAAATTTACACACGGCTCACAAACATCGGGCTATTGGACGTACACAGCTCACAAGCATCGGGCCATTGGACGTACACAGCTCACAAATTTACACACGGCTCACAAACATCGGGCCATTGGACGTACACAGCTCATAAACTGAACACAATCCAGTTACTGAGCTTGCACAGATAACAAACACTGTTTTATATGATTTAAGCTGCACATCCGTTACAAATATCGCTGATTTCTCAAGCAGGCACAAACCAAGACAAATATTTGTTGTATACAATGGTAAGGAGAGAAGGTTTAGTAGATGTTTTTCATGTGGATTTTCTAACTCCAGCGATCAAACTCCCTCGGGATTTCCGGCAGTCTGCTCTTTCTAATGTTCAACCCCCACAGGATTTTCAGCTTGTAGCACACGTGACCCAATTTATATTCCCATCCCACAAATGGATTTACCGTCCCACACCAACTGGGCTTAAATAGTTAGAGCATGCCAGTATGTTTTCACTGTGCGCGGGGATCGAACCTGTCCTACTGGCTCTCCCGAAAACACATGCGCTAATCTATTGGCTTTATATGTCATACAGTACTCACCAGTTGGTTTTACACTCCGTACAACAAATTGGAACATTGATTTCACACGCCATACAACACGGTGGGGCATTGATTTCACGTATCGTACAACACAATGGGGCATTGATTTCACGTATCGTGCAATACAGAGGGGCATTGATTTCACGTATCGTACAACACATTGGGGCATTGATTTCACGTAACGTACAACACGATGGGGCATTGATTTCACACATGGGTGTATTGGTGTCATGCCTTATAACCAGAGGGGTACCAGGCTCACTGACTTTATATACATATCTGCCATCCTCGCTGCTTGTAGTTGAGGGAATATGACATATTATTATACTTCTTTTATATATATTATTATACTTCTTTTATACATATTATTATACTTCTTTTATACATATTACTATACTTCTTTTATACATATTACTTCTTTATCTGTAGCTTGCGTTGTTTGCAGTAATTGGTATGTATTGTATCACAACTCTAGCTTTATTTTCTGCAGTAATAGGCCTCTATTGTGTCATATCTGTAGCTTGCATTGTTTGCAGTAATTGGTCTATATTATATCATATAGCATTGTTTGAAGTAATAGGCCTCTATTGTCTCATATCAGTAGCCTAATTGTTTGCAGTAATAGATTTCTATTGTATCATATTTATACCTCGCCTTGTTTCCAGAAACTATAGGGACGCAATTTGTTTCTATTATATATCGGGGTCTTTTAGCTGTTAGCACATGCGCAGTTGAGTGGTAGGCAAAAAGCGTCAGACCTTACACTTGTTGATATCAGAATGTGCAGTGAATCTCAGCTAGCATAGTTTACAATAAGCATCTTGAGTATGCTATAAACAATTTTCTGTTTGTTACATACTGTTTAATCCCCGATTAAAGTCACTTTAACTTTGAGTTTAGCGCAGAGGTGGCCCATGTACAATGTGTGGCCTTTAAGTAAAATCCTGGTATACTTAGTGTGGAGCTGAAGTCGAAATAAAATAACTTTAAAAAAAAAAGTTAAATTATATTTTAAAGAAATGCTCGTTTTATGGAACACACATACATACTCTCAAACACATACACAATATGCTGTCGACAATGAACACAGCTGACACTGTGACGTCAGTACCGTCGTTAAGAAAACAAAACGTAGATATTTAGCACAAGAATCCTCTACTCTAATAATGTGCATAGATGCTCTCGCCGAAAAAAAATGTATTTAAAACAAAAGAATGTATGACGCAATATCAGTCCCGCACATAACAGTCCGCACCGAGGGTCACATTTACGGATAGATCTGTACTTCAGTCTCGCGTACATCTTGACTGCTGGAATGACTGAAATCAAAACTCGTTTAAACATCGCTAACAAAATTAGCACAAGAATCCTCCACTAATAATAATGGACACATATGCTCGCCGAAAAGAATATATTTAAAACGAACGAACGAAAAACATACAATTCTGTCGCTTCTCCTAAGGACAATCGCCTGTAGAGACGAGATCTCTCGTAATGACTACATGTATTAATTGGCTGCAATGCTAAACAATAATGTAATACATTAAAATGGCAGTTCTCAGTTAAAATACTTCGTGAAAACACGTGGGTCCAAAAGAACTTAGTGTCAAAAGGGGAGGGGATTAAATTAAATTAATTAAATTCCTCTTTTTTTTAAAAGGCAGATAACTTTCTGTTTCCGCTGACAAATTAAATCATGTCAAGAGTATAATTACAATTTGAATCAGTACTAATATGCCGTCGTAGCCAAGTAAATTTATTATATGATTTAGTCAATAGTCAGTTAAAGTGACGTCTTTTATTCTCTACTTTCTCACAAGCCATTACATTTTTTCAAGTGATTAAACTGTGTAAGCGCGCATGCATCTAAGTTCACATTCACCTCCATATTACAAGAAATACCTAGGAACAAAAGAATGCAATAAAAGTGTAGGTTCTTTTCATTGTGTGTGGGCTATGGATATGTGTCTGTTTGTGTATGTGAATATGAATGTGTGTGTGTGTGTGTGTGTGTGTGTGTGTGTGTGCGTGTGTGCGCGCGCGTGTTTAAATTATATTCAAACGTCATCAGTGCATTGTGAGGGGAAATACTACAACTCATTACTGCATAATAAGAAACCAAGTTTGTTTGGGTTATTTTTTAAAAAGAAAACTTGAGGACCGAACAAGATTTACAAAAGCAGGGTGTGCAAAACTACTGAAAATAAAATAAAAAGATCTCTATTGTGTAGGTTGTTTTTGCTTTGTTTTGCTTCTTTTTCCAGAGGGAATTGAAGCACATTAATAAAGTTATATTGATCAACGCTTGCGAAATCTAGAAATGTGGAGCTGTCCCAGACGATAAGGGAGTTAATACTGCGGCGTGACGCTGAATGTGGTGATCTAGGACGGTAGTGGTGGTGATGGTGAATTATTATCATTATTTTTTTTTTTAATAAGGGCAATACGCCTTAGTAATATTGTCCATTTTCTTTGCCTGACAGGATCAATCTTTGTACGATTGGCAGCGCCAATGCAGACCCAAGTACACCAAATCTGAAAATGTCAAACTCACTGCTGTTGACAGGGAAGATGGGGAGAAGAGCAAAAACCTTCAAAAGCCAATGCATTAATATAAAAACATAATTATGTTTGTGTCCACGACTTTTTCTCTGTGTCGACTTAGACATTTTAAGTCGAAAAATCTACTTTGATTTCTTTCTTTCTTTTTTCTTTTTTTTTTTTTTTTGCTCCCGAACACCTCGGACAATGGAACCAAGCGATTTTTCTCCGTCGCTGCTGACCTGAAGACTACTGTCGGACAGTGCTGAGTTTGTAGGAGTACAGCAGCGGCGAGCAGACTGCAGACTGCAGTATCAGTAAGACGCACCCAGTCTTAGGACGTGAGACGTTTGCTGGATTTGAATTCCTTGTCCAGCTTCCACCTTTCTCACACAAAGGAGGGGGAACATTCTAAGAGTGAGAGATTTAGTGAAACTGGTGTGCAAGGGAGGGGGGAACATTCTACGAGAGAGAGATTTAATGAAACTGGTGTGCAAGGGAGGGGGGACATTCTACAGTGTGAAACTGGTGTGCAAGTGAAGATGCGAACGGACGTTAGCAAATTGTCGACGTTCAAATTATACCCGGGTAGAGGCCAACGTCCAATTTTTACCGACTTTTAATAGCCTAGGGTCTTGAGCGCGAGTGTACTGGCTGGTTATTGTACCTAACTTGGCTCTTCTCCTGTTGGGATGACCACAAGGCGAGTGTCCTAGACGGCTACTGTTTAAAATGGCTCTTCTCCTAATGGGATTGCTACCAGCGAGTAGCCTGTAGTACACGAGACCAGATTTAGAATCCCAACCGATGGGTTAAACACGAAGGCATAGTCAAACTAAACCCACCGCCTGGAACTAATATGCGGTTAATGATTAAGGTTTGGCTCGCGCGCGCGCACGCGCACACACACACACACACACACACAAACACACACACACCACCACCACCACCACCTCCATAGGGATATCGAATTCCAGTTACTGGAGCGTAACGCAAAAGTTCCGTAGTCTGCACGAGAACCTGTCGCCAAGGGGTGAACTATCATATCATTCAAGTGGGCTATGATTAAAAATTATTGGTAAAGTATTACCAATTTCTCAGACGGCTTGTGTGATCTAGCTTACTGTCTTGATTGTCTTACTATCTTGACTGACTTACTATCTTGAGGGTTGACTTAATATCTTGACTGATTAGATTGCTATATTGGCTGGCTGACTTATTATCTTGACTGATTGGCTTGATATATTGACTGATTGACTTACTATATTGAGGGTCGGTTTACTGTCTTGAGCGATTGACCTACTGTCTCGAGTGACTGACCTACTATTATGACTGGTGGACTTACTATCTTGACTGACTCTTCTTAATTGATTGATTGATTACTCCTTAACTTCGATGCTTGCCTCAACCGAAAAAATTTTGCCCCCTAGAACCAAACGTTTACCCATGATTAGAGAACCATCGTACGCCATACGATGACGTCAAGAACCGCGTTTCTGGGTACTTGTAGTTGTTTTCGGTAGCCATTTTTATTGCACTGTAGCAGCGGACGTGAGCCCTGTTGCGTTGCCTAGGATAAAAAAGAAGCCAGCCAATTACTGATAAACGCCTTTCAAAACTTTTACAATTTGCTACCTTCATTTACATCTGTGTGTGTGTGTGTGTGTGTGTGTGTGTGAGAGAGAGAGAGAGGTGGGGGGAGGGAAAGAGGGAGATTGGTTGCTGAAAAAAAATAACAACATATAAATAGCTTTATGATCTTTTCTAAATTACAGCTGTAGAGGAAAATGTATAGAAAAAGAGGCTATCAGCTGTATACATTTACAAGAGTTATCGCCAGTCCATAGTAAACTAACCTGACATGAGAAATGATTAACACCACATAACTGAGAATTTGTATGTACCTGTATTCACATAGAGAGTTCCCCTGTAAATGAGAGAAGATGGCCTCTGGGTTTTATTTTGTACTGTGTGCCTTGAATATTTTGTCAGGGATTTTCAAATATAGATTTGTTTTCTTAATAAAGCATTTTGAAAATAAAATTAAGCAGTTCATCGCTAGAAAGTATATGTAATTAATTTATGTTAATGTCAGATAAAAAGAGATATATTTGTAGAATCACACAAAAATAGTTGAATTTGATCAAATATGCTCACATTAAATAGACACACACAAATCACACACACTCACTTTAATAAACTGACAACAGCGCAAACCTAGAATATATTACAAGAAAACATGATGAGTTGATGAGAAATTTGTATATCTTACGTTTTTGTCTGAAATAAACTGAGAATTCAGTGTAGCAACTTATTGACCTTGATTGCATCACTGTAAATGAAAGAAATACAAAAATGATGTTTTCTTTACCCTGCTTTTGAATCATTTAGCTAGGTATTAATATTTTAGTTTGATTTATCATATAAGCTTATACGCACGCATAAATACATACATACATACATACACACATACATACATACATACACATATACACGCATACATACATACATACATACATACATACACGCAGACATACATACATACACGCATAAATACATACATACATACACGCATACATACATACATACACATATATACGCATACATACATACATACACGCATACATACATACACATATACACGCATATATACATACACACACATACAAACATACACGCATACATACACACATACATACATACATACACACATACGTACACATACATACATACATAAACACATATACAAACGTGGTATGTCCGTAAATTTACTTTCTCAATGAATTTCAATTTCAGTCTTTCACATCCACTCGGCCATGGTCAGTAGGGTGAATTTTAGCATCCATGTTAATTCGAGTTCCAGGAAATTATTTTAATTTATTTAAAATTTGGCAGCAAGTCACATTGCTTAACTCGGGTTAATTTGGCACCAAGTCACATTGCTTAACTCGGGTTAATTTGGCACCAAGTCACATTACTTAGATAGGGTTAATTTGGCACCAAGTCACATTGCTTAGATAGGGTTAATTTGGCACCAAGTCACATTGCTTAGATAGGGTTAATTTGGCACCAAGTCACATTGCTTAACTCGGGTTAATTTGGCACCAAGTCACATTGCTTAACTCGGGTTAATTTGGCACCAAGTCACATTGCTTAACTCGGGTTAATTTGGCACCAAGTCACAATGCTTAACTCGGGTTAATTTGGCGATAGATTGCATTTCGGAGTTCAAGCTATTCGACGTTCAGTCTCATTAATGGAGTTCAACGATAATATGGCGGGTCCGCAACGGTTAGTAGGGACACTGACGTTTTCAACAGACGCAAAGTCCAGGACAAGGTTGGAAAGGCGAGGGCCCCTTTTTATATAAAGTTTATCAGTTAAACTAGTTAAAATAGTTAAAGTTAATCAGTTAAAATAATTTCCTGGAACTCGAATTAACATGAATACTAAATATTATATCAGTCATAGTAACAAAGATGCAATCAAAGATTTGAAGTGCAAGAAACAGAGTTCACAATTCAGCTTTTCGAAATTCACAGAGGCGAATAGTTTGAGGATCCATATGACGTTTTGCTGGGAGATGGGCAGATGCTATTCTCCACCACCCCGGGTCACCCGTAACTTTAGGCTAATTCCCCAAAACACACGTATTGGATAGATGGTAAATAGAACAAAGTAGAAAAGAAGAATAATAGTTTTAGAAGATGGCTCTCAGCCTCCTGATGCAAACAGCCAGGTATAGTAATTAAATACAGGTAACAGACTACAACATATAACAGAATAGAATGTAATGTAATATAATATAATATGTAAGTGAGTCACGCTAACTCGAGTGGTCTAGGTATCATTAATAAATATATTCAACAAGAAATAAAATATGATAGAATGGTTACCTATAGCGAACAGTGCAATGGTTACAATTAGAGTTTATAAATAAATATCATTCATAATCACGTCCATGTAGTGTCGTACGAGAAAGTTCGTTTCAGTCCTATGACACTGTTGTAGTTATTCGATTCGTTCGTACGAGTGAACTAATAAATAAGTTTATAAGAGAACACTAAACGTTTCCAAGTGAACTCTAATTGAAGCTCTTCAGTTGTTGATTTTATAGTCACTTAGCTTAAGATTGCCTGACGTGTTGCCGAGAGTCACAGTGAATGTTGTAGCAGACACACACCTGGTCATTGTGTAGTTCCACTCTGGCATTGCTTCGCCGCTCAGCAGTCGTGGAAATCTGCTAAAAAATCATCCACGTGTTCTCTGACAGAACACTCTTACTTACATGGTCATCAAACATTCTAATATCATAAGCAAAATATAGAAACATAAAATATAGTTGAGGTTAAATGAACAGAGATATAATATTTAGTTATGCAAGCAAAACCACATACTTTAAGCAGTAATATATATAGACGATGGTTTCCTGCTGTGTCGGTAACCCACAATAAGGGTTAGTAGTATAATTATAACTTATTAACGGTGTGAGCCAAAATACACGTTGCCTCAATGGTAAGTTTGCATTCGACTGATGATTTATTAGGTGAGATTCTGGCACATTCGTTGCGTGCAGTTGAGCTGCACTTGGATTGGTCTGTTAAAGCCAGTAAAACTCAGGTAATAGTCTAGCCTGGGGATAAGAGTCAGTATTCTAAAGTTAGGTTTGCAAGTAGTCTAATTTTAGAGGAGGGTTGGTGTATGCTACATAAGCCAATATCTGACAATCGGACTGAATTCATTTCCAGTAGAAATTAAAATTAAGCCAGAGAAGAGATCATAAAATAGGTTTTTATAAGCTTCAACTTTGAGAATGATCTAATTGCGCTCGCTACTGATACTAGAGAATTGAGTAAAAATTCGCAATGCAATACACAAATTTGGGAGAAATTCTTTTGAAGAATTTGTATAACAAAATTTCACACAGTCATTGATTTTCAGTGCTTATTTCTGAGTATATTTCTTCACGGCTTGTACCTTATCCTTTAGTATGATTTCATTAGAACAGTCTCTAACGTTTTACAAAAATGTTTGCAGTTCATTTGCGTCCATACCTTGCAGTTTTTTCTGTGCTAGTCGATAAACAAATATATTATTGTAAGCATCGAGCATTTCAAATCTTTCATTTGAAGTTGAACTTTTTATGTCATAATAGAAGTCACTGCAACTTCTTTAATCGTTTTAGATGTTTTTATTTGCTTTTCCTCTCAATGACGTAACAACACAGTCATAGTGGAACAAAGTTTCTTCTCCACGCAGTGACATATCAACACCGTCATAGTGGGATAAAGGTTGCTATTCCTCTCAATGACGTAACAACACCGACATAGAGGAACACACGCTGCTTCTCCACTCAGTGATGTATCAACACCGTCATAGTGAGACAAACGTTGCTTCACCATTCAGTGACGTATCAACACCGTCATAGTGGAGCACAGGTTGCTTCTCCTCTCAGTGACGTGTCAACACCGTCATAGTCGACCCTAAGTTAATTTAGCGTTCTTGAGGAAAAATTGGATTCAATACTCACTTTTAGAGCAATTTATTCTGCTAACTTTGTGAGTGCTTTGAATGAATTATCGCTTCAGAATTCTTTTTTTTTTTTTTGAAAGTGCTTCACAGCATCCACTGAGTTTATTATTACAGTCATATATTACTGAAGGATTCTACATAAGCTTGTTTACGTTTGTTAATTACAAAGAAAATATCAAATTATCAGTGAGGGTATAAAATGATAACGACGACATCTCAGTAGCAAAACTATTAAAATCAAAAATCGCAAGACCAACTCCACTAGCATTGGCAACCTTTAGTAATTCTTCACTCAGATTATCTTAAAAAAACACACACACAAAAACTTAACGACTTTCCCAGGTTGTATCTTACAATGATTTTAAAGTTTTTTTAAAAAAGCTTTTGCAATATTTTTAACGAACAGTTGATGCAACAAAATAAAAGTGAAAATTCTTTGAACAGTGTTTAGAAATAATTAATTGCACAAGTTGCTGATTGTGCAGCGTCACAAACTATTGAGGTTAAACATATAATTAGCACCTAGTTCTTAAAACGCTTTCTCATGAAATCTTTGATTAATGTTTGAACACCTTTGTACTGGTCTCGCATGTTTGTACCATTGTGATAAGACTGCCCTCTTAATCTTTTAAGTCTAGATTAATCTTGTTTCAGAAATGTTTAAAAACTTCAACTAACCCGGAAGCAGTGTTTTTAGTGATATGCAAAATTCCACAGAAATGTTCCTTAAGTTTTCTTATTTTTGGTTAATTTCAACACAGTTCTCTAAAACAGGCACTTGCTCCTTTTGGCTTATGTCAGGAGTGCTGTCCAAGACAACGGGAAAAATATTTTGACCCGGAAGCAAATGAATATGAATAGTATGACTTTAAACTTTGCTTTCAGAATAGGACAGAAAATGTGATGTACGGATAGGTGAATGAGACTTTTGATGTGTTCCACGCCAATTTGCTCATATCCTGCAGCTTAGGCACAAACACAACCATGTGGTTTGTCGCACAATAAACACATCTGAGGACAGGTGAGTGGCTTGCCCCCAGTCACACCTAGGTAGATATAAACAGTTGATAGAATAAATAAAGTCTGGATGACTTTAATAAATAACAGAAGGTAGACAGAGATAGTTGACATTAAAGATGATTATAAAATTAAAAATATGTTATAATTGTCACAATAGATAACTAGAGTGAATTTTGCAATGAATTCTACTTAGGAGAAAGAAATTTGTATAGTTAGGCACATTAAGGTACTCACAATGATCCCACAAAACTAATGACCGTTCAGGCAAGGCTTGAACAATAGTAAGCACTGAAAGTCAGCATTTCTTTTCATTTTCAATAAATCTCTGCAGACAACAAATGATAGTAGGATTTGCATTTGAACAGACTGCAAGAGTCTTCCATTTCTGCATGCATTTAACATAATCTGGAGATATATCAAGCTCTCTTAATTCGTGGCCTGTGATTTTTCTATCTGAGCAGCCAATAGTATATACTAGCAAATTTCTTTTTGATTGGAAAATAGTTTACAACAAAAGGAAAATACTGACTTATTTTGATTAAAATAGACAGGCCAGCTGTTGAAAACTTATTATCTATTTCCAAGACATCTAATACAGTAACCACCATTAATCTTGTAACCTGTTTCATCAGTAGAAAAATCAAATTCTTTCTTTACACTTAGGCAGTCCTATAATTTAAACCAATTCGACCGTTTCTTCCTTGCTAAATGAATGAACATAATGATGGATCATCCAAACTTAAATCAATATTATCTCTTAATATTTGTTCTTGCTCAATATTAGTTTCTGGATTGGAATCAACTTCAGAAGAAATTGAAAATGCTGCAGACTCTTAAAACAATGAGTCAGAATCAGATACATTTTCTTCTAGAGTTTCAAACAACTGGATTTGCTTTGATAATTTTTTCAGGTTGTGCTGAAAAAAAGAGCTTGTCTAATAGTTTAATATTTTTAATTTCTGCTTCAAGTTTTTCCCCTCCATGCAGCTCCAAATACCCATTTTCTCCAGCATCTCGATCAGATCTTCTTTTTTTCTTAAAAATGTATTTATTTTATTTTAGCGAGCAATATATCTAACTAAAAATTAATACTCTTTAAAGGTTGAACAAACTGAAAGCTTTCATTTAATTATCCACTGTATAATTTTTAATTTGGCAAACCAATTCTGATGTAAACGCTGCCAACCACATAATATTTACAATAGTACTTTATGTGCTTTTAAAGGTGTCTATATTTAAAAAAAAAAAAATGGAAGAGTGAAACCGGAAGTGCAGCGCGATCGTGAATCATGGTTCCATTGAAACTGGGCAGCAAAACTCTTCACAATTAGGAAGTTAGCGCGAAAATTTCCCAATTATTGCAAAACATTTAACCTAATCTTTTTTCGAACAATTCAAAATTTCACAGTTGGCTCCAATCCAAACAAGCTAAATTCTTTTTTAAGAGGTGATAAAAACTAACTAAAACAACTACAAACATAAATATTATTTACGTATTCACATTAAACTACGTATAACATATTATTTTTTAAAAGTTAGTCCCGATGGTTGGCCCCTGAACTACTGAATATAAGCACACCTGGATGGCAGAAGGTAATTTATAGAAACATTATTTGCTTTGACAACTAGTTTCTCGTTTTAAGAGTGAAATATACAACAACAACAACAACAAACGAGAACAAACATTTTCTTTATGCTAAAACAGATACTTAGCAGTGTCCAACTGACTAATAGCAAGTGAACCTGAGTCGCGATCTCATTGCTGTTTGATTTGTGAAAGTTTAACAAGCGAAACGTCTTAGAGAAATTTTGGCTACATTCCTTACTTTGCTTTTGTCAATTCGAAACTCGTGGCAGGTTTTATGGTATATTTTTTTAAATTTTTTTTTACAAAAATCCTAAACTAAAATTTCTTCCCATTCGAGCTACAACTCTTGCTGTATCAACAAGCATTTTTTTTTTTAGCGCGCCCCCCCCAGAAAGCAGGCCCTAGGCAAAAGCCTGGGTTGCCTTCGCCTAAAACCGCCGCAGGGTTGGGACAGAGGGTTTGTTGTGGGGACTTGGTATCGATTTCCCAACCTGTCCAAGTAAGTTCAAGGCGATTACACTTAATAAATCATGTATGCAACGAAAATTGGAAACACCTAGCCTACAGAAGCTTCCATTTCACTGCGCGGCAATGAGTATCGAGTTGTTTATTGTTGTTTTGGTAGTGACGGTGAATAAGCCCGAGTTGCCAGACCTTTCGCCACAGACTTTATGTTGCCAGAGTTAAACAGCCACAGACGAACAAACGGTATTGCTGAAAAATCATTTGTATGAGTGAGTGTGTGTCCGAGAAGCATGTGTGTGTGTATGTGCACGTGTGATGGTGCAGTAGGTATGGTGTGGTGTGTATGGAAATCTTGTGTAGTAATTGTAACATGATAGTAAAAATAGATTTTTGTTACACATACTCTAGCTCATTAGTAAAGTGTACAGCACAAAGGGACAAAAATTTTGTTATCCCTGCGATGCTCGTCTGAATCCCAATACATGTAATCAAACATTAATGAAAAGGCATGTTGATATTCGAGTTTCAGTACGTAATAATAACAATGTAGGTCTTACGTAATAATAACAATGTAGGTCTTACGTAATAATAACAATGTAGGTCTTACGTAATAAACCAGTATATCGAATATATATATATATATATATCAAAGTAAGGAATAATAGTGATGAATGTCATGCCTAAAAACGTTGCTATTTATGGCGAATCACGAGACACTTGCAGGAAATGTAATGCAGTCTTTACTCAAATACCATATCTTTTTTTGTTAATTTAAGACCCATGACCAGTTTGTATTGAGTAGAAATCGAACCCAGTCAATCCAGCGTGTTCTAAAGACTAAATTTGTAGAGGAGTTGCATCCGGGGTGCCTAGAGAGGTTGACATTTATTTAATCCGCGTGAAGCAAAAGCCTGAAATGTCTAAAAGTAGGTACAAACAACGTCACGTTACCAAGCTCCATTGATCTTAAACTGATCTGTGACGCAGCTCTTCGTGACACTGAACATTCGTTACCTGGTACCGTAATGTTCATACTTGAAGCCAACTCGCAGATTTATTACTTTTTAAAAGAAAACTCGCCAGCAGATTTGTTTTCAAGAAACATCACTCATTCATTGAAAATCGCTCGTATTTTGCGTCAGATTATAGAAGTACCTTGACCCCAACAATGTGTGTGCGTGTGTATGAATGATGTTTACAAAGGCAATATGATAACTGTGATGCTATTCGTAGGCTACTAATGACATAGGGGGCTCAAGCTAGGGTCAGAGCTCGAGTTTGGGCCCCATCAGAGTTAAGTTTGGATTAGGGGTCATCCATGCAACTTACCAAAAACAGAGAGTAGAAGTTTTTAGTGTTTAAACGCAAGCGGATTTGTTTGAAATGTAATTTCACAGCTGGGTCAGCGTACATGGTTGACCTAAACACTGGACCACTGAGTAACGAATTGCATTATTCTTCGGGCTGCTGCTATTCATAGTTTGTGAGGTCATTTTTAGCCTAAACTAAAACTAAATTATTAAACTAAAAATAATTAAAGTAATGAATAGCTGACTATCAGCAGTTGTTGTTTCACAATCACCATTAATTCCACTGCACTATTCCACTCCCACATATATGCATAGACGTACCTATGTGTCTTTATGTACTTACATATTATTCCCCTCCCAGAAACTACAAGAGGAGCTTTAAATACAAGATGACGAACTTGAATTTGTGCTCAGTAGCGATTGGTGTGGTGACGTGCTTCGAAATTAGTCTCAGTGCTTGAGTGTTTTACAGTATGTGCTCAAGTGCACGCATATAAATGTAAGGATATGATTGTTCACACACACACACACACACACACACACACACACACACACACACACACACACACACACACACACACACACACACGTGACAAATGACAATTAAATCAGCTTGCATTTACTGTATCATTCCTTTCTACAAGGCCTCAACCTTAAATTTACCATTTCTTTTCCTAAGGCGCTCCTGCTTGCAACATGTGTATCTACCGATTCGCAAAGAATTTACCTACAAGTGAGTCGGCAATGGGGGTGGGGTGGGGTGGGGTTATTTGGTAGGAGTTGTCGCGCTCTTCACTTAAAGCTGGACACGTTTTTTCACGTTAGATTCTGTCGCCCGTGTGTTAATCTTCAGTAGACAATGAGGAAGTTCAGCTTTTGCACCATTATCTCAAGTTACTATTGATGTTTGTTGATATACAAGCCATGGAGATGTCTCATTTGAAAACAATGCGAAGGGCGTGAAGCTTAATTTAGAACAGAGTTTGCGTGAACGCTATGAAGCTGAAATAAACTGCCTGTACATTGTCGGGTGGGAGTGGGGGTGGGGGACGGGATTATTCAGTACATTAAAAAAAATTTTTGTCTGTACATCTTAAGCATGCCTGCCAAGTGCTCTTTAAATGTTTTTGATGTAATCGCTTTTTAATGGCTTGTGCTTTAAAATCAAAATCTCACCTAATTTCATTCTAATTAAATCCGGGACAAAACGACCATTATTTACTTAAATATAATGCAAAACACTGATGCAGACTTTCAGTGTAGCTTCACTTCGTCTCTGTTTTTGTTTGTTTATTCAAACTTTAGTCAAATATTACTTGTTGCTTGTAAAGCCAAAACACTAATCTATAACATGGGGTTACGTTTTGGCTAGACGTTAACGTTACTCAACGGCGCATGCGTCTAGCGCAGCGTTTCCACGTCAGAGCTTGGCGCAAAATCTGAAAGGACACCGAAATATTACTTAAATAGGGTGGGTTTTTTTTATCATCTTCGACACTTTTGTTCATGACGGCAAAATTTGTTATTGGGATCAAATTCAAGTTACAATAATTCCAAAATCAAGCGGTGGATACAAAAATATTTAACTATCTCTTTCAAACCTCAAACAAAGTTGCTTGTGTTTGTCAAACGCCTTTACGCCTGATCTTGAGTGTGCTTAATATAAGTAAATGGATAAATAGAAATGAAATAAAACTTAGCTAAAAATATCTTGAAATTTGTGAAAAATGTCTTTGCAGGGCTATTGTTAGAGTGGTTGTAATAATGTACCTATAAGTGAAGAGAAGACATGCGTGTCTGAAAAAAAAAATAAAGACGTATTCGTTGTTTAATTATATATAAAAAATGTATCAAATTATACTCTAAATCAAGCATTTCATGATTATAAACACGTTCAAGATAAAATTAATACAGTACAAGACATACAAAGTATAGATAGTATTTTGGGTTATTAGAAACCAACAAGCGTACTTTGTTAAATTAAAATTTCGAAAAATTAATTCTCCAAGACTTATTATTATTGTTGAAGTTATTACTATAATTCTTGTTGCTATTATTATTAAAATATTATTATTTGTCATTGTTAAATTAATTCTACAAGACTTATTATTATTGTTGAAGTTATTACTATAATTCTTGTTGCTATTATTATTAAAATATTATTATACGTCATTGTTGTTACTATTATTATTATTATCACTGTCGTCATAGAGAGGAGGTATTTAAAAATTTGCTTCTGGAAATCTGTGACAAAGCAAGACCCATCCGCCTGGCTTTCATTAATCTTTTAGAATTTAGACCATAGGGGTTAGAATCTACTGCCAAGCTCAAGCAAGCAGGCCGAACTTTTAAGATCTATACCTGCTATCTCCCTCTTGTACGGAGGTTCTGGCAAGGTTATCCAACTTGGCCGTCTCATGGGTCAGGTTGTAATAATATCTCATATAGTTAGCCAGAGTGGCCACGTGACTGTCTGTTCACGCGGGAAGGGGGGGGGATGACCCATAGTCCAGAGTCCAGACAGATGCCATCATAACAGCACTGTCCTGCCACCTTCTCCCAGAACGACAATGGTAACAAAGATCTTTTTGCTGAGAAAGGTCAATGAGGTGAAACTTAAATTTAAGTCATGCATAAGTAGTTATGATAGTGATTATATGAGTGTGTGTCAAGTATATTCATTTAGATTTAGACATGTATATATTGTATGTTCGTTAATTTGATTCATCCTTTTCTATTTTTCAACTGTCTTTCACTATTTTTTCATGTAGTGTGTGATATGTGTTGGTGTGCTGATGCCACCATATTGTTCACTGGATACATAGGGGACATCACTCTTATGTGTTGTAAAGTCAGCACTTTATCTACCACATACGCCATCTTGTGTCTCTACGAGTCACCAATGCTCCAGGTCGCGGGCGACAGATCCTCTTAACAGAGCACCGACAGATACTAAGATCACAGCCTGCGTCACATGACTGACTGACCCGGATCGCGAGAATCGTCACGCCACCAGTCTAACCTGCAGCTTGGCAAGTCAAAAGGACAAAATATCACCAAACTCTTATCGTTGTCGTGCAAAGTGAGCACTTTCTGTTGAACACACAAGACGCGTTCCGTCACTGCGATTTAATATATTGATTCTTTCGTGCCACCAGTGCCTTTTCCTATAAAGTTATCTTATTTCATCCTTTAAGCCTCATGAGTATTTGTGTTTTATTTCCCTATGTTGTTTTTGTCATCGTGTCTTTGTCAGGTAGGGATTGAGTCTCGTCATAGCCGTTTTTGTAATTGTAACGCGTTTAAGTATTAGTTTAAACGCTAAATACGTGTGACACCTGATACCACTGAAGTGTGAGTGGATGTGTGGTTGGCCACGTTAGAGTTTTAAGTGTTTTTTAACACCTTTAAAAAAAACACGCCACTAAAAATCATTTATTTGAAGGCCACACCCTCTGATACATTTTGTTATTCACTTTATTTGGGTAGCTACCAACCACAACAGCAGCACTGATCTTTGATGTTAATTTGCATTTTGACCTCCACCTAAAAGACAAGGACATTTTGTGACGGAAAACGAAGATAAAGTGTATACTTCACCACCGATGGGACTAGTTCTTTCTACTTTTTCAGCATCAGAACCAAGCAAACCAAAATTGTATACGTCCTCACACATGGGGAAACCAATTCATTTGTCGTCATCAGCATCGGGGTGGGGTGAAAGGACAAATATGTATACCACACCCATCAGCATCGTGGCCAAACAAGCCAAAATTGTGTCACCACATATAGGAGACCAGATCCTTCTAAGACATTAGCATTGTGGTCTAACAAGCCAAAACTGTATAAACGTCACCACACACAGGAGACCAGTTCATCTGCAACAAACCAAACTGTAAACGTCACCACACATTGGAGATCAGTTCATTCTTCCTCCATCAGCATCGTGACCAAACAAGCCCAAAAATTGTATACGTCACCACACATAGGGAGACGAGATCCATTCCTCGTCATCATTACCGTGGCCAAACAAACTTACTGATGCAGTAGATCAGTATGTCTACTTACGTCAGTTTGGTTGTCACTATCGCCGCGCGCACATGATTGATTAATGCCTAAAAGCAACCATCCTCTTTGTCACGCTAAACGAGACAAGGGGGGGGGGGGAGGAGCAGCAACGGTTAATAAGCTATGTTCTTAATAGCAAGAAATATTTAAATACAACCTAAGTCACTCCAGAGAGTTCACAATTTGTCTCAGAACTTAATCGCGGCTCTGTGAGTATGAGAAATGTGAGAGAGAGAGAGAAATCTATAAATCCTGTAATTACATGTAGAGAGTCTTTATATAATAGTACCCGACTGAGAAAAACATGAACTAAGTAAGCATTTAAATGTTAATCTTTCTTTAGCGGGAAACACTCTAGTACTAGGCTGCTGTCGTTGAAAAATCAGTTCGATAATTGTTTCTGCTGGCACTAACAGTAACTATAAAAAGAAATATTAACATTCTTTTCCCGTTAGAATTAAGGGTTGTTGCTTGTTTTTTTTTAATTGCAGCTATTGTCGCGACACTAGAACAAGCTATTCAAACCAGAAATCTATCAACCAAATTTTCGGGTGAAACCGCCACAATAGCTAAATGAAGCCAGTTTTGATATGAGAAATATTGTTTTAAGCGGTATAGTTCGTGCTTGTTACTTACTTTGGCCGACCTAAATTTGGCCTAATAACGGCGTATTTCTCTCTTTCTTTCTCTCTCCCTTCCTCTGTTAATATTTGAATGTGTGTGTGTGTGTGTGTGTGTGAGAGAGAGAAAGAGAGAGAGAGAGAAATATATGGATAATGGTAGTCTGTTGTTGCTATCAGTTCAATTAAATGGAGATAACTCTCGGACAGCCTCGTTTTCGAATAAAAGATCGCTTATGACGGGCTCGATGGCGGCCAGGAACAAAGGCGCAAGTCTACTAGTATGAGGACGATCCTGCATGACTAGTTTAATTAAGCCCTGCCGTGTTAATTGATCCCCACCCACCCCCGCTGTTCATGCACCCTTTATGAATGCTGTGCTAACGCGTGTAGCTGTAAGAGGTTTCACAGTGAGTATTGTAAAACAATAAGAAGAAATCCAGGGAAAAGGTTGCCGGGTAAAGAGTCAGAAAATAAAATCACAGGAAGAAAGTTATAAGTGACGTACAAATCACACGTTTGTTTATGTCTGTATACAGTCTTGCATGTGTGCGTGTGCTCGAGAGTTATATCATTTAATTCTGTGGTTTATATTTTAATATATTTAAGAAACGGCTTCACTGTTAACTTGATTTTAAGTGCATATCCACTTATTATAGACTCGGCAAATGAAGTAAAGGGTGGCGCAGACATTACCACCACTCGCTCTGAAAGTTAGTGGTTCGATTCCCGCTTGTAATGAAGAACTTGAACTGTACCGCAACATCAGCAATGTTTTAACATCTCGTACTTCTGATGTTATAATCGGCGAAATTAAAGTAAATGAAGCAGTAGCTGTTTTGCCGATGAACGAAACGCTGTGAACATTGTCTATGTATTGACGTCATTGTCTATGTACTGACGTCATATGCTTCCTACTTAACTTCTTACGGTGTACGATGTCAGTACATTACGCTCTCTTTTCATAATTTGGATACAAATGCGTACTTCAGGCGAAAGTGATTATAAACTATGTAAATTAAGTATGGCTTTAGGTTTAGTGTACTGCGATTTTGTGACTGGTTTATGAAGTAATCACATCCACACCTTCAAAAGATTTTGTGACTGGTTTGTGAAGTAATCACATCCACATCTTCAAAAGATTTTGTGACTGGTTTGTGAAGTAATCATATCCACACCTTCAAAAGATTTTGTGACTGGTTTGTGAAGTAATCACATCCACACCTTCAAAAAACTCACACCAAAGAAGCATGTCATATGAAACGATGCTTTTATCAAGAAGTACTGTGCAGCCTACAAAAACGATGCTTTTATCAAGCTGTGCAGCCTACAAAAACGATGCTTTTATCAAGAAGTACTGTGCAGCTTACAAAAACGATGTTTTATCAAGAAGTACTGTGCAGCCTACAAAAACGATGCTTTATTAAGAAGTACTGTGCAGCCTACAAAAATAATGTTTTATGAAGAAGTACTGTGCAGCCTACAAAAATGCACACAAACATACTTAAGTTTGTGACTTCTTTTTTTTTTTCTCCTTGCAGCTTTTTGTGTGATAATATTTTTCCTTGTCAAAATTGTTTACTATTTTTTCCTCGCAGTCTGCGGAGATACGTCCGGAGGCCTTGACTCAACCAGTCACCGTACCGTCCAGCAAGTATAGCCGTGACGATTCGTGTCGCATAAGTTCTGTTAGTCACGTTAATATGTCCCATTACTTCTGGAATTTGTCATAGATCATTATGAGATTTAAAAGCAGCTACTTAGGTATGTGTAAATCCCAGAGGTCATAACCAGTCATAACTACAATGGAAAACGATGCAATTTTGGAATACCATAAGATATGTGAATGGTAAATAGGAAAGAACAATTAGATTTTGAGACGTGTTCTGAGTTTTACGTATGGGTGTGCTGTGCTCTTTACATAGTTAAAGTATTAGCATATTAGAACAATATAAAGAACAATTTCGCTCTCGATAGACCGTATACCAGTTTAACTGCAAAGAGGCGACTGGCGGTAGCGCAAAATACAGGACTTAGTAGTGTTTCCAGTTGTTCCATCGGCCAAACAAACTTATCAATTTTTTAAAAGTGAAAGTTACCGATGCTAGTAGAGACTACTGTCTATACTTGTTGGCTTTAACTTTGTTTTCCGATGTAGTTCCAGTCCTTTGATCGCGCTTTCCCACACTATCATGCACGTGTTCACAGTTCCCAAAAGAGCTGCACATCTATATCGAGGCAAAGATAAACTCGTTACATTCTGTCAGTTGATTAAATTGTATAAGTATGCATACACTCTTCCCAGGTGATCTTTATTACAAGAATGGAGACTACATAGGAACAAAATAGCGTTTTATTTTGACATGCTGTTCACAAATCACGTTTGAGAGAAAACAGTAGACAATGGAAGAACTCTGGAAAAACTCATGAAAGAGACGGATGCAAGAATACGTCAACTGCCCATTTTCAGATTTACATTCGCAAATGTAGCTACTATTATGAACCTATGCAATCAGTGATGAACAATTAAAAATAGTGAAGACAGGTCAAGGTTAGATAGTGAAAATTATCCAGCAAATAATTGTTTTTTAAATCAGTATGAGATGATTCCTTCCATCAGAATAAAATAAATGAAAGGAAAAAGTTCAGAAATGAGTGGATAGCATTAAAACGTACAATTTAAGTCACAAT
Source organism: Sinotaia quadrata (assembly GCA_028829895.1). Taxonomy (NCBI): domain Eukaryota; kingdom Metazoa; phylum Mollusca; class Gastropoda; order Architaenioglossa; family Viviparidae; genus Sinotaia; species Sinotaia quadrata. Next base: position 127,106,594 of record CM054178.1, on the reverse strand, counting down.
AAAACCATTTTCAAACAAAAAGCAACATTTTGCTCCAGTAGTTCAAAATACTCTTCCAATATGCGAGGTCACCATGACCTAGATCACCGTGAAGGGGCTCAATAATGGCAGGGAAAAGGGGCGACAATAAACGAAGCCTTTCTTTTATTTCCCTGTTGTTATTTGTCATAATGGAATTTCAGTCCCTTTACAAGAAGCTCCATGAATGTTCGCGTCTGAACTGCACCATAGAATCCTGACACTAGAACTATATACCTTTCTACTGAAAAATGAAACAAACAGACATACCAGGAATAATAGTAACAAAGAAATGATAGTCCCACGAGTCATGGCTATCACAATGCATAATACATCCACATGTTAAAAGACAAATTGTCCCCCCACAAAGACAACTTCGGTAGCCCAGTAGGCTCACTAGTTCCATGAATGACACCATCCAGGTGCATGGTCATAAACGATAGCACAGAAATAAAATATTTACTCTGGTACAAACCTCAAAAGTGTGGCTCTGAAGATTGCTTTTTAAAAGTTTTTTTGTTGTCATTTTTAATCCTAAGAAAGAAAACAAGGGAAACGACAGACTGAAGATATCATACAATAACCAGTGTTCTTGTATAGGAACCTTGACGGCCTGATACAGGCTATGCCTGAAGATGACCTGTCACTGCATAACTGCAAACCTGAAGATGACCTGTCACTGCATAACTGCAAACCTGAAGATGACCTGTCATTGCACGACTGCAAACCTGAAGATGACCTGTCACTGCATGACTGCAAACCTGCAGATGACCTGTCACTGCATGACTACAAACCTGCAGATGTCAAGAAACAAAGGGTTGAACAATCAGCATTTATGATTTCATTGGGTGAATTCAAGATATGCGATGTAATTTCTCATTAAAAACTCATTAATAGTTCGCTCCTACAAATGAACCAGATAACTACTACAATGCCATAGGACTCAAAATGAACATTCTCTCATGACACCACATGGTTGTAATTAGCCACTATATATATATATATATATTATATTATATTACTTAAATTCTAATTATAACTGTTGAACTATTTACTATATATAACCATGCTGTCTTATGATATTTTTTGTTGAATACATAGACCACTCATGCTAGCGTGACTCACTTACATGTTATATGTTGTAGTTTGTCACATGTATTTACTTACTATCATGGCTGTATGCATCAAGGGATCATCACTTAATAATCCACCCAATGAACAATAGGTCGTTTGTGTGGTGCTTATGGAAGGCACTGGATGGGAGGCCTGTGGGTGGGGACGGGTGGCAGGCTCTGGAGTATATTATCTCTAAATATATTTACTCGACCCAATAAAAATATCAACGTCGGTCACATGAGTAGTCCGATTATCTGTATGGGAACTTCCATGGCCCCAAATATCTCAACGTCGGTCACATGAGTAGTCCGATTATCTGTATGGGAACTTCCATGGCCCCAAATACCTCAACGTCGGCCACATGAGTAGTCCGATTATCTGTATGGGAACTTCCATGGCCCCAAATACCTCAACATCGGCCACATGAGTAGTCCGATTATCTGTATGGGAACTTCCATGGCCCCAAATGTCTCAGTCTAAACTCAACAAATCATCTACCAAATGTGCTTCAGACCCAATTTACTAAAAGTCCACGCTTCAAAAAAATAGTTTACCAAATGACCGATTTACCAAAAGTCCAAGAGAAAAAGTCCACATTGAAATTTCTGGCAATCACCAAAAATTAAACCAACCTAATTATATTAAACTACTAAAATATTAGAATCACCTCTACCTCTTCCTTTCACCTCCAGACACATGTTGTTTTGTGGCCAGAATTCTTTCGTCATTGAACAATCACACGTGTTGTTTTGTGGCCAGAATTCTTTCGTCATTGAACAATCACACGTGTTGTTTTGTGGCCAGAATTCTTTCGGCATTGAACAATCACACGTGTTGTTTTGTGGCCAGAATTCTTTCGTCATTGAACAATCACACGTGTTGTTTTGTGGCCAGAATTCTTTCGGCATTGAACAATCACACGTGTTGTTTTGTGGCCAGAATTCTTTCGTCATTGAACAATCACACGTGCTGTGTCACACAATGCCTCATCTAGCGCAATGACCAGCCTTACTTTTAGGGTGAAGTGAAATACATTCTTCTTAAGTTGTTTGTCTTGAGTGAAATGTTCGTTATTTTGAGGGTCTGGGGAGCCTAAAATCCCAATTCAGGCTCCTGAACATAAAAGCTTCCTGTCATCAAGACGAATCCATTGATATATTATTATATGTTGAACTTAAAAGGAGAATTGTTAGGTTTTATAGCAGACAAACAGAATTTCAAAATTGTATGTATAGATTATTAGATCAATGATAATTCTGATGATAGATGACAATGAGGAGGAGGAGGATGACGACGACTCAACATTACTATTATAACTACCACTCTAACTATACATGGTCTGGGTTTAGGGACAGGTTTTACGGGTACAGGTAACCTTAACCTGACAATTGTATTATCTTTTCAGCCAAACCTCAGATAATATTTAAAGTAATAACTCAGTCTTCGGGTACACACACGTTTTAACTGTCGTGTTTATATTTATATAGAAATGGACGTCACATATATATCACAGTCAGAAAGATTCATGTCTGCTCTATACATGGTTCTATGGTCCTGAGATTCTATGAGAAATTCAGACATTGCAGTACATGTATCGCGTTCGGTCCGTTTCCCAAGAGTCATCTCCCTTGTTCAGTTAGTTTGCTTAGAGTTAATGTGTTAATTGATATCTTTCATGGAGTTAAAACCATTTTGTCCAGATGAATCCCACTGTTAACTGTAACCGCGGTATTTAAGTAGTGTAAATAAGTCTGAATTAGCAGTGAATGTTACTGACTCATTACACACGCAGCCATACTAGGTCGAATTATCATTGTTTTTTGTTATGTTAAGTTTTTATTATACAAGAGCGCTAGTACATTCTAGAAATTGTTTGCAAACAACAGGGCCTACAAATCTCCTACAGCATTCCCACCACCACCACCACCACCCTCGTGTGTCGGTGCTATATAACATCTCGTTCTGTCGAATTAATTCCATCCGCACTAAGATTAGCGTTTTCCTTCTCATTTGCATCACGCTTAACTGCGCAAACGTGACTTCACTAATCAGAAAATACTGACGCCTACGACTGTCACTTTTTTTTTGCTGCAGATCTAAATTAAGCGCGTCCACGTAGTCCCCAGTCAAAGCAGCTTCATGCATCGGATTAATTTTAACTGACAGTATCCTTTGAACAAAATCACACTTCTGCGCGTGAGCAATCGCCGATTCGTCACCACAAATCCACCTCAGCCAACCAGGAAAGATCCGGTTCGGTAGTGAAGTTTTGACCTATAGGAGTTAGAACGAGTGACGGGCGATGCATTAGCGTCAAGAGAAGAATAAAGCTCAATGGCAACCAAGTTTCAGTTTCACGTTCTTACTATTCCGTTGAACTGATGACATCACGTGACCCGGAAAAAAGAGGGCGACTTGTACAGGAAACTGGCACTTCATTTAATTTTCATCGTCATTTAAATCATTGCCACGGCAATGAGACTGACACGTTCATCTACGGTTGTTAACTGTTGGTTAATGTTTCCTCTAAAGAATCTATTGTTATTATCGGTGAAGTTTTAAAATTACTTTATAAAAATTTAATTTTGAATGCGGGTTTCCAGTAACTTTAGGACAAGAGGTAAGTGTTTGTATTGTCACTTTAAGTTTGTATGAACTTGATTTAATTATGAACACTAAACTAGTTTTAATTTTGACTATACACATGTTGCTTCTAAAATGTTTAAATTCAGTACCAAGCGGACGCAGCTACTGTATTTCTTCTTTTAAAATAATTATCATCAAACTTTTTAATACCCTTGTAATATGCGATTAAATGCTTATCCTACATATAATAAACTTCTCGAAGTATCGATACTTTGAGCTGGGGAAAGTAACCACTTGATGACGAGTTGCGTGCCTCGGGATAATAATTATGTCTTTTGATAACATACATAGCATTTTCCCATCAGAGCTTTTGCATGCAGCAATGACATGTACTGATCTGCAACTTATATATGCATTACGTTTGCCACCACAAACAAAAAGGTCACGTGGTATGTTGACGTCAGAAAGCTACAACCTAAGGTGGGCTAATGATGAATGTAGTGAGCGTACTTTAGTCATATCTGTTGTTTATTGGAAACTGATTAGGGTTTATTGGTGTTTATTGATTGGATGGAGAGGAGGATTATTGGAAACTGATTAGGGTTTTTTTTTGCTTAATGTTTGTTCGGTTGGAGTGTGTGTGTGTGTGTGCGTGTGTGTGTGTGTGTTTATTGGAAACTAATTCATGACAAGTTTTGTACCTTAACAATAACACATTTGACTTAGAAAGTGCTAGCTTTTGGACAAAGAATGCACCTTAAAAATTACATCTCCGGCCACTGTGTACGAAGTTAGATGCTGAGGACAAGTTGCATGATGTGTGGGACCTCACTTCACCACACCTACACTCCTCAAGACAGAGCCAGTTGCCTCTCTTTGAGCAGGTAGGAGAAGGAGTGGTTCGGGCCAGTAGGGTCATCATGTCAGTTCTGTGAAACCACAAACCACATCTGCATTAAATAAGTAGCACTAAAGGTCGTAAAGTAATTCAGTGATGGTCGTTGTTGGTGATTACACACACGTCTTTATAACTTGGACTCATAAAAGGGCAGTATCGTCTTATACATGTTTTGGTGTAGCACTGAGCTACATACGTTGTTTGGTACTGCGAGCGAGTTACCTATGTATATTTTAATACAATTTTAGATTCAGTAAATAAATGTTTATGTTTAATTCTTTGTGATCATTGTTTTGAAGTATGATTGTTGAACATTTAGCTGGGGTTGTGGTAGTAATAGTTTGCCTGGAGAAAAGAAAAAATGATCCAACTGTCAGCCATTTTGTACTTGTATTCTGTTAAGATCTAAATATTGAATCTGCTATTGATGTTCAGCATTAGTTAAAATCTAACTGTTGAATCTCGTATTAATGTTTACCATTAATTAAATCTGGATGTTGAATCTCTTATTAATGTTCACTAATAGTTAAAATCTAGATGTTAAATCTCTTATTAATGTTCACTATTAGTTAAATCTAGATGCTGAATCTCTTATTAATGTTCACCATTAGTTAAATCTAGATGTTAAATCTCTTATTAATATTCACCATTAGTTAAAATCTAGATGTTAAATCTCTTATTAATATTCACCATTAGTTAAAATCTAGATGTTAAATCTCTTATTAATGTTCACTATTACTTAAAATCTAGATGTTGAATCTCTTATTAATGGTCACCACCTTGCCACGTGACAGAAAATTATAATTTGATTTTTTTCAAGGCAAAGATGGTGTGGTGGAGTAAATTCGCCAATCCATATTTCTATACTTAATAATTATATCTTTGTTGCTAATGTTAACATGACCCGACCTTGGGCACTGCTTATGATGATATTTTTGGAGTAAACAACCCAGGTGGAAAATGTGCTAGAAACCTGCTGATGTAATCTAAACCGTTTTTAGGTGGATGAGTAGTTTTTATTATCTGCTGGTCGAGATTTACAAGACAAGACCAGCCATTGGGCTGAGATTGAAAGTTTATCTGTTAAAAAGAATTTATTTTCTAATCATTTTGAATTTGGTGTGGCTGAGTCTGGTCATGAAAGGCGGCCGTTAGCATGGTTAAATGATTGATTGAAAGAGAATGGACTTTAAAATATTTTGCGCATTTTTGCTATTGATATACTATATATACTTCCGTTTTAAGTAGAGATGTATCATGTGAGTAGTCTATTATTTCTACAGATTTTGAACTATGATGCTTGTATGTACTATGCTAAACATTTGATATTGTCTCTAGTGAACCTGTTCATAAAATTGTTATGTTGTATTTCTTATGCTGTATGTGTGTAATCAGGCTAATAAATACTGTTGCAGGAAACTGCAAGTTGAGACTTGAATGTAAGAAAGGATGGAGTTATAGACGAATAAACTGGAAACTTATGGTTTGTTCCCTGATTCTATTTTAGAGGGAAGAAGCAGCCTTTTTTTGTTTACATGAGGTTCTCCCAGTTTATTGATTTATAAACTGCTCCAACTGTGTAGAATCGAGAAGCCTCAACCCCCAGTGTGTAAGGATACACTGCACTCTGCTGATGTATGGTGACAAAGTATGCTGACTACATCGTGGAATTTCTGGTAAAAGGAAGACTGAAATTTGCTACATTGTTGTTCTGCTTGAGGGAACTAATATGGTGAAGGAGTGCCAGATTAGCCTTGAGAGAATAGAGGCCCATCCATATTCTACAATGTGCAAGAGAAACATGTGGAACTGACAATTCTATTGTGACAAGCCTAATCTGCAGCCATTTTCAAATAATCTGTTCCAGTTTTCAAACAGTATGTTACAGTTTTTAAACAATCTGTTTTATTTTACACAAATATCTTCTTACACAGACTCCCATGTCACTTGGAGCACAATGCAAAATATAAGCAAGTTGTAAGTGAATTAATTTTGTTATTTCTTATTTCCGACCTTGACAGTATTCTTACTGTGTTACTTTTTTGAATCAGGCGGAATCATGGCTGACATCATTAGAAGCTATGTCCAGATTTTTATCGATTATAAATGCAAAATGGAAAGTATAATTACTTTATCTAACTTTTTTCCTCTGGAGAGACACTCGCCCTACATGAGTAGATTTAATCAAACTCTTTAAAATAATGCCCACATATCGCAGTGGATTAAACATAAAAAGAGTAAATAAGGATGGTTTAGTGTGAACTTATAAATTCGTGACTAAAACCTTTCATCCATAAATCTGGAATCTAATTATTTCATTGTCAAAGCTTTAAAATAAAAAGAGTTTAATACAAAGATTGTATTTTTGAACTTGCTCTCAGCTGCTAAATATGTCGCTTACGTGTCAATTGTACAATCGTCGAATGATATATTTCATGAAGTTTTATCCCCGAAAGATACAATAATAGTGCTCTCCAGTTGCTTAGTCACGTGAATTGTAGTTACATCTGTCAGACGGAGTTCTGTGCATCATAGTTATACTTAGTACAAGAGTAGTTGATTGACACGAATGAAACACACTACAAGAGTGGTGGCTTTTATCGATGAGACAGGGTACTTTGTACGAGAGTAGTGGATTGACACGATGAAAAGCATTACAAGAGTGGTGGCTTTTATCGATGAAACAGGGTACTTAGTACAAGAGTAGTGGCTTGACACGATGAGACACAGTACAAGAGCGGTGACTTGACACGATGAAATATTACAAGAGTGGTGGCTTGACACGATGAAACACATTACAAGAGTAGTGGCTTGACACGATGAAACACAGTACAAGAGTGGTGGCTTGACACGATTAGATACAGTACAAGAGTGGTGGCTTGACACGATGAAACACAGTACAAGAGTGGTGGATTGACACGATGAAACACCTTACAAGAGTGGTGGCTTTACACGATGAAACACCTTACAAGAGTGGTGGCTTTACACGATGAGTCAGGGTACTTAGTACAAGAGTGGTGGCTTGACACGTTGAGACAGGGTACTTAGTACAAGAGTGGTGGCTTGACACGATGAAGACATAATACTAAGTTAAAGAGTGGTGACTTGACACGCCGAAACAGTACAAGAGTGGTGACTTGACACGCTGAAACACAGTACAAGAGTGGTGACTTGACACGATGAAACAGTACAAGCAGTGGTAACTTGAAACGATGAAACAGTACAAGAGTGGTAACTTGAAACGATGAAACAGTACAAGAGTGGTAACTTGAAATGATGAAACACAGTACAAAAGTGGTAACTTAACACGATGAAACACAGTACAAAGTAGTAACTTGACACAATGAATCACAGTACAAGAGCGGTGGCTTGACACGATACAACACAATACTTAAGGTTCGTGACAACATTTTCATTAATATGCGCTACTTTGGGAGTAGCTTTGCGCTTGCGATTGACAGAGAACTGTTCACACTTGGTAACATTAGACCAATCTGCTGACTGGTCATTTCGGTCACGAGACTCGCAAGGCAATTACAGATGTAAATTAAAGACCCCTTCTCTTTGCTTCACTTCTCTGTCTGGTTCATTTCCTAAGTACCTGTCTGATCTCTGACACGTATATACTCCTGCTAGAAGCTTGCGCTCATTAGAGACACGCAGAATCAACATTCCGAAAGCAAAGAAAAATGTCGTATGGTCAACGGTTCATTTACTTCTCAGTCCATCAACTTGGAAAATGCTGCCTGAAACTATGGCAGTTTCACGATTCTCAATATGTATTTTTCGTTTGCAAGAGAAACATTGCTTCTGTGCCAATGTTCGTTCAAACTGTATATTTGTAATCTATTATGTACTTCGTTTTATAAATATAGTTTTCTCCCCGTTATTTTGCACACGGATTCATTGTATTGTTTTGTTATTGTCTTGAGCAATTACAGAATTTTTGCTATGCATTTTATGTAACTATTGTACAGCACTATTATCTCTCTCTCAAGCACACACACGTACACACTATGATATATTGCGATTTTATTTTTCCCACAATGTGTTGGGGATTTTTGGTTTATTTTCTCCCTGAGGCAATAGAAATTTTACTACTTAGTACAGAGCAATTCTCTCAGTTGTACAAAAATTAAATTATATTATTAATTTACTTTTTAACTTTCACACGTCACAACTCAGGTGACGTTTCTGGTCGCGGTTGGCTAGTAGATAGCAGATAAAGGGTCATTGAACCTTGAATCTATTGATTGACAATGAAAAAACAGGTCATTAACCAAAGATGCACATGCACAAGAGTTTTCATTTGACCTTGATTTATTTTGAGAAAATCTATGACTATGTTGTTGTTTTTACACTCAATTAATTAATTAACTACTAATTAATTTCACAATTTATTCGCAGTAGTTTATACGAAATAACTAGCAATTTGATAGGACATTACAAATATATACATTGATGACAACTATGTCCTTTGGGTATACATTTACCTGTACTATCATAGGTAATTTCTTATTCCTTCAAAGCGGACATACACATACACGCATGTTATAATATGAATACGTACAACAAATCCTTGCTTTCATGAAAAAAGCATCTATTGGTGTGATTCAGTCACTCATTGCCCACCAGAACCGGTGTTATAAGTCAATAAAATTACTCCGACTCAGCATTATACTGTAGTCGACAACATATAACTAGAATATAGAATTAAAAGCAGCTGAGTTTCGGCACAGTTCACAGCGACATGATGATGATATATTTATACTTATAGACGCTTTAGTCCACACCCAGAGAATAGAGTTTACAGCTCGTTACTTGACTCATTGATTTTGCAGACGAACAGAGATCTGAAGATTTAGATAACTGGAAGGAAATTCAGAAGAAATTACTTTATTTTAAAAAATGGAGCTATTCAAGTTAAGATTTTGCATTGCATTCATTTTTTTTTTTTAAAAAACAACCTTCAATCACAATTTTTAATTTTCTTTTTAAATATTTCTTACACTTATACAAAGATTAAGACTAACATTTAAATACCATACTTCTCAAGATTTCTTCTTTCCATTTTGAAGTATTATCTCAAACTCTTTCTCTTCTTAAATGTTTTCGCTCTCTGCCAATACCTTCTAAATAAATTAATCACATTTGAAAGGCGTTGCCTGACACTTTAGTTTTGATGGAGTAGAGTTAAACACTATGTCATAAGAGTTACGTTTCTTGTATTATGCAGGAAGTTGTCTCAAATGTTTTGTATAAAACTTGTCTGCTTCCGTGCAGAAAGTTTTCATTTTAATCAGCTGTACAAGATGCAACCTGAACTCAGCTAGGTACATTATCTCAGTTTATCTTTGCGTTATTTAATGTTTCAAAATGCTTTTGTAGTTGTTATTTTTTAAAATATAATTATTTTAACTTTGTGGAGATCGCATTATGAAGTTAGTATTGGAAGTAGGTCCTAGGTTCGACTTGAAATAGGTTCGACTCTATGATTTAATGGTAGGACCTAAGCAATATATTTCAAGCTTACTTGACCTCTTTCAGTTCTTCACAAATTAACTAAATACTGTAGAACTAGAAGTAATTGTCAGTTTAAACATATTAATCGTTGTAGAACAATTTATTTTAATTTTGAACAAGAATGGATTTTATACATGTGTAATGTTTGCTTTCGCTTTCTTGTTTGTTTTCGCTCTTGTTTGTTTTCCTTAAATAAATAAAAACAGAAAATCTTTAATCTTTATTTATATATACGAAGAATTTTGAGATTTTATTTTTTTTAAAGCGAACATTGCTGCTGTTATATTGACATTAATTTAATTTTACAGGGCTTTGGTTAAATGTTGAACAAAATGAATGTTGTAACTTTCTTTTTCAAATAGTGTTGCAGTTGTTTAAACTGTTAATTATTTACTATTTTTAAATTTATACACATTAACAGTTTTTTAAATTACTTTTAAAATATCTTGATTAAATTATGTACAGTTATTTTTATTTATTAAAATTATATTACTTATTATACAATTTTGATTTGGTCAAATTTGTTGGGGGGAAACTACATATTTTACTGTTATGAATTCTTTTGTTTGTTTTCCTGAAATGCCACATGAATACTGAATTTCCATATAATCAGAGTGTTGTTAATTGTGTTTCCATTGTAAAAGTAATCATGTCAGGACGTTTTCTTGTCCTAGTTAATTTATTGTATAATAATTAATCATGATATTAACAAGTTTATTTTAACAAAAATTACACCATTTATCACTATTTAAACATACTTTAAAATAAATTTTCTCTGATAAATATTGTGACTTGAAAACGCATTGTCTAGGAGTTGAGGGAGATATTTTTTATTACCTAAGCAGAAACTAAATGGAATCTTGTTTATTTGCACTATTGTTGGGGGTAGTGTCCAAATGTGCTTGATTATTAGAACCAGATTATAGATTTATATTAAATAATTAAACTGTCTTTTAATTCTAACTAATTAGAGGATTATGCTTTTTATTGAGATTAAATTTTTTAGACAGATTGTATTTTTAAATTTTACATTACTTGATTATTGCAGAACAGCAAACAAACAAAAAATGGATGAGGCTGTGGGTGGGGCTGATCATGCAAGTGCTGTTGCTGATGTAAGGAATTTTTTCCCCCATTTTTGCCTTAGTCATATTGGGTTGGATGAGATATATTATTATTATATGTAATATTGTTTAACTTATAAGTTATATATGTATCCAATGTTGATCTTGTTTTATACTGAAAAGCTTTCTTGGATCTTGCCTAACTTGTTTCCTAGTGATCATAAGACATTTTGTTTCCCTAGCTTACATTTATTCGACTTAGAATCAGTTTAGCATAGAAAATATGAAACTTGAATATTCCCTGCTATAATGGCATTTATTTCCGCTGTTTTTACTGTATCTCATCATATTATTTTCTCTCATGGATAAGTAAAGAATGCTCAGTGTCAACATAATCATAAATTATCAGTGGAACTCTTCATCAAAAGTTGCAGTCATAGTGCTAGTAAGTATTGGCAGATAGTGAAGGTTTTGTTTTTTTAAAAGTCAGTAGTATATTACTTTTAAACAGTTTTAAATAAAATGTAAAGGTATAGTGAATTCTGGTTGCCATTTTAATTCCCCAGTTGGATTTTTTTCTCTTTACATCACATTACAGTTTCTAGTCCTGGGTCATAAAGGGGTCCCTATTGAGCTATATTATTGCATTAATAATCTCATTTGATTTAGTCAGTTCTTTTTTCACGTGGTGTTAGTTATACATTATTTTCAGTTGCCATTGAATTTTCCTTCATATGAATTTATTACATCTAGTGATATACTAAATTTTCCACTTTTCAGGTGACATCATTACACCCACCACATTCAACAGAGAGTGTAAGTAGTAATAATAGCCTCAGTTCACCTGGTCTCATGGGACCCAGAAAAGTCTTGAAAGGCAAACCCAAGCCCCTACATTTCTGGACATCTGCTGATGTGAATAAATGGTGGCGCAAACATGGTGGAGTTTGTTATCAGCTATATGGAGATCTGCTTATTCAGCACGATGTTGGCGGTAAAACCTTAGCCACCTTGTGCTCTTTCTTTTTACATGATCAGTGCATTATTTCTTATGGTATTGTTGTGTTTTTCTCAAAGCAGTGAAACTTAACCTTTAGCAGTGAAACTTAACCTTTAGCATGCTGTGGGCAACTTTAAAAGACCTGTATAAGTACTGAGAAATCCACTTGAACTAAAAACTTTGGATAAATGGATAAGCTAAATTTAAACATCATATATTCTGGAATAAGACTACTTCTCAAGGATTCTAATAATTTTTTAATTATATTGTTTGATCCAATCAGAAAGAATATTTATGCAGCTTTTCTCTTTTTGCTGTTTACTTTGGTCTGATGTGTGATGTGAAAAATGATTAACTGACATGGATATTGACGCTAGCAGATTTCATCTCAAAAGATGATTTACGAGAATTTGTAAAAACAAAGCTTTGTGGTGAGGAATCAGTTGAATTTCCATGGCAAATCTCTTGGTTTTGTATCTTTTCCTCATTTTGTCAGAAAATAAAGGTAGATTATAATCTTTGAATAAGGCAATTTACAATCACCGAAGATTGCATGACAGCTGTGATTTCAGACTTTGAATCATTGGAAGCTTCAGATTGGATTTATCTCAGTTTAATGCAGGATAATATATTATTCATTTAATTCCAATCCTGAATAATTGTTTGTAGGATTTGTAAACCTAAATGGTTCTTGTCGATAAATGAGGTCTGAAGTTGAAAATATTGCACACGTGTTTTAGCATTTTTTATTTGAAAATGTGTGTTGCAAGATAAATGCATTATCAAATTGTTTTATTGTATTATGACTTTTTTAATTTTGGAATTTATTCATTTAATATTATTTTATCAAGGAATTAAGTTTGTCATTCAGCAAAAAAATTTCCAACTTTTGCATCACATACAGATACAGGTGACCCTCAGTTTATGACTGCTTGATTTACAATTCCCTGCATTTATAATGAAGGTAAATAGTCACTAAAATCCCCCATTGTTTGATTAAATGGAGAGGGAAATTTTGCAGTCTGTCCTTCAGTAAAGTTTTAGGAGTGAAAATTAAGTTACCCTTAGAAAATGAATCTGACATAATTCATATTTAATCTTTTTGATCACTCAAGCAAATGGTAGGTTCTTGAAACAAAATGTGAAATAAAGGTTCTCTGCCTTTTTAGGGTCTACTGGAATGATTGACTAAAGTATTAGGACATTCATTCTCTCACAGAAGAATATGGCACATTTTCCTATCTTTCAGACATTATCTTTCGTCTCTCCTCTCATGGCTGTCACTGGTGATTGAGTTTGAATTAGAAGTAAATGTATGAGTGCAGACTTGAGGAGTTGTTTTATTATATTTGGCTCATCTGGGTGTTAGTGTCACAGCTCGGATCCTTGCATATACTGGGGGTTGCAAAACAACCCAAAAGTCAGTAAGAACTCCAGGGAAAAGATGTGAATGAAAACAAGATGAATTAGGCCAGTGCTGAGTGCTTTCAAATACCCGTTAAGCTCAACATCCATACAGATGATGCTTGAGTCCTATTTCCTGCATGCTTCTTTCATATGGTAGCAAGAATAAGTTGTGCAATAATGACATCTACACATTTTTCATCGATCAAGAGATGTTTTCATTTATGAGATTTAGGATGGGACAGTCTTGCATTACAAACATCATCTGGACATTGATATGTAAAGCAGTAGCTGTTGTCTCCCTCACGTGGCAGTTTCATCCACCCTTAAGGGCTTAAATGCATGTGCACTTGCACAAGCAGGCAGGCAGTTTTCCCTTTTCCCTAGGGTCATCTTTATAATGTGATACAACAGTAGTAAGTAGTGAACTTGAGTTTTTGTTAGATTTCAAATGTATAGGTCATTATTCACTTGCATGTGTGCCCTTATAGATAATAGCTCCTGCCTCTACATAATTTTTTTTCCCCAACAATTATCATTATGTTAGCACTGCAAGAGTCATCCTTGGCTAGATAAGAGAAAGACCTATCTCTTTATGCCCCTTCACTGAGAGAGAGGACTGCACTCTTTAAAGAGCTATTGTAAGATCCCTTTCATCTGTTTCATTTTTCACATTATGGCTTCAATTTCTTTGTTAAAATATTGATATATTACTCCACTTAATGTACTTGGTATCCTCAAGTGCTGCTGAATTGTAGTTTAGACCATATCTCTTTAAAAAGGAACACATTGTCAGTAAATGATGAACACCCTAACCCAGATCACCTTTGTTACCATGTCCCACAGTGTTCTTTTCTTGGACCATTTCTTGTTATTTTGTATATATTGTCCTCTACTTTCCTTTGTTACCAACCTGAGGCTGCTACTGATACTCAGCTATATAAATATAGTTGCAAAAATGCTATCTCTTCACTGACAGCACTGTAGAGTGTGCATTGCTGATTGACTGATTGTCTGGATTTAGGATTTTACAGCCTCTTCCAGCATAGTGCTCACTCAATTTGCAGCTGGTTCTTTAGAATAGTTCCTGAATGGACAAGCATCTGAAATATAGTAATCAAGAGACAGAAATTCATAATTCAGTTGCATGTTTCTTTTATCTAGAACTAGTATAAGTTTTTACTTCATACAGACTTGTAAATATTTATTTACTCCTGCTCTGTCATAATTTCATAAGGCTATTTTCTTAGAAGTTTAGTTATTTAAGAGGAGTTTTTCCTGAAATATGAATGGTAGTGGCTGTTATTTGTTTAGTCCGTTTGTTAATTCATTTTCTCAAGTTTATAGCTAAAGACCTATTTTGAAAAATTGCTTTTGTCAAAGTTGAGAATTATAATTGTCATAGTGCATTTTGCAGGACGTACATTGATTCGTATGAATGAGATCAAACTGGAGAAAATTGGTATCACTAATGTGGAGCACAGGTCAGTAATTTTCTTCAAGTATTATTCTTGATGCCTAATTTACAAAGATAAACGAAAGCATGGTATTAACATTTATTTAGATTAGTGAATCACAACCATTGTGAGTTTTGAAAATTTTTAATTTTTAAAATAAGTAGTTTCATTTTAGTCCATAATTAAAATCTTTGAAAACTTCAAAGAGTAAAATCTTGAATGCAATGGTTTCAGAATAAATATTTTAAAAGTTAATATATGATCATTAGTAAAATCAATATATATCAATATTTTTCAATTTCTTTTAAAATATTTAGACTCCAGAAACAAGCCCAAACAAACTCTACAACTTAAATTCTTATGTTTAAGAAAAGATGTTTGTTGTTGCTTCTTTTGATAATGATAACTCATCATGGACGGCTTTGTTTTAAAACAAATTAAATTACTTAATCATGGGTTGATATTTCTGTACATATAAAAATAGTTTTTGATTAAGAATGGTTTACTGGTCTGTACTCAAACATATTTACTCTATTGGCCTGACCTATTTTCAAAATAGAGTGAGAGTGATTTATTGGTTTGTACTTAGTTTACTGTATTGACATGATCTATTAATTATATTTTATATTTAGAATAAGTAGCACTCTGTACTTGTATGTGCTTACTGCATTGGCTTAACCTGACATTTCAGTAATAATATTTATAATAAAATAAAAATTACAGTAAATAAAACTATGACATGTATTTTAAAAATTAAATGACCCTTGTTGTATTAAAAGGGTACAAAGAAAATGTATTTTAAAATAAAAAGGTATTGTTTAATATCATTTTTTTAAAAATCATTGATAACATAAAGCTTGTAACTTTTGGGTGTGGGGCAAAAGAAAGTTATATCTAAATAAATAATCATATTACTTTTGGTGGACCTTTCTACAAATAATGACCTTTCAAAGACAGCATTTATATGCATGATTGTACTTTATGAGTGATTTTTGATTGAAATAGTGTTAAATAAATGTATTGCAGATATTAGAGAGACAAGATCTGGTACTAAGTATATTTCTTCATAAAATAATCAATAAATAATATCTTAAATATTAAATTTTTTCTTAGGCTAATTATAGAACACTTGTTTCAGACATGAGCTGATGCAACACATCTTACGACTGCGACTCAAACATGAGATGAATGACCTCAAGAACCTTGAACAGCGTGGTGAGAGCCATCATATTGTGAATCATTTGCAATCTTTTCATATTTATTTGTCAGAAGTTGAATCATCAGGGTTATGCATTTTAAGAGATAGACCTACGATAATACTTTTCTGAATTCTATAGAGCACATTGACCTGCAGACAGGGTGCCACTTCTAATTTCCCCCTGTGGATTTGGTAATACAGAAATCTCAATTCCTTGTGTTTTGGACTTTTGGAATGTAGCATTTGAATACATTATACAATAAGTGGATTAAACTCTCAGTCTTTTTACTAAGTTTAAATGATGTTTTAATGTACAGAAGTTCAACAATATCCATTACACATATTCAAATGCTTGCTTTACATAGAAATAGAATTTTAGTTTTAATTTTTGACATTCAATAAAATGTTATTGTTTTTGGTCATTTAATTGTTTATAATTAGTTAAAATTTAATAAGTGACAATACATCATTTTTTTTCCCCAGGCATTGGTTTTGAATTAAAACTGCCCGATCCCCGTCCTGCTGCAGAAAAGACAGACAAGGTAGAAAAAAATGGCAAAGGCTCTACTGGCAGATGATTTGAAAGTTGTCACAAATGTGACACCTTGTTAAAAAGAAACAAGGTTTGCAAAATTTCTGAAAACTGGAAACCAGTTCTGAGCTAGCTATCATACACGCTTGATTAATGTTTATTATAATACCATTTGCTGTTAGCATTCACCATTGTGCCAAGAGAGCTTGAGGCCCTTTCTGTCCAGAGAACATATCGCTAGGGTTGAAAGTGTTTTCCTTCACTTTGATTTGGAAACCTTTTTGGTTACTGCTGCCCCTCTTTGTGTTTTTAAATTTATTGTCATATTTCATTGCTCATTTGTTTCTTTTTTCATTTTGATTGGGTTTTTTTTATGGGGGTTTTTGTTTGTTTGTTACTGTGTTTTATACATTTTGTAGTCCTGTTTTTGTAGCTGGAGAAGGATTTTGAAATCACAGATGGATGTGATTAAAACATATTTAATGAAACCACTTGAGAATAGTACATCCACAATGCCAAGTGAAGGTGGTTCTTCAATGGTGAAAGTTTATATTGTCATCTTTATAAAGATGATCCTTGTGTATGAAAGTATGATCTTAAGTTATTGATGCATTGGCTGATTATGCATTATTGAGTTCATAAATGCACTGGGGTTTGTTTTTTAACAGTTTGAAAAGAGAGTATTTGACAAGAAATAAATGTAAGGTGCAAAAGGGATATTAATTTAGCAATTTACATGCTTTTATGCATTTGGCTCTAGCATTCTTAGGGAATGCTTTGTATACAAACCATTTGTTTGGGAGAATGTGCACTTTCTTTGTGGTGCCTTTTTGATTGACTTTTTAATTTACCATACTTTAGAATGGCATATGGAAGTGCCTGTTCTTTTTTTCTTTCGCCAACCAGGAAGCAGAAAGGAAATGTCTTGATGCTGTTGACTGTGTGATATTAGTCCTCCAGTTGTTTGTTTTGTAGAATTTGTTAACATTTTTAAGAGTTTGTTTGCATTATAATTTATATTAAAGCGAATGATTGTGTATAATTTATTGATTCATCGCTCCTACTAAATAATTCTAACTTATTGGAATGTTGAAGTGATAATATATATATATGCCTGACAACCTTCCATGTAGACTTTTTTTTATAAATTTTTTGAAAGCTTAATATTTTTAATTTGTGATTTTATTTCTCAGTAGTATAGGTTGCTTTAGGGTGTTTTGGGTATCTTTTTTAAACCTAAATTATTTATAATTGAGATTATCAGCAATAATCACATTATCCATTTGTCACTTGGGGGGGTGGGGGTGGGGCATAGGGACTTAGGACTACTTTGGATATTCAGAAAAATTAAAAACAGCAACAAAAATCTCTTATTAGTCCAATACATTCCTGTCCAATTTTCTTGTGTGCCATTTTTAGTAGACTCATCATTTCTCTCATGTATACTATACTCTCATTTATTGAGAGAGATTGTATTAAGCATCACCCTCTGAATCATGAATATGCTGTTTGCTTATCTTTTGTATACTCTCATTTATTACTTTATTGACTTGAATTTTCATCTATTTCAGTTAACCTTTTAAATTATTCTTTATAACTGGAATATAGTTGATTGATTTGATTCTTCATAGTCACTTCTAGCATTCATTTAATAGATAAAGTATTTTTTAAAATAATGGCTTTTACCTTTTTGGAACAAATCTGATTAAAAATAGTAACTGTGACATAAGCACTATATATTTTGTGATTGGCACAAAGTTTCAAACAGCACACACTCACAGTTGTTACTGGAATATGGTGAACATAAGATATCACATTGACAACAAGTCTGGGTGCTTTCATTCCACTGTCATTTCATTGCCCGTCCCTTTCCTGTCACTTGCTTACTAATTTATTGAGTCTACTCTTTTTATAAAAAAAAATTTTGTAGCATTTCCAACACACTTCCTTCCATTTAAAAATTGACTAGAGATTTTCTGTTGCTGGTTTATTATTGATAATTACTCTAATTTATGGAGCATTGGGTTTTCTTAAACTATTAAGGACTGGACCAATTTGGCTAGCTGAAAAGCACTTAGTGCTATGCTTATAAAAGTTAATGATTTACTGTAGCTTGAAAAAGACTTTTTTTTTCAAAAAAAGACATATTCTATAAATGTGTTCATTGTTATAATTTTAAAAATATCATGAACATTAAGTATTGTTTATGTTGTTCAAAGGTCACTGGTAAAAATAATAATGCATATCACTGAATAAACATGACACTATGCTGCAAAGCAGAAAAATGTTTCTGGCAGCAAACAGGTTAATACATGTTCAGCATATTAGACCATGTGGAAATCTTTTAAGAGGTTTGAAGGTTTTATTTAAAATGAAGCTGAAATGCTATATAATACATTTGGACACTGTTTTACTCTTCACTGTAAATAACTATAATGTCTTGCCACATTCTGCTGAAAATGTGACTGATTGAGGAGTCAAATAGCAGCATTAGTTAATGTCTTGGGAATGCACACTTTTAAAGACCAGAAAGACTACATTTTCACTTTTGATCCCACTTAACATTACACATCTTTTTTCAAATGTGTCTTTATAGACAAGAAGTGTTGAAGAAGGCTTGTTGTGTTTGAAATACATTCAGCCCTAAAATTCCTATTTGCTGAAAAAGATATGATTACCAGTATTGTGTTTTTTGCACCTTCATGCTTTTTACCTCATTGTTCATAGACAAATTTTTAAAATACTTTATTCAGCAAGATAGTATGGGTGATGTGATAAATTACAATTGAAAAGTTTAAAACTGTTATCTTGGGCAATGTTCACTTTAATAACAAAAACAGTCAAGGTAGTTTTTCAGTTGTAACTTTTTTTAAAAATAATGAGTGCATTAATACTTACATATTATACTTCACAGGATCAGTTTGTTTGAGATATCTCTCTATGAAAAATATCATAAACTTCACAAGCTCATTGTGTTCTTACACACACACACACACACACACACACACTTGCATGTTTCACATGCTCACTGTCATGTCTTTTTGAGCATCTTAACTCTTAAAATACTGACAGTGAATGCTGCACAAATTTGCCAATTGGAAAGATTGTACTTTAGAAATCTTGGTAGTTTGTCTCGATTCCCTTCATATTATTGACATACCTTGCTGGGAAATAAAAACAAGGGTTTTGTTACTCTTTTGAATTGGAACACTTAATTTTTCTCTTCTTTTTTTCATATTAACAAAAGAATAGTGATGATCATAACATTAATTTTAGAATTAGTTTATTCATTTTAAAAAATGATCTGTTGAAATGAAGAAAATCCACTTTTCTAAGAATGACAATTTCAGGGTGCACCCTTCATAAAAAAAACCTCAAATGGATCATATGAATTCCAGGAAAAGTGGGGAAAATAGTATGTTGCTATTATGAGAAATGTGTTTTTGATTTTTATTCGGGAAGGGGTGGGGGTGGGGGGCAAAGGTCTGTTGTAATCAACAATGTTTTAAATATTTTTGTATTTTATGGTTTCATTTGATTCTCTAAAAAATATACATTGGACAATGTTCAGTCTATACAGAAGAAACATGATTAAATTTAAACTTGGGAATAGAGTCATGTACACCAGGACAATTTGATTTTTGCAAGTATAGCAGTAATCTCCATCCATTTTGTCTTTGATATATGCATTTGCTTTTAAGTTTTTTGTATTCTCTTATTGTTAATCCTTTTATAACAGTATATTATGAATATGACATTTGATCTGTGTTGAATTCATTCATTAATTGGTTATCTGCATTGAATTCAAGTAAGAACTAGTCCTAACACTAGCTGATCTCCATTTGTTATATGTGAACAGGATTTGAGATTGTCAAAATTATTTATTCTCTTTTCAGTGTCAAATATTTTTTTAAAAATTAATTTAAAATTAAGAATTATGGTAGGGGAGGGGAACAAAGCCACAACCTGCAGTAGGATTTTCTAATTATAGAAAGTTCATGTCTGTGTTCACATAGAATTGAATGTATTAGAAAGTACCTACTCACTGTGGCTTGGGGATTAGGAATAGAGTTGTTGGCTTTGCATGCGAGTGGTTGGTGCTTGAGACCTACTCTTCTGAATAGGTAGTTGGGGGGGTTTCTCGATCCACAAACCACTCAAAGCTTGGGATTATTGAACTGCACTCCACTGTAAAGCACTTAGAAATTTAGTTAATATGACCTCTACAAATCTCAGAAATTTTTTTTTTATTGTCTTAATGTTATCAGGGTGTTTAAATTAGAACACTCAACCCAGGATGCAAATTTAAATCAAATCTTTTTACATACAGACTGTTTTTTTACAATTTTTAACATTTGGAGTTGCCAGGTTGTTTTTTTTTAAACATTAAATAAATCTTATGAGAATTATTCTCCTAACTCTTCTAACCAAGTAAATACAAATTATACTTTATGTCTAGAGTTCATTTATTTTTACAGCTGCCTTTTAATAAAATCTTTGAAAATTTTAGGGTATTTAACTCTTTGCCAAAGTTTTAGAAAATATCTTTTATCTCAACATTTCATCTTATTTTTATTTTCTAAAATCAGTTATAACTAATATAAGTCACACACCTTTTGTTCTTTTCCTTAATGAAAGGTATGCTAACTTGGGTTTTGTTGTTTATTTTATTTAGTTTTAGTTTTTGGGTGGTGATAATTTTTTGTTTGTTTCATATATATTTTTTTTAAAGTGGTTATACCCACAGCTGCATCTAGTTGTATGCTTTTTATTAACTTGTTATTCTTTTTTTTCAAGTTGTTCCCACATTAGCATTAAATATGTTTGTCAAGTAGACTGCTGTAATGGAGTTTTATAGCTGCATGTACAATGTAGTTAAATTGCCATACCTTGCCTAAGAATGTTTGGAAATTAATACAAAAATTATTTTACTCAAGATCTTTTAGCAAAAAACAATTTATTTTAGAATTGATTTGATATACTCTCTAAGGAATATTTTAAAGTAGAATTGCTATTTTTAATTTTTGTAAAAGATTATTAGTTCATTCATATTTTTGTTATGGCTCATAAAAATGGGGAAGTGTTTAGTGGTTTTTTTATTTTAGACAGAACAAAATAGCTGTGATATTAATCTCTTGTTAATTAAAAAAAGATTTTTCTTATTGTACAACTTATAGAGGGTTGTAACTCTATAGATTAGTTGTTGGAGCTAGCATATTTAATTCAGAGACAAAAACATTTGAGATAGCTTACTTTGCTTGCTTATTTCTTCATTTGATATGGAGCGAATTTGTTATTTTCTATGAAAGTAATTTTGAAAGTGGTGTATGATAAGTTATTTCATATTTTTAACTATTATTCATAGGCTAAAATAGATTTTTGTGACTATTTTTACACTCAGTTTGAGTTTATTTATTACCATTTATTTTATAACAAAGTGAAAAGGTCATCACACGTTACTTTAGAAGAGGTATCTTTTCAACAGATTTTCTGGTACATTTAGAAGATCATCTCAGATTTTCTTTGCTTGCTCAACAATAATGTGCGTGTGTGTGTGTGTCATTGTGTAAACCTCTTAACTCTTTGAAGACGTGGCATTTTAGGAAATGCAGCATATTTAAGGTTGGTTGGCTGATTTCTTTTTTAATGACAAAAATCAATAATGTGAGAAACTTTCATAAGCAAAAAATAAATATAAATAGACATTGGCTTTTAATATTTCTATCTTAACAGAAAAATGAAACTATTTGCAATTTAAAAAAGAAAATTTCAAATGTCGTATCAAATTTTAAAAATACAAAAATAAATATACTGTCTGTATTATTAATAATAAACTGTCAGAGATATGCAACATTATAATTTGAAAACAAAACATATTGATCTATATCGAGACATCTGGCACATTTAACAAATATGAAAGAAATTAAGAGAAACTGACAAATACACCTCTGACTGACACTAACCAGGACAGGAATGACATTAAAATCAGGATAAAGCTATTTTATCATGCTTTGTATAAGGAAACAATATTTTATTAAAATAAAAATAACTATAGTATGCTGAACCCAAATGGTGTCGTAAATAGATATTGACATAATATGCACATACTTTGCTTGGTATCATAAAAGAGATAAACCAAACCCCCTGTTCAAAAAAGTCTCCTGGCATTAAGAGTAGGCCATTCCATTTCTCATTGACTTTAATATTGTGTGATGAAGTTCTACTCAAGACATGCCCAGATAAATGATGCAGAATGTGATGAAACCCACTTTTACATAAAAGCATTTCTCCATCTCAGAAATAGTCATATAAACTTCAGACCAACTCTCGCTGTTCAGTGTCTCGTTGCAAATTAAGGATCAACAAGTTCTATATAACTTATTCCACACCAGACTGAACTAAATTTGTTTGGCTGTCATATTTGGATATAGTTGGGTAAGTAATGATAATTGTGATGATTAACAAATAAAGAGGTCATAAATATCAAATTTAGTGAAAAATCTGTTACAATATCCTTTCTTTTTAAATGGGAGTAACTTACCAGACACCACATTGTATAAAGTGTTAAATAGTTTTGTAGGGACATTTTTGAACAATAATATTTTGCTTGTGTAAAGCAAAATGTGAATGAAATTGTTTAAAGTTTGTAGTTTGTTTTCTGTTATTTTTATTCTGGAAAAGAACTTTCTTGTGAAAAATGTCAAACATACCTCATTATTGACCTAATTAAAACAAATTACCAAAGGGAAAGATATTTAATGAATAATCAGAATGTTTGTAAAGTGGTTACAGTGCTATTTTTGTCTCTTCAGGTTTTACCTAGTATTAAATAGTGTATTTTGAAGTCTTATATATTACTGCTTGGCACTGTAATTCAGAACATGCCATGTTTTAATTAATACCATTTTTATAAACCAGTCATAACATTTTAAGTACTTTTTTTTTAATGGAATTTTCTGTTTCCACCATGCATTGAAAAAGATTTTTAATTTCTGGTGCTTTTGTTGTGGATTGTTAAATTAATTTATTGTTTGCAAACTGGAATATTATGCAGAAAAGGTATTTGTGAATGTTAAATATCTAACTCTTGTTTTATTAGTTTAATTAGTGTTTCTGTTAAGTCTCTGTGTCTTGGCACTAGTTTTTGACTAGCCAATATGATGATGGAATTCTGAAAGCATTCATGAAAGAAAAAAAGTTACATTCTAAAGACAGTATTTGTGTTTGTGAAATTTTACACTTTTCTGCTGGGTGGTAAGAAAAAGTAACAAAACATGAATAAATATGTTGTGAAAGCATTGAGACCTAATTATGTTAGTAATCTTGTCATGACCTGGCTGTGTAAATCTTGTGTGAATATTAAGACCTGCTATGTAAATCTTGTGTGAATATTAAGACCTGGCTATGTAAATCTTGTGTAAATATTAAGACCTGGCTGTGTAAATCTTGTGTGAATATTAAGACCTAACTCTATGGGATGATCTTGCTCTGCAAGTGTTGAGACCAGACTATAAACAGTCTTATGCAAATGTTAAAACTTGACTATATGAATTTTTATGTCACATGCGTGTTAAAAAAAATGGTCTACATAAAAAGTCTTGTTTAAGTGTCAAGATGTAGCAATATAAGTATATTCTGAATTACTTGCACCATCCTATCATCCACTTGTGCTACTTCAAATTAAAACTAGTATTTTTTTTCATAGATATTATTGACTCGCGACAGATTTTGGTTTCTTAGCAAACTGAAAGACTGTTCAAAGAATACTTCAGAATGAGTCGTACAAGTCAAACACCTTAAAAGTAATACAAAGTCAGAACCACTAATTATTATCTGAAGCAGATCTAATAAAGTGGTTATAATTTCTGTACCAAATCAGTTGTTTTGTTGTCTTTGTCTTAAGTTTACAAAATATTTTCCATATGTAACATATTCACAGACATAGCAAATGAAGCTGGACTTTTGCTCTTTCAATATATTGGAATATTTATAAACGACATGGTTGTGACAATTTAAAAAAAAAAATTCTCATCAGTGAGGATCATCACCATCACAAATGCTCATTCTTGTCATGGTTATTTTAGAATTAGTTATTGAGGAATATTGGAATATTTGTGATATGATTTTCACTTCTATATTATGTCATTTGCCATTTTATTAAACTGAATTGCCCTTTGGTTAAATGCTGCTGTTTTTGGCAAATTAATTCCTGTAGACTTTTTTTTACAAATTTATCTTTTCTAGCATAAAAATGTGCTTTAAATATTACAAATGATACGGATTGTTTTCAAAATTAAAATTAAACTACTTCAAAAAATTACATTTTGTATTTATAATTCATGTATTATTTGTAATCAGTGTTTTAAGGTTAGTATATTTTGTATAATCAGTGTTTTAAGATTAGCATATAAACAGTGTTTTAAGATTAGCACATTTTAAAATGTATGTTTCAGGCACATCTTGCAAAAAGATCGAATAGCAATGTATTTTTTACACTATATATCCTCCACTTACATATAAAATAATAGTAATATCTTTTAATAAAACAGGAATAAATAACTTGGTATTCTTGATAAACTGCAAATTTAAATTGTAGTTTAGTCTTTTGAAGCTTTGCGCATGGGCAGTTTATTATGTGTAGCTTTAACTCATTCCTGTTAATTTTATATATCATGTCTGCCATTAGGTTAATGTTGAGGATGCACTTCCATCAGAGTTAATTTGGTTTATTATAAGAATAAATTATTTTAAATAATTTTAAATAATGGTAAATGTTAAATACTAATATGGTAAGTAATTGCACTATATAATGTTGTCATCAGCTGTGGTTCATTGCAATAAAGATTAGAATTATGTAAATTTAATCCATATATGGATGGTCATTATTCATATTCAGGTTATTTTTGTTTTGTTTTTTAAACTTGTTTTTCCATTCTAAAGACTATCCAGCAAATTGTATTGTTTTCTACTTCAATAATTACTCACTTATTATAGTAAATATAAAATTATATTAAATTATTTTATATTTACTATAGTAAATATAAAATTAGTTGATTCTTTGTAATATTTTTTTTTTTAAAAATAAAACAAACAGTACTTGCATATTAGTTTCATTTGTACACAACTGACTTAGTACATTTAAACTTATATACATTTACTTAAGTTGTAATAGTTATTATAGAGCATAGTAATATTAAATCTAAATTAATAAACCTCAGAATTGCAGTGTGCTCACACACACATCAAGAATAATATCTTTATATCCATATATATTAATTTTGCCTTTAATCTAAGCTGGATAATCATATTTGTTTAGATAGAAATGTTTTGGAAGTTTGCATTCTGAAATTTATGTGCTTAAATGTATTGGTGTGTGGGTGGGTGGGTGTAATTTTAAATACTCCCTTCTCCTTTATTCCAGGGCATGTTAAAACTTAAGGAGTAAATATGGGTTCCCTAATTAAAAGGACAAAAATGTGTTTTATATTTTAATGCAAAGCTTTTAGAATTTGCTTAGAGCATTATTTATTATTGTTCATATTTACCCATTACCATCATGGTTATAACTTGTTACTGATGAGGCATATGCCAGTAAAACAATATATATAATTCTCTTGTGAGTTTTTATCTTGTTTGTGACTGTGAGCATGAAACAAGCGTGTTTGCTGCATAGCTGAATCTATAAGTAATAACAAAGCAACATGTGTAATATATTTAACTCTGCCTCTGTTGAAAAATCTTCTCAAGTGTGAAATGATAACTGCAGCTAATCTTGTCAAATCCTTTGTGTGGAGCAGATCCTTCAAATTACATGTAGTGAAAACAAGATAGCTTTAAAAAAAAAATGTGTAACTTTCAACTGAAAGGTAAATAAGATAAATTGAATATCTTAGTCTGATTATAATGCAAACATTTGGCATTGAGATAAATACACAGTTTATTTTAACTACAGGAAAAACCCATTTATTCAAACCAAGAGAGACCAAGGTAAATGAAAATCTTGGGGAAAAAATATTTACTTAAAAAAACAAAAATGAAAAAAGGAAATTGGGGGTGGTGAGAAATAGGTTGCTAGTATATGATACATATGTATCAAACAACACAGCCTCGGTGTATGTGACTAACAATTCATTAGTAAAATGTAAAAACAGAGCACTGTACAACATGAAAAGAATAACTACATTAAACACAGACTGGTCAGATCACATAAAACTATATTCCTCTGCACAGAACCATCTTACACTAGACAAATAATTCCTGCTTCATAATAAAATTAATTTAATTTATAATGCATTGCCATATACACAAAAAGTGTATGCATTCACAATATCCTTGTGTTATTTTCTCTGTTTTATGTTGGGAGTTATTTTTTTTTTAATTTTTATTTTTGTTAATGTTTCTGTATTAATATTTAAGTCACCACAACAACAACAAAAAGAAAAAAGTTGAGATAGCCATTTTTTTAATTAGAGAAAAAAAACAAGAGGTAATTCACATCAGAAACAAGCTTCGGTTTACATGTATATCTCAAAAAATACCTAAATGAAGGTTTGTGCATTTGAAAAAGACTTTATCAATCTAAAAATCCAAACAGCTGATTCAAATTCATTATTTAATTTAACTCTGTAACAAAATCATTGCAACAAAAATTGAAACTACTGACAATAAAGTACATTTGAATCTTTTACTTTATAAACAAATAACCATTTGATCAACTAAAGACTGTTAAACACAATATGCCTAAGTAAATATCTTCACTTTCATTTTTTGAAGGAATCAGTTTTCTTTTCTTTTATTTCTCTGAACATGATTATAAAATTCTGAAAGCAAAACCATTATTGAAATTTCAATTTCATTATTAGTTCATTTTGTGAACATTTTTGTTACGTTTTAGCTCCCATTTACCCCACAAACTCTCTTATCAATACCAGAACTCACAATCAGCAATCTAGCTTTCCAGAACATCACACAAGAGTTGAAGACTTATTTTGCTGATTCCTGCTGTGGGTTTAAATCACTCTCATACATCATCTGTCCACATTTCCACCATCCAATTCTGCTGCTGTTTGATCACCCTCAGTTAATCTGTCTACATTTTCACCATTAACTAACCAACTAATTCCTGCTAAGCATTTGATCAGTCTTATAATCTGTCCACATATTCACCTTTTAACTATCTTCACCATCTAATACGAGTTCACCATAGTATGCAGTGATTGTCTTGATTTTGGAGTTGAGAATGTTCTGCTCAATCTCTACCTTCCTGCCTTCGCCTGCCAAAGCTGTCAGCTGCAACAAAATTTGTATATTAGACTGGTATGCCTAGCATAACAGAAATGCATAGATTGTATATTATAAGAGTGTGTTAACCAATTAGTAGGCATTCATTCATTAAAAATATAGCAAAGCTTATAAGGATAAAAGATTTGCAACTTTAAGGGTGTGTTCTCACTTGCCTCATTTAGCTTGGTATTACATGCAACAAAGTTGTTAAATATGTTTCATTCTACCACTCACCTGTTTAATTTAGTATGACATAATACAAAGTCATTAAATATATTTCTGCTCATTTGCTTGTTTTCCTTTAGTAATGTCTGATACAGTAATGCAAAGTTAAACTTATTTCATTCTACTCACCTGTTTGACGTGACACACTACCAAGCTATTTTTTTTCTATTTCATTTCTACTTCATTTCTATTTCATTCTACCTCCTCATCTGTTTCAGTTTGACATGACATATACTACCAAGCTATTATACACAATTCATTTTACTACTCACCTTTTTTAGTTTGACATGACAACCTTCCAAGCTATTATATATATATATATATATAATATATATTTCATTCTACTTACTCGCCAGTTCTTATTCTAGATTGGGGCTATGCGCAAATAAAGTTATTAAAAATAATTTCATCGAGCTCACTCACCTGTTCGAGGTTGGCATTACGTGGCACAAAGTAAGCAATGTTCGATGTGATTTTCCGTGATTGTGCAAATAACTGAGAAGTGTCATCAGTTAAGGAAATAGTCATTTAAAAAATTTAATTATTTTGTAGAGAAAAAAACAAAAAATAACTACATCTTTATATAGTAATTTAAATGTAAACCTTAGAAATACTATTAATTAAAGTGATCAATCAAAAGGCCAAACACTATTACATTCTAACTTGCCTATTTTTTTAAAATTTAAAATGATTAAGCTTACAAAAATAATTAAATATCCATCAGTAACAATTTACATATTTATTAAATTCAATATATGCAAGACCTTATATTTTTAAAATATCAATATTTTTAAAAAGAATTATTTTTGCTTACTTGTTACTTTTAAAATATTTGTATTTGCCTAGTTTTTAAACTAATTGTACTACACTAACATAATACGTAGTAGCCTAGTTTTATACTAATTAATTGTACTATAATAATATAATTCGTAGTAGCCTACTTTTTATACTAATTAATTATATTACATACACTAACATAATATATAGTAGCCTAGTTTTTATAATAATTAATTGTACTATAATAACATAATACATAATAGCCTAGATTTTATAAAAATTAATTGTAATACATACCCTAACAAAAGTAACATAATAAATAGGTTTTATACTAGTTAATTGTACTACATACACTAACATAATACATAGTAGCCTAATTTTTATACTGATTAATTGTACTACATATGCTAACATAATTTGTAATAGTCTAGTTTTTAATTAATCGTACTACTTACACCAACATAATACACAGTAGCCTAGTTTTTATACTTATTGTGCTACACTATTTGGTATGAATATTTAGTAAACCACCAACCACCACCACCCACCTGCCAATAAGTTTTTAAAAATATTTTTGCTCATTAAATACAATTTTGTGTGCGACTGCAAACAAAATAAACTAGTGACAATGATTTATTAAAAGAAAACGACATCTTTTACAATATACATAATAAATCTGTAAATATTTTCTCGGGGAAGAGCAAAACATTAAAAGGTAAACCATGTCAGCAAACATGAAAAGGATATGCTTTAAGACCAGGCATGGTATCCAAATCATAGGCATCAGCATTAAGATAGTCAGGTCCACCCCATGGAGGCGAGAGGAAAACTACGTCTGCTATGAGTCTTGGTGCTAGTGCCATGTAGTCCCCAAGAACAAACTCAATGCGGTCTGCCACACCATAGACCTTGGCATTATTCTTTGCCAAATGCAATTTTTCAGGGTCGATATCAATGGCTATAACTAAAGTGAATAAAAGAAAATCTGCACTTTACTATACAAGTTTAATATATATATAGCTATAAATATATAAATAAATAAATTTTTAAAAGCTCCCAAAAGTTAAATTTTTAAACAAAAACAATGCATTAAAATATCTTTCCATTATGATCAAGTGAAGAGGAATTTAGGTCAACTGTGGAAATAAGCTAAACAATGTTCCATGTTTTCAAACACAAAGTCGAAATAAAACTGTACACTTGCGAGGTGATGAGTCATGCTAAAAGGTCATGCCATGGTTTTTTAATAAGGGCATAAAACATGACAAAGTAAAATGTCTGCATTATTATGTGCATCATTCTGCAAATCTTAACTGTACTAGAAATAAGTCTTAAAATGTCTGCATGTCTCAAAAAAAAAAGGCAATGACATGGTTCTAGAAGAAATAAACTAACACTCACTTATAATACATACAATACCATTAAGAAGAAATAAATTGAATATATAGCCCTACAGAATGCTAAAAGACCCATACTTGATCAATTATAAATGGGTAAGAGACAAAATAATTATCAATACAGACTTAACAATAATGGAAATATATGCAAATTATATTAAAACTACAAGCTGTACAATAATACACAATATCTGAATGTTGACTGACATTATACTGCTAACAGAGTAAGTAACTGCTATTTATCCTTTTACAAATACCCCCCCAAATTAATATATGACTATAACTATCTGAGTATGGCTTGGCAAAAGGTAAATGTGCATAGACAGACATAACAACTGATATAAATATATATATGGACACAGATTTTAATGATTAATTTATTAATCAATTTTTAATTATTAAATTTTTTTGGTTCAATTAATTTTTTATATTAAAATTTGTCTGGAGTTACTGATTTCATTCCAGCAAATATTCTATTTCTGGTTATAAAAGAAAAAAAGGTGGATAATAACAATTTACTGCCATTATTGTAACCAACAATTTGTCTATGGTGGTTCCAACATGTCGATGACTAATCACATGCAATACAAACATCTGCAGTATCAACATGTGCTGGCAAATAAGCAGAAGCGTATAGCTGCAACATAACAAAATGAAATTATGCAGCATTTGTGGCAGATGACTAGCCAGTAAGCACCAAAGAAAACAAGGATTCAACAAGAGACAGTAAATTGCTTGTTCTGTCCATTGAACTATTATTGTTGAAGATGAATCTGCAAATGGTGCTGTGAATAGCCTTTCAAAACAAACTTTACTGAGCTGCCAAACAACTGGTAATATAACTGCATGCATGCACAATGAAAAATTCTGTTAAGGATACTGTGGTTAACTGTGCTTATGTAATTGTGATTTCAGACTAACTATAATTCATACTGTTGCAAAACTGGCCATTGAATGGAATTTGAGGGTCAGAAACATTAGACTGCTTATGTGTTACTACTCAGTGGCATTCAGCTGAAACTGTTTCTAGTACCTATAAAGACTTTTCTAAAGAGCAGCAAATGCCTGACAAAGTCCAATGTATTATTACAGACAATGCACAAAACAGAGCTGATGCAAATGGACTGAGTACAAACATTGTCCATGTATCATATATAGTTCTTAGCATAGAGTCTTATATGGACAAAAGGCAGAAGATGCATCTCCAATTCTAGCAAAATGCAGGCATCCTATTTAGTTGGTCACTTTATCACAGCTTGATCAGCACAAACGAGATGAAAAGCACTTATGTAAATGCCCACATACATTACTCATCCACTCTCAAAAGTTACAGCAATCTCATGATGAAGAAACAGATTAAATTTCTTGTTCAAAACAGCTGCAAGCTCATGATGAAGAGACAGATTAAATTTCTTGCTTCAAAAAAAGCTGCCAGCTCATGATGATGAAATATATTAAATTTCTTGCAACAAAACAGCTGCAAGTTCATGATGATAGAAACGTTAAATTTCTTGTTTCAAAACAGCTGCTTGTGAGGATCTGACTACTAGAGTACAAGATATGGATGGTTTTTCAACCTTGCAGATAGGTATGGTTTTAGATCCATGGGTCCTGAAACACAAGTGCTTTCCAAAAGAGGAGAGGCAATATAGAAGTTCTTTGTAAAACTTTTTAGACATTTTGTGTCAGCAAAAACAGTCAGTGAACACAAGATGAGCCAGCAGCTGATGGATGATTTCACCCAAGAACCAGTGAATAAACAAAGTTATCTTGGCAGAAATAAATTCAAGCATGTCTGCCTGGAACAGAACTCTCTCGCTACATGGAGGAAGACCAGATAGCACAAAGAGAGAATCTTCTTGCATGGTGAAACTGAATCGCCATCATTTCCATTAGATGGTTTCCCCAAGACTATATTGTGCAAACCAGTGAATGGCTATTCAGTTTGTCAGGCTATGTTGTTACAAAAAACATGACAATTTGACTATTGCTTGTCTGTCTTTGAAATAGACATAGAAATTTATGAAATTAAAAATACAGCATTTATTACAACTCTTCATATTTTTGTTGTTGTTTTCTGATTTTTTTGTGATGGGGGAGTGAGAATTTTAAGGAATGTTTCAGCATTTGGAGAGCATAGCTTTACAAAATTTGAAAAACTGTACTTTTAGAAAAACAGCAATACAATTTGTCAAATTGTTAACTCTAATTAATGATTAAATACATCTGATTAATCAAGTAAGCTGTTTTAATCAATACAAGCAATATAATATATATATATATATATATATATGGTTTCATTAGATGTAATTTCACACACATGCTTTCACAGCATACCTCTTTCACAAGTGAAAGCAAACTGGATAGTGTTCCCACCAGCACCACAAAAGGCATCAACAATGACATCACACCGACATCGCTCAGCAATATGCTCAGCAATTTTTTCTGGTGTGACTGAGAACCAGCTTTCTGTTAAAGATAAACATTAAATTTGTCATTAGGTCTGACCAAGAACCAGTTTTCATAAACATTAAATCTATCATCTGTTTTGATCAAGAGCCAGTTTTCAGTTAAATAAACGATAAATCAATCATCTGAAGAAACTAGAAACCAGTTTTCAGTTAAATAAATATTAAATCTGTCATCAGGTTTGACTAAGAACCAGCTTTCACTTATATAAAGAATGAAATCTGTTATCTGTTTTGACTGAGAACCAGCTTTCAGTTATATAAACATTAGATCTAACATCTGATCTGACTGAAAACCAGCTTTCAGTTATATAAAATTTAATTCTAACATCCGGTTTGAATAAGAACCAGCTTTCAATTATAAAAGAATTAAATCTGTTATCTGATTTGACTGAGAACCAGCTTTCAGTTATATAAACTTTATATCTTATCTGATTTGACTAAGAACCAGCTTTCAGTTATATAAACGTTAGATTTGTCATCAGGTTTGATTAAAAACCAGCTTTCAGTTATACATTAGATCTGTCATCAGGTTTGACTAAAAACCAGCTTTCAGTTAAATAAACATTAGATCTATCATCAGGTTTGAATAAGAACCAGCTTTCAGTCATCTGATGTGACTAAAAACCAGCTACCCTTTAAAAACATTAAATCTGATCTGATATGAAAGAACCAGCTTTCAGTCATCTGATGTGACTGAAAACCAGCTACCCTATAAAAACATTAAATCTGATCTGATATGAATAAGAACCAGCTTTCAGTTATATAAACGTTATATCTTATCTAATTTGACTGAGAACCAACTTTCAGTTAAATAAACATTAAACCTATACTCAGGTTTGACTAAAAACTAGTTTAAGTTATAGAAACATTAAATCTTATTTCTTATTTGATCTGAGAGCCAGTTTCCAGTTACATAAACATTAAATCTGTCATATGGTGTGAAGAAGAATCAGCCTTTGGACATTGGTTTTTGAATAAAGAGTAGATTTGCATCATCCTGGGTAAATGAGAATCAGTTTCTTGTCAATAAACTGAATAAAGAAGAAACTTATTTCATAAATTGTGAATAACTTTAAATTTTCTTTGCTATAAAGAAGAGAATTATCGTGTGCTCTTCTTTTATTATGATGATAGCAATTTCTGGCTTCCACGAATTTCACTGCTTGGCATGAGGTGTGCCCCTGTTGGTGAGTTGATGATGATGATGATGAAAGACAGAGTGGAGAAGAGTGGACAGGAAATTGTAGAGTGGTGATGATGAATTACTGTCTGTTGTCCATTGCACTTACGTCTGGTGGGTAAAGGCATAATGCCATTTATATACATATTTATAGCGTGATGAAAAAAGTTATATATATATTTATAGTGTGATGCAAAAAGCAAACTATATCATGAGACTATAAGTAAGCAAAGCAAAGTCAAGAAGCAGACACTGTTCTTTACAATCAATAAAATATCTTCAAATATGAGTCTATATATGTGTTTCAACTAGGCAACTATTATCTGTCTTTTGTTTCTAACAACATCTAAATCCAACCCAACAGCAGCTCTAGCTCTGCTACATATTATTTAGAACAAATGATTTTGAATTTTTTTTTTATATTAAACTACATAAATTTCATCAATCTCCATGTGATAGCAAATACATCTCAACAACAAAAAAAATTTGTTGAAATTATATTATTATGATAATAAAATTATTAAAATACCATTTTCCTTTTTTAAAGTTAATATATTATCTAAGTTAATTGTGACGATCTGTGACAAATTCTGTGTCATGACCTCGTGACCCAATTGCTCGTTTCAAAAATTAAATTTTGAAACGGACCTTTGTTGAAATTCACCCGTGATACATCAGTATCGCTAGCAAGGTCGGATTGTTGCATAACTTTAGGCCAGTGTCCAGCACCTTCGAGATCAAACATACCACGTGAGCGGTCACGTGATGCGTTCAATGCAGTTCCTAAAATACGATCATAACGCGCCAAATCCCTCACTCACTTCCAGACCGGCAGACACACCAGGCAGCTTTAACATAGCTCCGTCCCGCCGCCATACCAGAGTCGTAAGAGAGTCGAAGATGAACCCGCGCTAGAGCAGTAAAATCTACTTTGAAGAGGTAACAATAACACGTCTACTTCTTACAGTATCTATTGCATTTATTGATTGTATTTTGTAATTGAATTGATGTATGTATTTTGTGCAGCTTAGCGCTATTTTAGCCAAAGCACGTGTTTCGATGTAAAGGGACAAATCTAAAAGTTATTGTATATAAATTATTGTAATTTTTTCTTATCTTTAATTTATATAAATCTTAAATTCCCTAGTGCCGCCAGTATGTCTGTGCACGTGGCGAATTCTTCTTTGTAATTCAACTTGTTCTTGCATATAATTTTTCGTGTAAAATTGTAAAGCATTCATGCTTCATTTTGAATTAATCCTTTGTGTGAATTCCAATTTTTAATGCTGTAAATATTTGAGAATTCATACGTTCGTGTAACGTTATATGTAACACACACGTGAACCACAATGTATATTTAAATATAACTATATTTGAATTGTAAACGACACGATAGTCAGAGATTCTAAATTCAGAACCTTAAACAAAGAAACATGTGCTTGGGTTTTGCGAATATAGACGCAAATAGTTACAGAGCCCAAATCCTTTGTTTCAGCCGGGTTCTTCTTATGTTACTCCTCTCTACCTTCGTACTTCTTGAGTCGTACACCGACTCGGGTGTCTTCATGACCCATACGTGAACTATGCAGAAGTACCTCGTGTTAACTACGGTTAACGATTCGTCGCAAGTACATTAGCGATGCAGTAATTGAGTGGACGATTGACTGTTATGCTATGCAGTACTGACGATGAGCCAAAGTGATGTGGACCAGTTCTAACCAGTTGAACCCCACGTGCGACCAAGAGTGTAGTTAAGTATATCTACTAGGGTCCAGAATCAAGTGACTATTTGGCAAACCAATTCTCGTTAAACAAGAGAATTCTCGTTAAG
This sequence comes from Sinotaia quadrata, assembly GCA_028829895.1. Classification (NCBI taxonomy): domain Eukaryota; kingdom Metazoa; phylum Mollusca; class Gastropoda; order Architaenioglossa; family Viviparidae; genus Sinotaia; species Sinotaia quadrata. The sequence continues at coordinate 127,070,634 of CM054178.1, read as the reverse complement.
ACTTTTAACAAAGACGGTAAAATGAGAGAACAACGCTGTGTAGAATTAAGACGTCGTGTTGTAATTAATCGTTGCTGTTAATTGTTAAACTTATTAAATCTTATTTCATTTTGTTAAGAACCTCTTTTTGTAGTAAATTGTATGCATATAGACCAAATGGGATTGGATGGGGGCTGTCTGAGCTAAACGAATGACGTAATGAATGCATATGAATCTAAGAGAGTTTTTAACGATTTCCAATCTAGCTAATGTACGCAAATTATCAGTTTCGTAAATCTGTGATCTAGACTACAAAGATGCATTTTTAATTTAGTCGAATGATGATTTGAGCAACCAGTCTGTTTAGGTTAAACGAGAGAGAATTAATTTAAATAGTAAATTAAAGTTCTATAATTTCCTAAGCAGGGTCTTTAAATAAATACTGGAAACGTAACAAGTGGTGCCTCGTCCGCGGATTGATATGTATTAAATTGTAACATTTTTTATACATAGGGCGTATCATATCTTTAGGTAACGAACAACTGAGAATTGCCAATATTCTATTGATTCAGGATTGTTGAAATATTTATCTTGCTTTTGTTGTGACATGTGCATGTATTCTTTTGCAGAGTAGCGTGCATGTTAGTTAATGTTGATATATTTAAGCGTAGTTAAATATGTCATGTTAGCTATTAATGATTTATTTAGTATTGTGTTACTGGATACTTCATTGTAAGAGGTCGACGTGTTATACCGCCAGCTAGGAGAGTTATCGGTAGTAACAGACTTCGGACTATTATATTTAGGGTGCTAAATATAATGTGTAATGTTGTATGGTCGGAGCCGTGACATTACGAAAGCCTTGGAGACAACAGATTGTAGCCAAACAGGTGAACGTGTAACCAACGCGTAATTTAATTCGGAAGGTGTTCTGAATAAATTCAATAATTTTTGTAAGGTCGTAGCCTAAAAGTTATTGTGGGATAAAAGCGGAGTTTTATCGCCTACGGTTAGATACACAATCACGAAAGATATTTATTGTAGCCAGACGCGCTAAATAAATAAGATGGACCTCGAACAGATTATTGAGAATCTGAGAGAGGAAGGTTCCTTGATCGGATACCGAACTGAAGAAGAGTTGACGAACTACGTGAGAACTGAACTAGACAGGAGAGAGAGATACGAACGAGAGATGGAACAGATAGAGATAGAAGATGATCACCTTACGACTTTGATAGATCTAAGGATCGATGAACGGATAGGGAGCTTACAGCTCATGGAGATTCTAAAACGCGAACAGAAGGTAGGCATATCACTAGGGTATAAAGGTGAACCGCTACGTATTTTCATCTTGCTAGCACTCAATGAAAAGGAAATAGAACACAGGGAAGAAAAGATATCTTCAATAAGCTCACGAGCAAAACAGCTGTGTGATAAAGATTTCCGATTCAAAGGGGAAGGGGAGGCCGAAATACGAGACTTAACGTTCGAAATTAGAAAGTTGAAGAAAGAAAAGCTAAGGCTTATGGAAAGGAAAGATAGTCTAGAATTAGAATGGTTGTGGACAGAAATCGAAACAGAGTCTAAAATTGCTGGGAAAGGTACTGTTGACAAATTACGACAGGAAGGTCAGGCCGTGAACTTTGACTTGCCGAGGTCAAACACCGCGAGCGTGGAGACTGACACACAGAAATTAGTCGCGCTACCGAACACAGCAGACGAATTAGACAGTTTGATTGAAAACAAAAACAAATGTTTTGACGAAACCATTACAGTTCAACATGCTAATCTGTGTACAGAAACAGTTAGCGCACCAAAGCTTGATCTTGAAACAGAGACAAGAAAAGACACTGTTGTTAAGGACTTAATAACACGTGTAGAATTTGGACAAACACATACACCGCCGTGTACGTGTGACACCTTGGTTGACGGACTGAATGCGCATGATAAGATAGAGACAGATTCTATCGGTTGTGTACCGTTAAGGTGTGATGAAACTTCTAGCAACACAGTGACTGATTTTTCTGACAGGACAAGTATGCATGAGAAGATAGAAACGGGTTCTATCAGTTGTGTATTGTTGAAAGGCAGTGACACATCCACTGAGTCTACTGACCGAACTGTTAGTTTAAGAGAGAGTCATGAAAATGTGCTCGCTACGAAGACTGACATCGGCAGATCTCGATCTCCGATGATTGACGTGAGTCATGACGTAATTTTGGAACACAAGATTATTGCGTTATGCGAGGTTTCGAGTGCTAATACATTGATAGCCAGGGAAACAGAAGTATTTGATCCAGATGACAGTATAGGTAGCATTACAGACGGAGGCAATGTGCCTATGATAAGTTCATTTACTTCAGATGACATGACAGTTGTCAGAGCTGAGACAGAGTTCTTTTCCAAACGTGACATGGAAGAAGATATAGTCGAAAACTGTACAGGGACGGTCGACGATAACAATGCATGTGTACTGACGTGTATGCACGCAGTTGTCAGAGACATGGCAGAACTGTCTGCAGATAAATCACTTAATGGACTTAGTGACGTAGACAGAAGCCACGGTACATGGACTACCTTTATTGACTCACCTGTTGAGATAAAGGAATGTCATGAGTACGTACCAAAAACCGAGACAAGTGGAAGTAAGGAGGAGGGGGTTTCATTAACTGATAGGTTCCTCGATTCACTGACGAAAAGTACGGAGTGTAATCCTTGGTTGATCAAAGACACAGTACAAATGAGTGACGGAACTAGATCGATAGACAATGAAAACCGGAGTGACGGACTGATAACCAGAGTAGGTGGGGCATCAGGACTGTTACTGACATCAGATGCAGAGAATTATGATAGAGGAAACAGAGGGAGTGTAGCCTACAACACACAGGGAGTAGACATGGTGATGTTATTCAGTGTAATAGAGACAGGTAACATTCACTGCCAGTTGGTGACTGAAACTGACAGAATTTCTATCATAGATTCTGACGACCTGATGAGGAGACACATTGAATTAACTAAGTCGGTGGAGACAGATTATGTTGGTTCAATAAACGGTATGGTCCAGGGGAGACAATCAGTAACTCTTGGGGAGTTTAAGACAGAACCCTTGTTCATACAACCACGGGAATCTGACTTGCTAGCGAGTGAGTCTGACCCCACAGTGACTAGAAAATACTCGAGTGGAGAGTTAGACAACTCTAGAGTCACAAAAGAGACGCAGGCTTATGTTGTCAAGGAGAGAGACAAGCTGACAGACATAACAGTCGAACACCTAGTTGTGAATGGGTTAAAACAGAAAACAACTAGTGGGATGAGGTATTTCACTTCAGTCTATGATAAGATCAGGAGAACGGAACCTCCAGATTTAGAGGGGAAGCTAATGTTGCAATTCAGGTACTTCAGAAAGACAGGTAGCCGCGACAGAGCACATTTGCGAACCTATGACGTTAGACTAGATGCGAAATGGACCCATAGTAGATCTGACGCCATTCCGACAAAAGACGTTGAGTGCATGCGAACTAGAGACGTTCAATGTGTACACAATGACGTAACTACATATGCACGAAACACCAAGAGAGCAAATTTCCATTTGCGTGAGCTCAGTGACAAGGCTAAGAGCGATAGATTTGAAATTCAGACTTCGCAGAGTCAAGGCCACAGTGACACTGACATGATACGAAACGTATCGAGAAGTTTGAAACTGTTAGACAGGGTAGAGACCAGTCATGCAGAAACTGACACTACCAAAAACATTTTAAACTTGACAAGTACTTTGGAGAGTTTTGAAAGAGATAAAACACTTCAAGGACGTACTTACCGGACAAGAAATGGAAAGTCTAAACTTGACATGCAATATATTGCACCTCACAGTGACATTCTGACGAACAGAGTAAGAAAGAAAGAATACAGTTGTCATGCCGTAGACATGTTAACACACATGGGCGACGACGTGTATTGGGGTTGGGATAGAACTACAAAGGTAGTGCAACAGTAGAAATGATGATTTGATACCTTCTTTGAATTTTCATTATTTTCTTGTTGTACCGTAGTTGGTGGTAGCTGTTACTGTAAATATGTTGGACATTTCATAGAAACTTGGGACAAGCTATAACACTGATTGAATTGTGTTAGTGTTGTAACTCTGAATATGACAGGTAGACTGATAGACGGTTCATTGAGTTGGTAATTCACAAACTCTGATATTTGGTTGATACAGGAAATCAATATCTGGAGCTTTTCATAACCTGCATATTGATAGTGTTGTTCATTGGAAGTCAATTTTTTGATCACACTATTGTTGGATACGTATTCAGTGGAATTGGTTGATGTTGGATTTCTATTCTGAATAATCTGATTAGATCGAACTAGGTTGTGTGTGAACTATTGATTATTGGGACAGATAGTGAAATTTTCAGAACATGTTATTCCATTGGATGGATGTCTATTCAATTAGACTGAACGTTCTTCTTAAATCATTTTTCTTTGATTTCTTGAAGTGAGAAATATTGTATGAGTGTGCCGTTAACCTAGAGTTGATTTCTCTGCCGCGTTACATTATTTCTGGTTATGTTGAAATTTTTTAATTGTAAATTTTTTCTTCATTGTGGACTTCTACATTTTATAACACATAATTTGTAGGAGGCATTTATCTTTTGGTAGGATAAACGCCTCAAAAGCAAGGGGGTGTGACGATCTGTGACAAATTCTGTGTCATGACCTCGTGACCCAATTGCTCGTTTCAAAAATTAAATTTTGAAACGGACCTTTGTTGAAATTCACCCGTGATACATCAGTATCGCTAGCAAGGTCGGATTGTTGCATAACTTTAGGCCAGTGTCCAGCACCTTCGAGATCAAACATACCACGTGAGCGGTCACGTGATGCGTTCAATGCAGTTCCTAAAATACGATCATAACGCGCCAAATCCCTCACTCACTTCCAGACCGGCAGACACACCAGGCAGCTTTAACATAGCTCCGTCCCGCCGCCATACCAGAGTCGTAAGAGAGTCGAAGATGAACCCGCGCTAGAGCAGTAAAATCTACTTTGAAGAGGTAACAATAACACGTCTACTTCTTACAGTATCTATTGCATTTATTGATTGTATTTTGTAATTGAATTGATGTATGTATTTTGTGCAGCTTAGCGCTATTTTAGCCAAAGCACGTGTTTCGATGTAAAGGGACAAATCTAAAAGTTATTGTATATAAATTATTGTAATTTTTTCTTATCTTTAATTTATATAAATCTTAAATTCCCTAGTGCCGCCAGTATGTCTGTGCACGTGGCGAATTCTTCTTTGTAATTCAACTTGTTCTTGCATATAATTTTTCGTGTAAAATTGTAAAGCATTCATGCTTCATTTTGAATTAATCCTTTGTGTGAATTCCAATTTTTAATGCTGTAAATATTTGAGAATTCATACGTTCGTGTAACGTTATATGTAACACACACGTGAACCACAATGTATATTTAAATATAACTATATTTGAATTGTAAACGACACGATAGTCAGAGATTCTAAATTCAGAACCTTAAACAAAGAAACATGTGCTTGGGTTTTGCGAATATAGACGCAAATAGTTACAGAGCCCAAATCCTTTGTTTCAGCCGGGTTCTTCTTATGTTACTCCTCTCTACCTTCGTACTTCTTGAGTCGTACACCGACTCGGGTGTCTTCATGACCCATACGTGAACTATGCAGAAGTACCTCGTGTTAACTACGGTTAACGATTCGTCGCAAGTACATTAGCGATGCAGTAATTGAGTGGACGATTGACTGTTATGCTATGCAGTACTGACGATGAGCCAAAGTGATGTGGACCAGTTCTAACCAGTTGAACCCCACGTGCGACCAAGAGTGTAGTTAAGTATATCTACTAGGGTCCAGAATCAAGTGACTATTTGGCAAACCAATTCTCGTTAAACAAGAGAATTCTCGTTAAGACTTTTAACAAAGACGGTAAAATGAGAGAACAACGCTGTGTAGAATTAAGACGTCGTGTTGTAATTAATCGTTGCTGTTAATTGTTAAACTTATTAAATCTTATTTCATTTTGTTAAGAACCTCTTTTTGTAGTAAATTGTATGCATATAGACCAAATGGGATTGGATGGGGGCTGTCTGAGCTAAACGAATGACGTAATGAATGCATATGAATCTAAGAGAGTTTTTAACGATTTCCAATCTAGCTAATGTACGCAAATTATCAGTTTCGTAAATCTGTGATCTAGACTACAAAGATGCATTTTTAATTTAGTCGAATGATGATTTGAGCAACCAGTCTGTTTAGGTTAAACGAGAGAGAATTAATTTAAATAGTAAATTAAAGTTCTATAATTTCCTAAGCAGGGTCTTTAAATAAATACTGGAAACGTAACATTAATACATTAAAAACTTAAAAAACTAGAGAGCATAATATTGACCTTTATCCAGCAGGATTCCTTCATCAAATCTGGAAAACAGTCGATAGCGCTGCGCCCAGTACTTGCACAATACAGGATCGGCTACAACTTCTGGAGGCCTAGATACTCTTGGTATCAAAGGATTAGGAGCTGTAAGTTCAAAGTTCTTTTTTTGCTTTCTGTTCTTTTTCTTCTTTTTTTTCTTTTGTTTCTTTTTCGAAGAAGAATTGGAATTGAAATTTTCATTCACATCTTTATTATCTGTTATGTTTGCATCACTTTCTTTGAAAGTTTCTACGTTAACTGTTTGGTCTCCAATCAAACTTATACTAGGAGTTCTTGTGGGCTTGCAATTTGATGTTAAATCATCAGAAGGTTGCTTAGTTTCTTCTGAGCATGAAAAAGAATCAAGGGTTATTGGCTTCGTAACATATCTGCCACTGTCTCCACTGTCCTCTTCATCCGAAGATACTGAAAGCACTTTGTCATTGTTTGTTACATCAGGACATTCACTCAGAATGAAGGGATCACCTTCAGAGCCCACTCCTACAAAACTGTCACCAATCTTACTGTTAATTTCTGCCATTGCTGTTTTCATAAAATGCTGTGCCTTGCTGAGCACTTTACTAGGCGTAGTAATCATTGGATTTCCACAGTCATCGAACTTGGTGTGTTTCTTTTTATTTTTTCCTTTTTTTGATCCTCTAAACTTATCTTTGTTTATACCAAACTTAAATTGTTTATTCTGGATAGTAGTTTCACTGTCCTCACCATCATCATAGGTGACCATGTTACCTGTGCTGTGATGATGAGATCTCTTACTGGCATATCTGGACAGCCAAGTGATTTCACCCCCTTTAAGTGAACTAGCTGAAGCACCATCACAGCTGAAATGAACAAAATAATAATCATAAGCTACAATGATAGATTCGAGCATGAAATATCCCATCTGCATGATATCTCAGTGTTCACAAGATGCAATCATTAAGCCAAGATATATGTAAGTCTGTGATTCAACATTCACAAGATGATATCAGTATGCCAAGATATATGTAAGCCAGTGATTCAACATTCACAAGATGATATCAGTATGCCAAGATTAGGTAAGCCAGTGATTCAACATTCACAAGATGATATAAGTATGCCAAGATATGTGTAAGCCAGTGATTCAACACTCACAAGATGATCAGTATGCCAAGATATATGTAAGCCAGTGATTCAACATTCACAAGATGATATCAGTATGCCAGTGATTCAACATTCACAAGATGATATCAGTATGCCAAGATATATGTAAGCCAGTGATTCAACACTCACAAGATGATATCAGTATGCCAAGATATTTGTAAGCCAGTGATTCAACGCTCACAAGATGATATCAGTATGCCAGTGATTCAACATTCACAAGATGATATCAGTATGCCAAGATATTTGTAAGCCAGTGATTCAACACTCAGAAGATGATATCAGTATGCCAAGATATATGCAAGCCAGTGATTCAACACTCACAAGATAGGTAAGCCATAAAGAGAAATCATGGTGTCTACAAATTTTGCTACATTAAAATCTTATGCTTATTTTACAAAATGTAAATGTTTAAAATAATGCAGGACAAAATTAAATGATTGAATGAATAAAAGAACAATCCAAACAGACCAATAAATGAAAGAATGAACCAAATATGCAATTTCAGATGGTAACACTAAAAGGACAGGTGTCACTTGACATTCAAATCTAAAAATAGAAAATAAGAAGTGTCATTTGACCTAATATTAAAATCTAAAAAGGAAATGAACTCAACAGTTCTATTTTAAATCAAACAGAACAAAAGATCTGATTGACATTGAATATCATCAGATTGCAAGGGAGTGTTAACAAACATAGATCTGTAACATGACTTAACATGGTGAAACATGAATTCAAAATTAAATTCTACAAATATCCCTATACATACCCATTTTTGTCTCCATCAAGCATGGCAAGTCCCAGTGACCTCAAAGTCTCAGTTACTGTTTTCTTTCTAGGATGAGAACCCTCTGAGTCCTCTTCAGAGAAGTGTCTAGACAGAAAGCATTTGAAAATCAAACAAAACTTTGATTATGAAATATTCTAAAACGTGTTGGTCAAAATTAAATATATCTAATATGCAAGGGCAAAACATGTGCAAATTTAAAAATTAAGTAACACGACTGCCACTAACCGTTTCTGTGACAGGGCACTCAGTTCTTCTGGACTTCCACAGATTTCCATATCTTCAAAATCTACAAATGATATTTTTATTTCATTTTAAGAATCAGATAGCTATTACTGAAAAAAGTAAATAACACAATGTATATATGATCTTAATATACTTATAATCTATATAAAATAAAATCCTAAATTAAATGACATAAATTGACATATGAATGACAACTACAGTGCTTCATAAACATATCTGGCAGCAATACCTGTACAAATGTAGCAAAGAGAAAGAAATCTCTATGTATTTTATTTCATCTGAAATTCAGAATGACTTTGGTGCAAATACAGTTGCATATGACTTGCAATGTCTGCAAAAAAATAATTAGGGGAGTGGTGGTGGGGAGGGGGGGGGGAGAGAGAGAAATTCAATTAAAATGGAATTTGCAAGTTGCAATTACGCAGCAGAAACAAAAATCTGCATTAATTTTTTTTTTAAATTTACCTCCCTGTGATTTCTGAGGATATGCATCAATCTCTTCTGAAAATAAGACCAAGTCATCTGCACTGATTCCAATATCAGCAGTAGAGTTGCCAGAATTGGTGAGCCAGGAGTTGTAAGAACTGTAATAATACCAGTATGTCTCCGTATAATGTTCTGTCCACAGGTCTTGCCACATAGAGCTTATTGCTGCCTGATCACACTGTGGTGTTTCATTCTGTTTTCAATTCAACATAAGGATATTTTAGTTCAATACAATGCCACATAGTCACTTCAAATGGATAGTGACACACAGCCTTTAAAAGGAATACAGTGACACAGCCATTAAAATGGATAGTGACACACAGCCTTTAAAATGAATACAGTGACACAGCCATTAAAATGGACAGTGACACACAGCCTTTAAAATGGACAGTGACACACAGCCTTTAAAATGGAGAGTGACACAGCCTTTAAAATGAATACAGTAACGCAGCCATTAAAATGGATACAGTGACATATAGCCTTTAGAATGGATACAGTGACACACATCCATTTTGAATGGATGTCACAGCATGACCATTTCAGTTAACACAGTGTTACATAGCCATTTAAATCAAAGATTAGTTTAGGCATATACAGATAGGAATTATCAAATTAAAGTCACAACTCTATTCCTCTGGAAAATAATATTCATTGTACCAATTTGAAAAATACATTTTTTAATAGAAAAATAAGAGAACTGATTCCTGCAGGATACAAGGATTGACAGGAAAAAATTTTTTTTTTAAATTTGGTAACACCACATTTGTATCTATCTAGAAGAAAATTTTATAAATTCAATAAACTACTCTTTAATAGTTGGCACATTTAATTCCCCTGTTGTTGTTCGTAAGCTGAAGCACAAAATAGATACCTGTATGCTACTGTATATTGAATACACTGTTTTACTTATTTTCATTTATAGTTGTCTGTCAGAAAACTTTTGTTGTCAAGCCAAATTTGTCTCAGACAGTTAAAAAAATAACTTTCTCCAATTATGCTTTTATTGCTACATCATTATTAATTATACAATAAATGAAAGAAAATGAAAAGTCAACATCAGATCACAGATATAGACATGAACTGAAATATATTATAAAGTAGAGAAATCCAAGATTATTAAAAGACAGGCATGCAAAAGAAGAATCTAACACAAACAACAGGTATGAAGAGTGTGTATAATTATCTCCCCATCCTGTACAAAACACTGCACATACACATTTCAAACTGTTAATGATGAGAGAATTTTAATGGGAGCATAGGAAACATGTAACATGTATGAAATTTTATGCTTTGGATCAAGCAAAATATGAACTGTGTAACATGATAACAAGCAGATAAGTGTACAATAAACAAAATATAGTTGTATCATGTGTGTAAGAAGGTGTAAATAACCTACTTTAAGAAATCAACCTACCGTGCTGTCTAATGGCATATGATTCAAAAGTTGGATGATGAAAAATTAATTTACAATACTTTAATTTCTACACTGTTTAGCTTACAAAAGGCAATATATATATATATTATGAGAAGTTTTCAATCATCTAAGAATTTAAAATAAATTGAACCTACATACAATAACTGATATAAATTAAAAATAAAATAAATAAAAATCTGTTTACAACAATCAACAAACATAATTTTGAATTTTTTTGTTAGAAAATGAAATCAAGCAAATTATCAGCTATTGCTCTAAGTGCCACATTACATTGTATTTCTCCTCATCTTCAGAATCTTCCTTTGTTTCATCATGCAGTAGTTCCCCCTGGGAAGCAGCTGGGCCAGCATATGAATGCATCATGTGAACAGTATCTGTTGCTGAATCAGCTGTTTGTGATGTAGCAGCAGATTCACCTCCAGCCAGATTCACATCTGTTTCTCCATGCTTTATGCAAGTGAAGTCAGACTCAGAACCAACTTCACTCCTCTTGCACATGACATTTTGAATGTTCAAATTCAAACTTGTAAGATGGTAAGAAATGATTGGTGGTGCGCTAAAGGTTTGCCTGGCTTTAGTCTTCTCACTTTCACTCATTCCTTTATCATTGCTTTTCTCTTTAAGGTTTGGTAAAACAGAATCCCAGTTCTTTGTACTTTCAACAGGCACATCAGCTTTGCTGTCTGTTTTCATATTCTCCAGAAGCACTGAACTATCATTTGCAATTACTTTAGGAGAGGATGCATCAGTCTGTGTTTCATCTTTTAAAGCTACAATTCCAGCACACTCTTTATTGTGCAAAAGGGTGGATTTATCTTCTTCAGTCTGATCTGTGGAGGGGTTAAGATTGCTGCACTCAGTCAGTGGTGCATCACCAATGGAGCTGATTGCACAAGTAATGGTGTGAAAAGATTTGCCATTACCTTCGTGAGTGAGGTTGTGCACACATCCTGAAACATCCTCCTGGCAGGAATTGGTAACTATGGTGCTGATGTGAGCATCTCCGCTAGCATCCATTACATTCGCCTCATGGATGGTGATGAATCTTGCACTATGATCTATTTTTTCTGAATCGGGTGCCAAATTAAATTTTTGAATCACATTTGCACTATGTATTTTGTCATCATTACTAATTTCATCTACTGTTAGACCAACTTTTTGTGCATCTTCTGCATCATCTTCCCTAGTCCCTTCATTTTCTCCTGTCACCTCCACCTCCTCCACAGCAGGAAGGGTAGTAAGCTCATCATACTGAACATGATCTGGGTATTTTTGTACCCAGCGCTGCCAAACAAGCATCTCACCATGTTGTGCCCAAAACTTTTCAAAATAAATGTCTGCATCAGACATGTTTGCAGTTTCAGAACTATAATCTATGGTGTTGTTTGCAGTTTCAGAACTATAATCTATGGTGTTGTTTGCAGTTTCAGAACTATAATCTATGGTGTTGTTTGCAGTTTCAGAACTATAATCTATGGTGTTATTTGCAGTTTCAGAATTGTTGTCTATGATCATGTACTCAGTCGTATCTACTAGGTCAGAATCTTTTGTTGTGGGGTTAAGACAATAATATCTTTGATCCAAAGGTGTATCTTGTTTTTTGTGCCTTACTACACTGGACCGCTGTCTGAGTTTTTTCTTTCCTTTTCTGTGCTTCTGGGGACTTGCTTGTTCACTCTGCAATTAAAAGGAAATAACTATTTAAGATTTTTTTGTACATAAAAATTATTTCAAGTACATTCTGAAATATGAAAACAAAATTTAATTTTATAATACTAATGAAATTAGTTCTTAAACTAATATTTTATTTTACATGTTTAAACAATTATTATCCATAACATGCCTAAAATCTGACAATCCTCTTAATATTCTGTTATTTCACACTTTTAAATAATTTTCATATATATTATTAGAAACTAACAAGGTCAATTTCATTTTTTCAATTCCGACCATTTTTTTAGTTAAGAACCCAAATCAATCACACAGATGCCATTTTAAAGTTTCCTGAAAGCTTCCAAATTCTAATTTATTTTAGTATTTTAATTAAGTCAATTGATGGAATATTGCTGAGGCAAACAAGACATAAAAATGGAAGAGTAAATATTCTTTGCTTTAAAAAAGAAGTGAACAAGAATCCAGGTAATGAATAAAAACCAGAAAGATAGATCTCTGTCCATGTACTTTCTGGACACTGCCAATTTTCAATTTTAGAGATTCTGGAAGGACCTTAGGAAGAAATGCTTTCTGGCTATTGCTGATTTTATATCAAATGGCAACAGGAAATGGAGTAGGACCTTGGAGCGCTAGGAGTTTTTGAATCACATTTATCCATATATATATATAAAATTAATGGGTTTTTAAGTGTCCTACAGAATACTGCTCAGACCTACAGAGATCCAAACATACTCAACATCCCACCAGTAACCAACACCGACAACTACCCATCCTCCAAGAAGAAGTAGAGACTGCAGTGAAATCACTGAAAAGGGGGAAGGCAGCAGGAATAGACAATATCCCTGCAGAACTAGTCCAAGAAGGGGTAGAAGCCATGATAAGCGCTCCTACTAACAATCTGCAATAAGATCTGGCAGACAGGGGAATGGCCAACACCATGAACTTGGTCACTCATAATAACTCTCCCAAAAAAAGGCAATTTTCAGCAACGTCAGAACTAAGAACTATTGTACGATAAGTCTTATATGCCACCCAAGCAAAGTCATGCTAAAGATCACATTAAAATTATTGAAACCACAGGCCGAGGAAATCATAGCTGAAGAACAGGGAGGCTGCAGACCAAGGCAAATCTGAGACTACTATGTAAGAAGTACCTCCAGCACCAACAAGACCTTTATCATGTCTTTGAAGATTTTAAGGAGTTTGACAGAGTGTGGCATGCAGCCCTTTGGTCCACCATGAAGCTGTACGTATGCCAACCTGATCAAAGTCGCAGAAAACCTTTACAGCAGTTAGCTTCAACGGCCAATTTGGAGATTGGTTCATGAAAACAGTGGGAGTCAAACAAGGCTGCTTACTTTCACCTATTCTCTTCAACATCTTCTTGAAAGAATCATGACAGATGCTCTGGAAGATCATGAAGGAACTGTCAGTATTGGAGGCAGATCAATAACGAACTTATGCTTTGCCGATGACATTGATAGCCCTGCAGGAAATGAGGAGGAGCTAGCTCGGTGGAAAAACTGTTCAAGGACAGCTACTGCTTTTGGTATGGAAATCAGTACAGAGAAGACCAAACTGATGACCAACAACACCAATGGCATTGGAAATGACATCATAATTGGTGATCAGGAACTGGAAAAGTTAATAAATTCAAGTACTTAGGAGCCATCGTGACAGATGAGGGATCAAAACCAGAAATATTGTCCAGGATTGCGATGACAATAACAGCAAAGGCAAGGCTGAAGACAGTTTGGAAAGACAGAAACATCTCAGTCAGCTCTTACTGGAAATTTATTGATATATATATATATATATATATATATAAAATGAGAATTCCAACCACTTGTAATTAGTTATGCATTATTGAATGACAAAATATTCATGATAATAATCACAACAGTGAGGGTGTAGCCACACCATTATTAGCTTGCTATGTTAATTTTTTTCTTTATTTGTTTAGGGATTTGTTCACATTTTCTCCTTTCCCCATGTAGTCTCATGAATAAATTACATTTATTCAAAAGAAATAATATACTAAAGTGTGTAGACAGTATTTTTCGAGAGAAACAACTGTGACAAAACATGCTGCAAAATTCATTCCATTTTATTCAATTCATTAAAAATTATCCTCTATCATTATCATTCTGTTTTGGTTTCTAGTAAAAGTATACTGACATAAAAGTACATAATGAAGTAAGTTTGAAAATAGCCAGGAATAACAGTTTGAAAATTTCAAATAATGTGTAAATTACCCATTTTGTCAATTTGCCCAAGTTGGCAAATTGAGCCTGAGGGTGCAAATGTTAAAAAAATAAGTATATAAAAATAATATACCAAATATTATTAAATACCTTTGTTTGTGGCCCTAAGCTGGTGGGTAATCCCATCTGCCGCATTAGCTCTTGTTCAGCTAAAAGATTATCATCAAAATCACAATAGTCACTGTCATTCTCTTCCTCGTCTCCAGATGACAAAGTTAGATGGTTGCAGGAGTCTACAATTGCTGCTGGTTCTTTTTCTAAGACAATACTTCCAATATTTTTCCCTGTCTTTGAGCAAGATTTTGTATCATCTGATTGAAACTCCACAGAAAATGTTTCTCCTAGTGTATCAGACAAAGCACCACATGTAGGGGCAGCATAGCTAGAGTCTAAGCAAGATTCAACAGTAAATTCAGGAGAATCACAATAGCTCTGTACACAGTGATCTTTGTGAGATGAACCATTATCAATTTTCAACCCTTGCAGTGCCTCCTCAAGTGAAGGACTGTAATCCACTCCAAGGGTTTCTAAGTTGTTGGATTTTTGCCTGCTAACCAAGTCTGTATTCCCAATGAATTCATTCAGTTTACTTATACAGGTGCGATCTATGATCTCATCATAACTTTCAACACTGTCTTCTGATTGGCTGCTGGAGTCAGTATCAGATTCTGATGCATAAGATAATAATTCTGAGTCTCTGAAACACACAGTGTTCTTTTGCTTCTTACATATCTCAAGCATATTATAATCTATTATTTATCTATTATGTGAATAACTGCTGACTAACTTATAATGTCTCTTACATGTTATTTATACTTTCATTAGATTAGTACAATGGACTGGAAACGAGTAAGCATTTATTAGTACCATCATCAACAATTTGTGTGCAATACTATTTTTAGTATTATTTTTTGGTAATATTTTACAATATTACATACATCTTCACTATACATAATTTCATGTGAAATGAAAATCTATAGATGACAATACCAATATTAAACACATTAAATAAAGTGTACCTATATAAAACTTAACAGAAAATATTCATTGTACAGTTATACTTATTGTGAGTTATAGAAGACCAACATTCTAGCATCAACTAGGTACTTAAATAATATCTGTAACAGTGCATTTGTTTTGGCAACATTCACTTCATATTAACCAAGTACTATCAGTGAACTAAAAAATGCATTTTTCTATAATCTTTTTATTGAGTCATCCTGAATACATTAGAATTGATGAAATTCATGATTTGATTTAAAAAGACCATGGAACAGTTTTGTGAAAATAATCCATGATATAATAGTAATTGCAATTCATCTTTTAAAAACACAATCATCCAGAATGACTTACAAGTGTAAGCAGTAATAAATAAAAATTTTAAAACGAGGATGATGCTTATATAAATGACAGTATAAACCAGTGAACAATTTTTTGTTATCATTGATTCAAAAGGCATAACTTAGAAGATCCAGTTTAAACAGACACAAAATATTTACAGAGGAAAAAACATAACACTAGTTCTAAAAGATTCTTTTTCAAGTGAGTACACTCTTGATCAGCAACTTCAAAACATTTTCTTTTAATGGCTTGCTTATAGTTATACATATTTATCAAGATTTTATCTCACGACAGAAAATGTATTTTCATATACTAAAATCATTAATATTTTATAATTTATCAGTCAGAAATGTGGACATACTTTCTGATACCTCTCTCCCCCTAAAACACATCTTCAGTGCAGGTAAAACAGCATATCTTGAACTGAGATGAATCAGCACTATTTATTTACAAGTTGCTGCTAAATAAAACTTGTGTTTTCACTGGTGGCTCTCTCAACTTGAGTATTGTAACTCTCTTCTCTCTGAAAGGCCACCATCTTCTGAGGAAACTTCAAAAGATTCAAAATACTACAACAACAATAAATATTCTCAGAGCTCCAAGAACTGATCATATCACTCCATTTCTCCACAATTTCCATGGCTATCTGTTCATAGCAAAATTCAGCACAAATTCTTCTCTTTTTGTCATGCTTTATTGCCTGATCCCACATGCAAATAAAAAAACAAACAAATAAATCCCTCAACCTACTACTAAAAGACTGTGCTCATCATCAGCACAGGTGCATTTTCCAATATTCCCAAAACAAAGTTAAAGTCATACAATCAACATTCATTTATTTGTCAGGGTCCATCTACTGAGAATTTATTGCCTTGTGAGTGGAGATATAAGGTCTCTCAAAACACAGATTTTATTTTATTAAAGGTTTAATTCTTCAGATTATATATATAAAAAGATTGGTATATTAAAGTATAATTAAAGTAGTTTCACTGTATATTTGAATTATTTTGTAATTGTTAGGCATATAGCTATAATTGTTAGTTGAAAGCAAGTAAAGAAACACAAAAGTTATTTTTAGAAGCCTTTCCACACTAGATTTTCATTTTCATAACCCGTGGGCTTCGGGGAGGGCCGCTCCTATAGGATATAATGAGCGTGTGTGGTTTGAGTGAGAGTCTCGGCATTGGTAGCAGAACTACTTTGAGTGTCTGTCTATCTGTCTGCCTCTGAGAGTCTGTCTCTGAGGACCTGTCTACATACAAATAAAGACCATGTAACAGCAACCAGGCGTTGTTAACTCTGTTATCATGACTGCCGTCCATCATCGTCGTTCGTCAGTATTGTCTCACTGTTTATGACCCAGGGTACTACCACTCTGGATCTCCATCCACTTCATTATTAACCAGCCTAACATTTGTCTGAACAGTTTTATTTGATCAGGCCTTTTAGATTTTAAAATATTTTGTTAAAGACTAACACTAACAGTTAAGCACCCAGTCCTACCCCACATCTCATATGGAAAACAATGCTAATGAGCTATCAAAACATTATGATATACTCATATAGTCCTGACACATTACAACAAATTAAACTATAAAACAAAATGCATCAAAGGTCTGTAGAGTCTGCTTCATGGTACTTTGATAACTGTTGATTTTTCCTAAATCCTAACAAACTATCTCCAATCTTTATTTTTATTTATTTTCCCTACTTAGATTGTTTTGATAAAATAGTCTCAACTCCTGGCAACTGTAAAAAATATAAAAATAAATGATTAATAAAAAAATCTTTGCCGGAATAGCAAAAAAAAAAAATTGTACTATCTCACCGTATAAACGAACGTGTACAATGGCAAGTTATTTCCACAACAGATTTTGCAAGGGCAACACTTTGGTCACTCTCAGTACTTTTGTGAGGCAATTCATCAGTCTCATTAGAGTCAGGGGTATCAATTTGCTGGTACAACCTGACCTCTGCCAGGTGACTCCAATGATAACACATCTGTCACCTAAACATGCCAACAGAGAAAATGTTAATAAACAGGTTAAATTCACTTTATCATATGAATCAGACTTGGCTTTATTCCAGATAAATATAAATCTCATCAAGTATACACATTTGTATTATAACAGAAGAAATACGATAGAGCCAATTTTGGAAGCTTATACTAGTTATAGGCCTATTGTGTAAAATGTATTATTTGTTTGATTCAATGATTGTCTACAAAAAGTACAATGAAACAATGAGCTTCAGCATACGATGGAATTACTTTAGACTCTAGTAAAACTAAGAACAGCATTCAGGATTTCAACATAAGTTGAATATATAGGTATATATTGAGTATATAAGTTTATTATAGTAAGGCTATTAAAATTAAGTAGGTGTACATTGCATTAGTGGTTCAGAGATTAGGCCTAGGCCTATAAAAGGAAATGATAAAAAAAAGAACAAGGAAACAATTCAAGAAAGAGTGGCATACATTTTAGACTTTGTTAAAGTGTTCTTTTTACTTACTTATTAGGGTTCAATAGGCCTATATGATAAGTATGTTATAGACAGGCGGTAATTATTATTATCTATTAGATACTATTTACATAATTTAGTGATTGCAATGTATCTTAGATGTTTAAAAAAATAACTTTCTCAAAAGCATTTAAACAGTAAACAAATTCAGTTCAAAGATATATTTATAAAAATTAATTATATGAATAAAATATTTTGAAAACAGAAACAGTAATCTTTAGATTAATCAAACAATTCATTTGCACGTTTTTCAAAACCGTATACCATGCACGAATAATGCAAGGGACCGGAAATATTAGCCTTACCTCCCTTTCTAACTTTTGTTTTCTGTTTTCTAATTGTGCGCTTGCGATGTTAAATCTATCTATATTTTACACATTTTGACCATTGTTTCAGAGTTGTCATAAGTGCTGGCATTGTACAATTTTACTGTCGTGAAAACAGTTTAGTATTTCAATAAGGAACAAACTGTTACGCTGTAGAAATGGCTGGTGCGTCAGGAGAGGTCGCAGAAATGGTACCATTCCTTGAGTTATGTGGACTGCTTGAGAAAGTGTCAAAGACACCAGGCAATGAGAAAAAGAAACGTTGTCTGCGTGATTTCATTCAACGATGGCGTCAGCTTCACAATGAAATCCATACAAATGACGCCGACTCTACTGTATGTGCTCATTGTGTGTGTGTGTGTGTGTGTGTGTGTGTGTGTGTGTGTGTGTGTGTCTATACGCGCGTGCGTGCGAATGTGTTCACACGCTTTTGTATATGCTAAAACTACAAGATTGTAAACAAAATATTCAGAATAACATATACTCCTTTTTATTAGTGAAATATACAGATAAGTCTCTCTATGGTGCACACAAGTAGCGTCATTAAAATGCTCGGCAAATTTGTTTCTGTTTCAAGACCGAAGAACAGTTAAAACAAGCATGAATTAACACAAAAATTTCCTCATTAAAATTTGAAGCACATCTTGCAGACACGATATACTGTGGCATTAATCATAATTAGTTATGATATAGTTCATTGGTTTTAATCAACTTTAATGTAAATTGTAATTAAAACTTTGAAAAGTTATCAAATTCTGATGTTCATAAAACTATATTTGTAATTTTATTCTCCATGTTTCTGTTTGTGCTCTATTTACCCAATTTAAATTGTGTAAATGGAAACAAAGACTCATTTAAAATATTGGTGGAATAATTTACTGAATTGTGAATAGTATAATCACCTTGTTTGATTAGTCTTGATTTTTACTACTTCTGCAACATAGATTATATTTTATATATGAACTCATTGTACATAAAGTGAAAAAACAACAACTCTTCTTTAAGTGGAAAAAAACCTTAATTAAAATATTAGTGGTATAATATACTGAATAGTACAACTTCCTGTTTTATGTTATGACCTCCACAACATAATCTATAAATGAATTAATTTTATATAAGATCAAAATCAGTACCATCTGAGGATGAAGAAAGAAAAAGATTAAACATCATTTGGGAATGAATTTAGAATGAATGAAAATAAGATAAAAGCATTACATAATATTTAATATTTTTGTTTACATACATTTAAAAAGCCTAGTCTATTTTTGGATAAAAGGTTGAAATAGTATGATTCTGCAAGATTATTTAAAAACCAAATTACATATGCATTGGTAATGGTCGTTGAAGCACTCTTTTATATGGAAGGTGAGAAACATAATAAAGCAAAATGTTAATTTTACTTGAGTTTTTCTTGATATTACAGATCTTAATTGCATAATAAACCAGTCATAAATAAATGTGGACGTTGAATGGACTATGTTTTTTAAGACACCAAACATCCTCTCATCAAAAGGAAGATGAATTACATGTGAACATTTCTAAGAGAAATTAAATAAAATAAATGTCATACTTTAAAAAATCATTTTAGAGAGTAAAGCAGGATTATGGCTAACTATTTATGTCTGGCACAAGAAAGTTATCATAACAAGGAGTACTAATGGTAATATGTGATAATGATGCAGCGGCATATAATTTTTTTCTTTGTGATCTTTATTTTTTCTACCTTGTCTTTCACTATTGAGAAATTACAAACTTCATTTGTTCCTGTATACTTTATATTCTTTCAATCTACATTATTAATGGTGAGAGGCTTCATTTAAGACATTTTCCCACCAATTTTTTATATTTTATATTAATGATGTTCAGGAAAAGATTAAGTGAAGATATAATCATGAAAAGATGAAGTGAATATATTATCATGAAAAGATTAAGTGAATATGTATTCAGCAAAAGTTTAAGTGAATATATATATATAAATAATATATAAGTTCAAAGATTCAATACACTTTTCAATGTGTTCTTTTCCTTCAGACTGATTCATTCTACCCAGCCATGCGACTACTTCTGCCTCACTTAGAGAAAGAGCGAGTTGCCTATGGAATCAAAGAGGTATTAATGGACACATTTATAAAGTTAATTTCCCTTTTTGTTATCTTCAGAAATTGATCAGTGTCAGTCTCTCCTGAGACTAGGGTATTAATTTTTGCCTGGTCATAATTTAATAAATATTAAAATATATTGGTTCAAACAGTGCATATTAAAAGTAAAAGTGATGCATACACATTCAGCCCAATCGTTGATGTTTACGGGTGACCAACAATCAGCCTCTTTACTAAAGGGAGTAAAATCTGTGCTGTTTCTAAAGAAAACATGGGAATAACTTTATTACAGATATTGTCCTTTGTCCCAAAGCAAAAAAATAAGAAATCTTTTCCACATTCTGAAATTTGTTTAATACATAAAATGTAGAATTTTTGATCAAACTGTCATTAACCACCTGTCCTTATTTTATGTAATATACTGTCTCATTATATCATTTTTATATTATGAATGCATATCTATATTTTATAATGCATATCTGTATTTTTGTTGTTTTGAAGCTTTTTATGTAATATTGCTTCATTAATTTCTTTTATAATTCCACTTTAGGTATATCTATATTTTTGTTCTATATGAGTTTTTCATGTAATATTGGCTTATTAAATTCTATAATTCTACTTTAGGTATATCTATATTTTTGTTCTAAATGAGTTTTTCATGTAATATTGGCTTATTAAATTCTTCTATAATTCCACTCTTTGTTTTTGACTAAGAGTACAAAATGCAAACAAGAGATACATTTTTATTGCTAATTTTTCTAGTTTATTATTTCAGAATGGCTTGGCAAAGTTGATGATTAAAGTTCTGTGCCTTGGTAAGGACAGTCCGGATGCTCAGCGACTGCTGAATTATCGTTCAGTAAAAACTGCACAAGGGGTATGAACAAAATGCAACTTTTTTAAAAGTCACTTTTTAAAAATGCATTCAGAAATCCTTATATAACTTTGCATGGAAATGTAAAAAGTATATTCTTTTTTGTTCTCTTGATATTTTGGCAGGATGCAGGAGATTTTGCGAGTATGGCTTATTTTGTACTAAAACCACGCTGTCCTAAACATGGGACACTGACTATTCACAAAGTCAATGAAGTGCTTGATGGAATTGCTTCCAACAATGCTGCTAAAAATAAAACAGCTGTAGAAGAAAAGATTTTATTCTTGTTGAAGAATTTGTCTGCTCTTGAACAAAAATGGTTGGTGCGTATGATTGTCAAGGTATGTTACGAGTTCTTTTGCAAAAGTAAAGTGAATTAATAAATAAAATAAACTATATTTACCTTAAATAATTCTTGCATGGATTTCATTTTTGTGATATATGTGCATGAAAAAAAGTTCATAAAGAAAATGTTTGAACCAGATGCTGCCATCCTTCTCATGTAATCTCTGGCAAGGCTAAGTGAAGATAATCAAAATCAAGAGACATCTAAAAGAGGGAGCACTCAATCTAGCAACAAACTCACAGCCCACTTCCTTTCGTGTGTTTCCCTCACATCAACTCTCTCACCTATCATATTATAGTGAACACTACAAAAGACTTAAATAGTGCAAAAATAATAATTAATTCCTACTAGTTATCACAACTTAAGGAAAATCACAAATAATGGGAATAATACTGTTGTTTGAAACTCTTAACACATTATAGGAAAATGTAACGTGTAATCAGTTCTTTGTACACAAAGCAACTCACTCACATCTGATCATTTAATTGAGCAGTCAGACAGGGAGATCGAATCCTAGCAGAAGTTTCAAAGTGGGGAAAGTTAAATAAAAATGAACAAAGGGTGAATTGAAAATTTTACCCTGTGTCTTGGATAAAGGTATCTGTAATTACTCTGTCTCTATGTGTATACAAAATATCATTATTGATAGCTTTCAGCCCATCCCCCCAAAAAAAAAAAAAAAAAAAATTCTGCAGATATCACAAACTCCAGATATTCAAATTAACTCTCCCAGTGATTGCTGTCGGAAACTTCTCACTGTCTTGCTGGCAAAAAGACTCATAAAGATAGGTTTGATCAAGTGGAATGGTAGAGAATGGTGAGAAATGAAAAGATATGAAACTATATATTTTCATTTCTTGGCCTTTCAACCAGGACTCTGCAGCTGTTGTGAGAAGGAATCTTTATCTTTAACTAAACCTGGGAATGTATCGAGGGTAAGGTGAATATATTTAGGCTTGAAAGAGCAACTTCTTCTAGTTGTTGATTGTCTCCCATGGAATTTGCAATGACTACTATGAGTAGATTGGATTTTGGATGAGATAGCTAGTTGTGGCCACATGGCAGGTAGGATGAAAAAATAACTGTTATTTTGTTTAATAATGGTGTTTCAAAACCTGATAATCTCTTTTCTTTGTTTTGGTCACAGAGTATACCAGTGCTGTCCAACCTCTTCTAAGTGGCTCGCCAAAGCTCTCACAATATTTTTAAAAATATCAATTATGCAGAATCTTGTCATAAAACAATGCTGCAAAAAAACCTTTGACCATGTTTGGAAGCACTTATGTTTGTGAAGTAGGATTTTCTGCAATGACCAACATCAAGTCAAAGAAACAAAATTCTTTGACTGATGAAAATTTAGAAAGCTTGATGAGGGCAGCTGTAACTCAGTACTAGCCACAAATAACAAAAATTGCTAATTTAATTCAGAGTCAGATTTCACATTGAAGATGTAACTTGAGGCTAAATAAATTGATAAGTTGGAATACTGTTGAAACATACACATATTATACTGTTAGTGATAATAAACAACTTTAGATTAACATAAAATAATGAGCATTATCTGCAATAAAAAAAAATTTAAATCGCCGATTAAAGTTATACATTTTCTTCATATATTTGTATAATGCATTCTCTGTATATATTTCATATACTCTGTACACATATAAATTTTTAATATCTTCTATACATATACAGTGAACTCTCAGTTATCTTACACACTTAGTGATTGGAGTTGTGCCAGTAGATCAAATAATTCCATTGGAGCGAGACTGACTTAAAAACAGTATTAATTTGTGCATTCATGACAAACTACAGTAAGTGTTAGACATGGATATAATAAGAGCATGTCTTTATAGCTAGGTACACTGCTTGACAAATTAGTTATCTGAAAACCCGTGCAGGATGCAGAGAATCTGTCTAATGCCAGATACGGTCAAAAGCATGTCACTAGAAAAGGCAGTGAATTAAAAAGGGCAGGTTATCCAAATGATGTTACAGCAAGAGTGCCACTAAAGAGAGCATTGGATAATTGAGAGCTTACCATATTTCTAGTAATGCAATGAATTGTTTAATTATATATATCTTTAGAAACTGTAATAATATTTTTCCTGTATAATATAAAGTGTTCTAAATGGTCATGCTCTTCAGTGATGTTTCTAGGATACAAGCAATCTGCCATCATTCTTGTATTTCTATCAAATTGCAGGAACTTAAAATTGGGCTGAGTCAAGCCTCTGTATTGTCAGTTTACCATGAAGATGCTGAAGAGTTCTTCAACGTTAACAACAATCTTGAGAAGGTTGTATCAAGGAAAAGTGGCTTACGGGGTGGGAGGCTTCAAGAGTTTGTGTTGTATTTAAAGACACCTGATAAAAGTTGTCCATCCTTTCTCAGAACTACTGAATTAAACTGTACACTGTAGGCATAACCAGCATCTTGTCTTTCATAGAATTTCTTTACTCCATTTCTTATTGTTTTAGTTCAAATTTTTTCATATTTAATATCCAGACAATTTCTTTTGTGTTTTTCAAATGTATTTTCAATAAATATAAGTTTTAAAAAAATAGTTTTAGAACATTTTTAATTAAAACTGAAAGTTAACAGACTATGAGCTGTTGGTAATTATTGATGTCGAATGAAAGTAAAGGTGTATCAAAAGGAATTGTAAACTCATTACTAATATACATGAGCTTATAATATGACTGTTGCAACTATAACTTTCCAAATAACAATTGAAAAATAATTTGGTTGATTTCACTCACCTCAGTATGAAACAAAGCATGCTTAGTTTCACTAGCATTTGCTTTCTGTTTGAAAGCATTTTCTTTTGTTGAAATTTTCAGTAAAGTTGAATTTTAAATCATATTTAATGAATATTTTAAGCATATTTTTATTATTTTTTTAATCTTTATATATTTAAGCCATTTCTGAAAAGGAAAAACAAGAAAGTATTGATGAATTGTTGATGCAGGTGTGTTGTTTACTGAAAGATCCAGCCGTACGCATGCATGAAATTGGTATTTCTGTTTTTTCTCCTTTTACACCAATGCTGGGGGACAGGGCTGCTCCAGATAAGGTATGTGCAAGCTTGAAACACATCAGTCATGAATGAATGATGTCTATGTAATTTTTTTTTTATTTTGTTATCTCAGGAAGCATAGATTTTCATGGTTTGATTGCAAGTCGGGTTTATATATGTTAGAGAAAGGTATCAGTGAACTAATGCTGAACTATGAATATTAAAGTAGGTCATTGTTTTATTCTTTAATATAAAAATAAGTCATTATTTTATTACTTAATATAAAAGTAAATCATTGCTTTAATAATGCAAAGCAAGCATTGTAGTTGTATTATTATTTGTAGGTTGAAAAGTTGATGGAAGGGCGTCCATATTTCATTGAAACCAAGTTTGATGGTGAGCGTGTGTTACTGCACAAAAAAGGGGATGAATACAAATACTTCTCTCGCAGGTGTGGTTAAATGAAACAAAGTAACTAACTTTTCAGTGAAATAATTTAGTATGTTTTCTTAAATTTGATTTTAAGAGTAAAAATATCTTTATCTTAGCTCTTAAGCATGTCTTTCATTAATAGAAAGTTGAATAACTTAGCTGCTTATTAGATATCATAATTACAATAGCCACACACACACACACACACACACACACACACACACACACACACACACACACACATGCACCCATCCCAGTCATTATATTCTGTTGTGTATCTCCCTTTCCTATACAATCATTTCAATGTATTCCATTATAACAATATAAGAGAATAAATGCATGCGTGCATGTTCTTTTCTTCATCTGCATTTGAGATGTTCTTGATAATAAATGTAGAAAATATTATTTCAGTGGTAATGAATACACAAATGTGTTTGGTGCCACGCCATTTGATGGAACATTGACACCGTATATTGCTAACTGCTTCAAGACAGAAGTCCAGACGTGTATTTTGGATGGTGAAATGCTAGGATTTCATGCTGTTACTAAAACTTATGGTAAGCCAACACTTCCTAAATTGGCTTGATTAAAAATTACAGATTTAATGATGCATGTAAAATAAACTATAGAAAAACAGATTGGATACAACAACAAAAAACAACAACAACAAAAAAAACGAAATTAAAAGATGTTATTAGGATGATACAATTAATAGATAAGAAATGCCACAAATTATTTTTTAAATCACATTGTATTCTTGGAAAAAATATGCAATTATAAAAACAGAAGAAAAAGTTGTACTAAGCAAAGATCTAAGTCTAATGAATCAGAAAATCCTGACACCAGAAAGTGGCCGATTACATGTTTATTGATATTAATGCCCTTTATCCTGCCTACAATTCTTAATCTAATAAAACAGAAAATCCTGATACTAGAAAGTGGTGATATTAATATTTATTGATATTAATGCCCTTTATCCTGCCTACAATTCTTTAATTTGGATTACAACAGGATAACATAATGACAACTATTTTGACATCTATTGTTGCATTGAATACAATTTAGAATGTAAGACACATTTAACATGGTAAACTGTAAAAGAAAGAAGAAACAAATGCCATGATAGAGAGATGAATTAAAAGAAATAACTTGAAATGAGTTGGACATGGTCAAGAGATAAATAGAAAGCAGTAATAAAGATGGAAGGTTTCAGAAGTCAAAATTTCATTTTCTAAAGTATATTTCTCACACGAACAAACATTGAGAAGTTAGTTTTTAGGTAGAATAATAGCATTATTATGAGGATATTTGAAATTGTAGCCTTGCGACTTTCAGATATTCCTTTTATAGGCTCCTTCACCAAAGCATAGTTGTCCTTGAACAAACAGTTTAGTGAATATAATTTGCAGGTACCAAAGGAGAGCAGTTTGACATAAAATCACGGGATGTAGCAGAAACTAAAGGATACCAACCTTGTGTGATTGTGTTTGATGTGCTTCTTTTTAATGACCATGTACTGACAAACAAGCCTCTGCGTGAGCGACTCACATACCTGGAAAAGTGTGTCAATCCAGTGGAGGGACGAATTCAACTAAGCCAGCATACAGAAGGGCGTACAAAGTAAATGTGTTCTTGACCAAAATGCTTTAAAAACAGGATTATGTGTCATATTCAGGGTATTTTTAAAGTGAAGGCTAATTTTTTAATGATATTTATGAATATATATTTAATTTTTCTTAATTCTGAGTTTCCCTATTGTTTCAAATTTACTGACTGCATTTCTTCCGATCATTCAATCAGGTACCTACATTGATTGGACTAGCTTCCTGACATTAGAAACCCAAGCAAAAATAATAGCCTGGCCTTTGGTTATGTTTGGGAGATAATGATGTCATTGTGGTCACTCTGGTTTCAAGTAAATGGAAAAAAATTTTCTGTACAGCAAAAACTGTGGAACCTCCCCATTTTTAATTGATTGCAAAAGATGAATTGACAAACAAATAAACTGATAGATTCATATATAATAAAACAGATTATGTGACAGAAATGATCCAGGAAACAGTATTTGTTTGAAATTAATTATTCATGTATATATTTGTTGATAATGGGTACAAATAATACATTTTTTTTACTATAAGAATGGTTACAGTGAACAGTGACTAATTAACAGAGCAAGTAGAATTTTTTTTTTTAAATGGGGCTAGCAACCACAATCGTACCTGCTGAAAAGAGGGGGAAAAGTGATACTGCTTGTTGTTATGTTGTCCAGGGGCTAGTGACTCTTAGGTAAATAAGAAGATGATACAAGGTATTCACCTATATTATATTATTAGTAGTAGTAGTATTTGATATTGTTTTCAGTCAGTTAAAGTGCAGGATTAGATATTAGGTTATTTATTTTCGTTCTAAGTGAAGAGTCGTCAGTGAGTCACAAGTAAATATATGGCTGTGTTGTGAGTTGATTTGTAGGCTGTATTTCAGTAATTGTTCTGAATCATATTATTGTAGATTACTGGTATGTTAGTTTTGAAAAGGTTCTATAGTTTCTTATCTTGTTGGAAAGAAGCATTACGTTAGAATGGAGACTGGTACCATGACACAGAGTATTAGGAAATTATATTTCTTTGTATTTTGAATGAAAATATGCAAGCTTACTTTAGTAATTCTATTGGTGCTGTACATAGTTTACTGAGAGAGGGACAATATTCAACATTGTGTTGTTGTGTTGTTGCTGTACATAGTACTGAGAGAGAGACAATATTCAACATTGTGTTGTTGTGTTGTTGCTGTACATAGTTTACTGAGAGAATGACAATATTCAACAATGTGTTGTTGCTGTACATAATTTTAAGAGACTTGAAAGAGTGACAATATTCTACATTCTGTTGCTGCTGTAGAGTTTAAGAGACTTGAGAGAGTGACAATATTCTATATTGTGTTGTTAGTTATATTTCAGATCATTTCTTGGTGTATGCATATGCAGGTTTAGTCAGGATCAGTTTACATTATTATTTAAATAAGTCAATGAATTATTAATTTTCGTTCTGTCTTCACCTACACTCTTGTGTTAATAAGAAATGGTCACTTCATACATCTGTGATGGGAGTTATGTACAGTCTTCAATTGAGGCAGGCATTTAAATTCATTAATATAATACTTCATAGCTTTGAAGCACATGGAACAGTCTAATTATATTATTGAATCCTAAGATTAATTAACTCTTTCAGTGCCAGTTTTCAAGACATTTTATCTTTTCCACCAATAAAAACAGCAGTCTTCTTTTGAACTCGAACACAAAGAAACCTTGACCACTTTCAAGAGTATTCTCAAAGCATTTATCTTTTCACCAACAAGAACAGTAGTCTTTTTTTGTTTCATTGTTTGCTCCAGCTGTAATTTGTAAATTAAGTTTTTGTTTAGACATTTCTTTTTTAATTATATGTTGTCTTTCTGCAAATGGATATGGTTTTATGTTGTTATGTTGCTTGTGTGATGTTTTAAGTTGTTTGTTTATTAAGATCCTATTTATGTCATGTATACTTAATGTAAAGCACTTAGAGTTTTTGTAAGATTAGACATTTTAACATATTTATTGCCCCTTTTATTTAATCTGATAGACAGCCAGAGGTATGCCTGAGGTAGCAAATGGTTTGATTTAAGGGGAGATAATTATTTGAGGCTGATTACAAGTTTGAAACGTGAATCTTCTGAATAAAGTTATATCATCTGCATGAGATTGGATAATGAAGATAATAACAGTTACTGTAATTGATTATAGCTCTTAATTAATGAGAGTTTAGTCTTCAGAAGCTGCTTGCAGACTGAGACTAATACACAACAACAGATAATTGTTTTATGTAAATAATCTTTATTCATCAATACAGATAATTGTTTATGTAATTGAGCTTTATTCATCAATACAGACAATTGTTTATGTAAATGAAGCTTTTGTGATCTATTAAGAAAAAAGATATAACTTTAAAATATTTAAATATCCCTTCTAAACATTTTACAGTGTTACTGTCAAAATTTCTGCTTTCTTTAAACTATGCATTTATTATAATTCTGCATTAAACATTTAATTTCGAAGAATTTTTTATAAATTATTACTTTGAATACTGGATTTTTATTATCATTTATTTTTATTATTAATTACAGCCAGGATTGTGCAGATGCTCTTAATAATGCAATTGATGATCGAGAGGAAGGCATTATGGTGAAAAATCCAGAATCTAAATACCAACCCAACACCCGGAAAGGTGGATGGTTGAAAATCAAACCAGATTATGTGGTTGGCTTGATGGATGAGCTTGACCTTCTGATTGTTGGGGGCTACTTCGGTGAGGGACATCGAGGAGGAATGATGTCTCACTTTTTGTGTGGGGTAGCTGTACCTAATGAGGATGGTGGTGAACCTGAAGTGTTTCATTCTTTCTGCAAGGTATACATAAAATTAGTTTCATTTCACAGGCATAACAGGAAAGTCAACTGTTGTTCCCTTCAGCAATATTTTACAGCTTTTAGTTTGCCTCGAGTGAATCAAGATTTAGCCTTAATCATGCCTGTATGAAGCTTCTGTTTCACTAAATCTCATTTGAATTGATCTGAAGCAGTGATGTAATTGGTTTAGACTCTCATCTGACTTGTATCTTTGACAAGACTTGCTTCTCTTGTTCAGCTGACTCTCAAGTAACAACTAAAAATTCTCATGATCTCTTATCATTTCAAGCACACATTTTGCATGTCAATTTCGTAAATGGAGTGCAGCAGGCAGTGATGTTTTTAAAAATTTCGTTAGATTTGATTTCCCACTACCACCATTTAAATTTAATAAGCAAACCTTCATTAAAAAGTCCTCTTAACTCTAAAGTAGTTCAGTGAGCCATCTTGTGAGTGCTTTGTCACTATTTGATAGGTTGGATCCGGTTACTCCAAGAAACAGCTTCAAGAGTTCAACAAACGCATGGCAGATCATTGGCAAGTCTTTGACAAGCGTAACCCCCCCAAGTGCTTGCAGTTGGCCTCAGGATTTAAAGAAAAGCCAGATGCTTGGATAAATCCAGACAAGTCTTGCATTGTACAGGTGTGTACGATTCATGTGTTTCTTATGTGAGAGACTGTGATTAGGTGTGTGTGCTTTTGTTCTTGGTGAAGATTTGTGATTATATAGTTTATTTCTAAATTATATATACATGCCAATGAATATTTAATGTTTTAAAGATCCTTAAAAAATATCTGAATGTGCATTATTCTTTGTAGTTTACTGCTGAAGCTGATGCAATAACAGCATTATTTTTGTAATTTACTTCTGGTGTGTAATGATGATATTTTTCTTTGTAGTTTACTGTTGGATATACAATAACTGCATTATTTTTTTTTGTAATTTATTGCTTGAAGAATGGGTCTGAATTTCTTAAATCCACAACTAATTTAAATTTTGTTAAATCTCAGATTAAAGCTGCAGAAATCATTCAAAGTGAACGTTTCAAAGTTGGCTTCACTTTGCGTTTTCCTCGTGTAGAAATGATTCGTGAAGACAAACCATGGCATCAGTGCATGACTACCTCAGATATTGAAGACCTCAGACAGGTATGTTAGAACTGAGGTATATTGAGGTGTGCATATGTAAGATTATGTAAAAATCTTTTTTTTAACATATCAGTGCAGAAATTATTCTAAATATATGATCTGCATATTAGCATAAATTTAACTTTTGATGCTGGCATTTCTGTCTGATTACAGCTAATGAATAGAGTTGGTAAAAGTGAATTTGAAAGTGAATATTTAAGTTTTTGTCAATGATGCAGCCAAGATTCTATTCATTTGCTTTTTAATTATACACACTTAGATCTTGTTTGATCTTTCCTTTTGTGAATGAGTAATCAGTGTTTAAAAATTTACATTTTTTAGAGAAATTCTAGATTAAGCAGAAAATGTGTGACTCCTGTAAATAGAAATCAGGTGGTAAGCTGGCTGGGATGCATATAGAGCTGGGCGTTGATGATGGAGAAAGAGAAGCATCACCCAAAAAAAAGCGGCGAATGGCACCTCGAGAACAAAAGCCAAAGCTCATGGAACGTTTCAAAGGCGCCGATGTGTCTGATGTTGAGCAGGTAAGTACAGGTGAAATAATGTGTATAGTATTGAAATTATACAAAGATTTTATTCATTTATTTTTCAAGCTGTCATTCCATTTCAGTGTTTAGCATGGTATATTGTGTGAGTTTTCTTCATAAACCAGTATTTTAAAAAATGTTTATCTTTTGCTTTCTAAATTCATAAATATTTTCTCTGTTTACTTATAAGGTCTCCCAATTGTTGTCTGGACGAGAAATGTGTGTAATCAATGGATCAACAAACCTTTCCAAAGCAGATATAGAGAGGAAAATAGCAGAAATGGGAGGAACATTTGTACAAAATCCAGGTATGTTATAGTGGAAATTGGAGGAACATTTGTACAAAATCCAGGTATGTTATAGTGGAAATTGGAGGAACAATTGTACAAAATCCAGGTGTTTTAGTAGAAATTGGAGGAACATTAATACCAATGTCAAGCTATGTTATAGTGGCAATGAGTAACGTTTTTGAAAAATCCACATATTTTAGTTATGTTGGAGGAATCTTTCTGTAAAATCTAGATACTTTATAGTTGAAATGGGAGGAACAATTGTGAAAAATCCATATATGTTATAGTGGAAATTAGAGGAACCTTTCTGTAAAATCAAGGTACTTCATAGAAGCAATGGTAGGAAAAATTCATATATGTTATTGTGGAAACCAGAGTAACTTCAGTAAATCCAGAAATGTTACAGTTCTGTACAATATCCAAGGTTATAATGGCGACGTATTGAACAGCCACAGTTTTGAATAATGAGATAGCAAGTACTACAAAAAGCTGAAAGATATTAGGGAGAGAATGCTCTAAAACTGTGAGGTCTCAGATGGTTGTGAAAATAAATATTATTATAAAAGTCTTCTTTAACTTATGAAGAACTCTTCTGGCTGAGGCCAATTCTATGCTGGAGATTGGGGGTGAGGACAGTTTTTAAGGGGTGTTTGGGAGGTGGTGGTGGTGGGCTATATTTACTCTATAGTGTTTGTTCTTTGCAGTTATTTGTTTATAGTATTATTTGTTTGTTTCTATTATTTATTTTCCAGGTACTTATTGCTTTTAGCTGTTGAACTTTGACCTGGTTAATATAGATAATATTGGCTGGTTTTCTTTATAACTTTGTATGTGGTGTTTTATTTTAATTGGTTAAAGTTTTTGGTATTTAGGTTGTCCTCTCAATCATTAATTTAGGTGGTTAGTCCTTGTAAAAGTGAAAAGTTGAAGGCGAGAGCATTTCACTTGTTAATTTTAACAAAGCTAATATAACCTTAGTTTAAAATACAAAGGCATGAATTAGCAGATGCTGAGGGAAGATTTGTTGCTAAGTTGTCGATGATTTAACTTTATTATTAAAGATTAAGTAACCTTGGTGATTGTGTGAGTGTGTGTGTGTGTGTTTGTGTGTGTATGTGTGTTGTGTGTGTGTTGCTTGGTTTTTTTCCCTTTAATAATGCTTATTATTTTTAGTTTTTTAACTACCCAGGTAGCACCACATTTTGTGTACTGGCTGAGAAAGTGGTTGTTAAAGTGTCAAATCTGATAAAAACTGACAAGTATGACATTGTCACGGTTGACTGGTTTAAAAAACTCATTGAGAAAGGGAAGTGGCTTCCATGGTGAGATGAAATTTGTCAGATTTTGTTGACTTTGTAATAAATTTTTAATGTATTTATCTTTAAGGTTATAAGTTAATTTATTAATTAGATGTATTGCTTACTGTTAAGAAACATTATCATTATTCTTGGTATCTTTTCTGATTAATTTTTTAATTTCCAATTTAAAATATATATGCATTAAATTTAAGGACTTCTCTGATACTAAAATTAAAAGAGTTGAACCAATCCATACTTCAAAATTTAAGACAGTTTGACAATCTAATATGTTTACATTATACTTTTAATTTTGATTTTATAAGAAAATTTGAAATACTAGAATATGCACATTTAGCACAGTTTAATAACCATGTATCATAATGGTCAGTTTCTTTACACCAGTATATCTTGATAGCTGGTGTATTATTATAGCTGGTGATTTGTTTGCCGGTTTGTCATAGCCATTTTGGACAGTAGCTGGAATCTCATGCTAGACAAACTGTCATGATAACTGATATATGATGATAGCTTTGTGTGCTTTGATAACCAGCATCTGAAAGCAGAAATTTTCTACAGGACTCCAGCTGATATGATTCATGCCTCAGCAAAGACACTTCAACAGTTCAAACTAGACTATGATGAGTATGGCGACAGCTATACTTTAGACATCACGGAAGAACAATTGCAAGACATTTTTAACACAATGCAGAAAGTATGTTTGTGTTGTATCTAGACATATGTTGTTTGTTCATTAATAAGCAGATTCTCACATTTATTTTTGTATTTCCAAATACATAATGAGATTGAGAATTACATACCTTAGATTAAAATTGTGAAATCTTATTCAAATATGAATTATTCTGGAATGCTAAAGATATATAATATTTTAATTCAACTTTACTATAAACCATCTGCATCTCTATCTGTATATATATGTAATTTTAGCCTGAGACAGGTTATTGTGTTATTGTTATTGAAAGAAAATAAATTAATGGATCTAGGCAGAGAAGACTATAACATTTAGCCTTTAGTAATTTTCTTGTATCCACCACATTAGACTGGCAGTTGGTGAATGACATGGAAAGATCAGTGTAGGCCTTATTTGTGTTGCTACAGTAACAGTGCTCATCAGAGAAGGTAATATTTGTCAGTGTCTCTAACTGTCACTAGGGTACATGGGCAGAGGGCAACAAATTTAATACTTGTAAGCAGGCAGTAATTATCACAAGAAAATGCTCTTTCAAGATCGCCTGCTAATTTAACATAGTAATTTAGAGGAGACCGTGCATTGAGTTTACTAAGATTTACAAGGATTTAATTTTTTTTTTTAAATGAAATTAAAAATTATCTAACTTAAGTACAATTAATAATTTACAGGAATATACAATACATATAAATGAAATAATTTTTAATGCAAATGAATTTAAGTTATTATTTTTGATGAACAGGAAGTCAGCAACTGACTTTTTCTGACTGATGCATAAAAGATTTTTTGATGTGTGGGAAACAAGTATACTTTACATACTTACTTTCCTTATTTTAACAAACCCACAGAAGCAGTCAGCTATGATGTTTTGTTTCATTTGTGATTTTTGTAACTATGCAGAGTAATTCTTGGTTAAGACTGCAAACAAAACTGATAAAACAAAGGTGAATGTGATCTCCTTATTATCATTGCATGTGGTATTCAGTACCTCATTGTTGTATCTACAGCAGCTTTTCTACAGGTGCCAACCACTTCTTTAAAATAAAATATATTAAAATTCAAGTAAAACATAACTTTTATTGTAAAAGTGTCAAGGAATTTTTCAGTATTATTTTATTCTTCAATTAAACACAAGTGAGAGTAACAACTGCATTTTCAAATGATTTTGTCAGTAAGTTACTTCATCTAGCTTTAATATTTGATACTTTAATAGAATTATTTCCACCATCCACTAATTTTATTATTTTCTATTGTTGTGTTAGCTGTAATTGCTTTGAATGGGTGGGATATTTTTGTTTTTATTAATATTGTGACAGGAAATCTTCAAGAGTACATTACTGATTGTGTGATTTATGCCTATTGAAAAAAAGGTAAGCAATGTGTCCATGTGTTATGTGGTTTAATTGTGCAATATAATTTGATTAAGAGAAGATGGACCTATTCACAGTATGAGACCTAATGGAGTGTTTAACTGATATTGGGAAAATAATAACTAGGCTACCTCCCTTCATGCAGATGTATGGTTTATGCTACCCTCAATCTACCAAACACATGCCACCCCAAGACCATGATATTGTGCTTTTCTCTTTGGTGTCTTCAAATGCTATTTGCATGCAGTCACCACATTTACATAGTAAACTATGATTTCACTCCCAAAATGATTTTTAGTTTTAATTCTCTCTCATTATTCCAGTTCACCAGAAGAGATACTGAGACTCATTTTAATAACATCAGATTTGTGTTAGAACTGAGCAAATGTCATAACAAAATAATATAATTACATTTTAATTAAAATAATATTCACAAGAATAGATCTTGAGATTCATTTTAAGAACTGAAACATCAGTATCACTTTAATACTTAGATTCATAGCCTAACACAGTAATATAACTACAATTTAATTTCAAAGGACAGAACACACATTTTATATATACAGTAACCAGTCAAAAAACTTGTTATCTCCTTTTGCTGCTGCATATTTGTAGTATTGAGAATACTGATAATCGATTCTGCAAGCTTTAAAAAAAAATATTAACCTCCCTATTTAACTATATTAAAATATATCTTTTAATGTGTATGATTTAGAATGAAAATTCCATTCCGACCTTGTCATCACAAGACATTGCAATACTGGAAGAGAAGTATTTTCCTGGTGAATCACCTTATGGACTTTTCCGCACATGCAAGTATGATCAGTCTTAATATTAAAATGACTGTTAATATGGCAAATTACCCCCAGAAAAATGTTATTGCATATATTAGTTGATTGTTTATGCAAATTGTGGTTAGAGTGTATTAAATTACCAGCATCCATAGCTTGCTTCAAGTGTTAAATGGTATGCATCTAGCATGTTACAAAGCATATATTGTTTTATTGTACTGTCTTCAAATGTACATTTTTTGTCTTAAATACATTAATAAAGCATGACTCATATCATTTACGAATTGTTTGTAAAAGATTGTATGTTGTATATTGCAATTTATGTATATATCTAATTCATTCTGAAATATATCAGCAGTATGTTTTGTCTTGTGCTAAGAAAATCATTTTACCATTGTTTTAATTTCAGATTCTACATGGATTCAAACTTGGTGGTTGGTGATGAGTCAACCCATATTGCTACATCAAGCTTGGATTTGCTGGCCCTAGAGTTACGGTTCTTTGGGGCTACTGTAACTAGCAGGCTGAGTGAAGATGTTACACATGTCATTGTTGCAGACAGGTAATGCTTTACAAATGGAATTTCATACAGCATATCATACTTTTATAGTCAAACCTGCACTTAAAAACTTCATTTTAAAACTAGGGATTTTAAATTTTAACGAGGGGAAATAATCCAGCTCTTTGTATACTCTTTTCAATCTCATGACTATACCAACCCCTTAATTCCGAAATCTGATTCATTTTTAGTTCTCTCAAATTAAATTTAAAATTCCTTTAAGTGTGAATAACTAGCAAAGTTTTATAGAAATATCTCTCAAAGCATGCATTTTTTAAAAAAGTAAACTAAATCTTGCTTCTGGAGTACTTAACTAATGTCCCCGACAGGAGCAACACTATCACTTTTAGTCATATTCAAGCCCAAGTTTCAAGTGACCCACAGCATTCTTACTGAATGTTGTATGGAGTTAATTATGGTTACAGGCTTTGAAAAGTAGCCTCTGTAGCAAACGTGATACCCAACAGCCATCTTGCTAAGCAAAATCTCTTATTCATTGCTTTAAGCTTGGTGTATATAATTATGTAAAATATTTTATATAATGTGCAGGGGGGAAATTTTTTTTTCTGACTTCTTTATTATAATTTGGAGTGCATGTATAAATAGATATACTCTTCCTCCTATTTGAGAAACTAAGTTCTTTCAGAGGGTTGATTCTGTTTAAAAGTATCTTAACTATTGGCACATGAACTGCTTAAATGTGCACTTGAGCATGGACATTGTTAGATAACTGATTATTTTAATTTTTAGAATTAAGTTTTACAAAGTATCCTTTACTCTTGGACAAGGTGTTATTGATAGTGCCATAAACTGCACCCTTTAGGAATTTTGTTATATTCAGTTAAGTGTATATGTAGTGACCTGTTACACATAGTGATTTTATTTCACTTGATTTGTTATTAACATGTTTTGATGTATGGTGTTATTGACATACATTCAGCATCAGGATTGGATTTATTACTTGTTTGTTGACTATATTTAGTGTGTATAATTGAGTGATCTGCTACACACTGGATTGGATTTATTTACTTGTTTGTTGACTATATTTAGTGTGTATAATTGTGTGACCTGTTACATATTGGGTTTAGATTTACTTGTTTATTGACTATATTTAGTGTGTATATATGTGTGACCGGCTACACATTATGATTGGATTTATTTACTTGTTTGTTGATCGAGTTGAGTTTTTGATGGAATTAAGAAACTAATTTTTGTGTACCAGTTTAGTGTTTTATTTGCATTTTCTTTTCTTCAAATTGTTTGACAAAATTTCTTGTTTCTTCAGCAACAAGAGTCGGTTAGAAAAACTGAAGATTGTACGTCGAACCCGAAGCAAAAAATTCCACATTGTGACAGAAAAATGGGTGCGAGCTTGTGAGGAAGAGGGTGAACTTTGCATAGAGAAGACCTATGAACTTTAATGACCTTTAAGGCCTATGAACTTTATGACCTATAAGACCAATGAAAGTTAATGATCTTTTTTATAAAAACTATATATGGAATACAATCAGGAAGAAGTGTCATTGTCTTTCATCTTGTTTAATCAATTGATTCTAGTTTTAGGCTGAGCGTGATTGTTGTAGCAGGGTGACATTGATTTTTCAAGTAGAGAATAACAACTTAATAAACAATAACTCCTTCTTTTTTTCATTTTTATGTAATGTCAAAGCTACCTTAAAGGTTTCTTAGAGCTAATGCCATAACCTTAGGTAAATTATTATATAGTTATTATAAATTTTCTTCCAAACCATTTGACATTTGTTATTGGTGGTGGTGGTGGTGGGGGGTTTAAAAGGAAAAGGTAACAGAAAAAAGGAAAGAAAAACAAAACCAATCAAAAAGATTTTATATGTTGCAAAGTGGATTTGTTTTATTTTGCTTTCTTGAGATGTAAATAGAATAAGAGAACAAACTGAAGTAGAAAGCTTGTGTTTGTTTATTTATGTTTTATTTATTCAAAATGATTTCAAACTAAGAAATAATTTCTGATTACTGTTTCAGTTACAATTTCTGAACATATCCCATTTATTCTGAATACATATTAATATACAAATTATATATTGATGCCTACAGTTTTAATTTGAGAATTAATATTCCCAAAATGACATTCATTCATACTTTACTGAAAATGCTCTGACTTTAAAAAAAAAAAAAAGACATAAAAAACATTTTAAATAAGGAATACGTTTAATTCAAGTGGAAAATGCACATGGTAATGTCACCTCAAATCTGTAAAATTTAATGTGTACTGAAAACAGTAATGTTTAAGGGGGGGGGGGGGGGGGGATGAACACAACTGTACCTGGTCCTAACACACTGACATTTCAGTAAATATGAGACAAAATGTATGTTTGTGCACTTGCCTACATATATGTATATGTGAAGAGGGAAGGAAAGAACAATTTGGGGGAGAGGGGTGTCTACACAAATATAAATATATATATATTGGATATACTGTAAAAGACAGTTGCTAATCAAGTTAAAAGTGGTAAAATCTTAGCAAATATAAACTGAACAAAAGTCTGTTTTATACAAATGAAATAGCTAATAACAGTAAACAAGAAAAATGTACATCTAAAATATGTACAGTATAATACTATAAACAAAGGATTTTTTAAAAAGTAATATAATAATGTAAAGTATGGCATAAAAAATTTTTAAAATAGAATTATTTTTTCCATTAGCAACCCATCCTACGCCTTGATTATTGCATTTCACAATGGATTTGATGAACAAAGTTTTGTAAAACTCCTTGTAGCCAGTGAATTGAAAAGGAACATTTCAATTTATTACATCAACGGTTGTAATGGTTTAGTCACTGTTCATGTAAATGAGCCTTAATAACAATGATGATAACAACTTGATAGAATACTTAATCTTTTGGAAGCCCCCTAGCGCTTTATAATATCAATATTAAGACCATAACACTATTAACAGAAATATAAATACAACCAGACAAATTAAAATATGTGATAATGCTTTGCTAATATTAAATGAATGAATTGATACATAAAGTAAAAACATTTTTTTTATATGAAGTTATACATAATTAAAATGCAAGATTAACCAATATTTACAAAATTAAATACAGAGGAAACAGAACTGTTTTTGTGCAGAAGGCATATCTTGAAACTGCTCTTGAAAGTGATATTATTTTTGTTCCTGTTCATGAGTTTCAGCAAGCAGTTCACATCAGGTGACAGGATGCCCCCATTGTAAATAACACTGTCTATAGTTCTGATCAGTAATGAGAATACAGGTATATATATGTGTGTGTGTGATGATGATGCACGTGCAGGATTTATCAAGTGAAAAATTTAAAGAGGTGTTTCAGACCGGAGGCAGTCCATAAAATGTGACGGAAAAGAGGTTTAGCCATTGCTTCTACTGTGATGAGGGAGCCAGAGGAGGTTGGTGGAAGTAGAATAATAGATCCGTCTAAGGAACTCTAAGAAAGAATGATTCTGGCTGCTGTACATTCTAACATTAATCCTAACTTTTCCTGATAATCATCTTTGATGAGAGAAACAAGGAAAGTAACGTAAACCAGAGGTGCAAAAAACACAGCCCATGGGCCGTATGCAGCCTGAGACAGGTCTCTGTGCAGCCCCCGGAGGACTTTATTTCATTATTTGTGTTGTTTTTTTCTACTGAGCCATCCATGTGCAATCTGACTTGCGGCCCTCCATGCACTATCAGTTGGAAATTTGGCCCTCTGGCCTAAAATGTTTGTGCACCCCTGATGTAAACCCTCCAAATTTTACAATTATGTTGCACACCAATTGGTTATATATCTATTATGTTTTGCTTTCTACATTTAATATCTACTGAACTTTTTATAAGCAAAATCTGTTTAATTAAAGAGAATATTTAAACAGAGGAGGGTATTTTTTTTTACACTTTAACAAAAACGTGCAGGATACGAATGAGTGAAATACAAGCAGTAGAATAATTTTTATAAACATATACACACTTCATTTCACTGTGTTATCTGTTTCTTACTGACACTGAATAAATGTAGAATGTTTTAATATGCACAAATTCATCAAGACATCATATTCATTAGTCTCGAGCGATTTAAATTGCGCTGCAGTTGAGATTTACAAAAATTTATTTTAAGAGTCATATCAATAAATTTATTTTAATAGTCATATCAAGTTATTACAATGCCTATATGTCAACTTAACTGATAACCAGGCAGCTTCTTTAAGATATTATGGTTCTAATGCACTGATAATGAGACTTCCTTAAATTACACTGCACTATTACATTACAGATTTTAGAAGCCTTTAAAAAAGAAAAACCAATAATAAAATTCCATTTTATTTAATGTTATATTTATAATAAAATCAGAATCATGACTATTATAACTAGACTAAAACTCTGGAATGTTATTTTATGCACTTGATGTGATCAAGCCCAATTTGCAATTATGTTTTATTTGTAAATCACATATTCTTATTTTTAAGTACACTCTTGTTTCTGAGCTATATCTTCCTATTTGTAAGTGTATTCTTATTTGTAAATACTTTTTGTTTCTGAGCTATATGTTTTTATTTGTATGTTCTTGTTTATGAGCTATAGGTTCTTATTTTTAAGTACATTCTTCTTTCTGAGCTTCATTTCTTTGTGAATTGCATATTCTTACTTATAAGCTATATGTTCTTATTTATGAGCTACATACAACCTGTTTGTGAGCTATATGTATTTTTATTAGTGAGCTACACTGTCTTAATTGTGTGCTGTGCGTTCTTATTTTCTTGTGTGCTATGTGTTCTTTTTGTGATCGACATCTACCAAAGCCAGTAAAGAGCATTCCTAAAGCCTCGTTACTGTATGTCAAAGAGTATATAAATAGAGAATAAAATACACAGGAACAATAGTATTGACAGAACTATTATGACCTCTAGCTTGTTTAAAAGAAGTTAAAACAGGTATGAAAATACACGATTTATAGGAGAGGAAAGTCATAAAATGGTATTGTGTTTAGTGTGTTTATCGAGTCTTGATTAAAACTTAAAGCAAGTGTAAGATCTACCTTTCAGAAGAAGAATATTTATTCATTCATACTTTTCCATGTTAAAGTTTATTTTCTTTTTGGTTCATACTCATAGTCCTACATATTGAGAGCTCATTTTGAGACATTTTTTATCTTCAAATTAAAATATGTATCACAAGTTATCTCAAAAATTTTGTAAAGTGTTCATGATTAAGAGGTAGCTCTAGAATACAATAAATAGAAACATAAGACTGAATTATCAATAAGATGAAGAGGGAAAACTAATGCAATGTGTAATTAATAATGATATTAAAAAATAAAAAGATCTCCCAATGAACTTAAGTCAACAATTATTTTTTTTAATATGACACAAGCAGATTTAAATTATAACTTATGTTTCAAATTATCAGCCATGATTACACATCTCTTTTAAAAATAGTTTTAAATTAAACACAAGAGCTTCACATATAGAATAGTTCTGACAAGAAAACAGCACTTTTCATTTCAACAAAGCTGTTAATAGATATAATAACTTTTAATTTAAAATTATATCACTATTTTCCACATAAAAGGTAATTTTCACAACTAAGCAAGTATTTATGGTAGTACTACCACAACCTCATACTCTACATCAATAATGATCAATGTAAAGGATAAAATTATTTTACATATTGTATATTATACACACACACACCATGTTTACAACTTATGTTTAACACTCAACTCGTCAATCACAGCTTGCCTGTTATTGTCCTCCATGCGCAAGATAAATGGATGCTGTTCTCTGGTGTTTAACTGAGAAGGAATGATGGCTGTCACAATCAAATGGTTCTCTTCTTTCTTCTCAACACTTTCCAGTGTTGTGCAATCATGCAGGGTGTTCACTCTCATTTCTACCCTGTCCACAAAGTCTATGACGCTAAATCGAAAACAATTGATAGAACTGGGTGTAATTCTACCGGTCTTTCTAAAGCTAATGGATTCTGGTAATTCACTGCCAGTTATTTCAACATCTCCATCCGCACCCAAAAAACATCTGATGCCAACTATGTGATCAAAGTTTGCATATGCTGTTGGCCGAAGGTATATGTTAAGTCCTGTGTGAAAAGGTTCTGATTCCTCTTTGTTCCGATTTAGAAACATTACTCGTCCTTCAAGAAAAATTTCAGATGTGGGCAAGTATGAGGATTTAGTTACAATATAGACAATGGGACTTGTTAAAATCAAGCCTTCTGTACTCGGAAGAATGGAATCTTTCTGAATGTAAAATCCCATCTTTACCCAGGCTGCTGGCTTGAACACTACTTCATCCCTCTTCTGAACATAGTGGCTGATTTTTTCTTTAGAAAAATGGCGGTATTTATACAACATTGTATCAAACTGTTTATGGTTTAGATCAAAGAAAACACCATGTGGTGGAAAACGATAAGCTATGTACATCAAATCCTCACTAAGGACAACATCACCTTCAGAATGCCATACGTTGATAGCAGAGTGTGCAATATTGTCGCACAACCATTTCAGCTGAGGGACAGAATTGCGCATGAGAGATAAGCGAGCCTGAAAAATTATTGGTTGATCATCAATTCTCCACTTTTTTACGAGTTCATACATGTCAAGGACCATGTCCCAGGTGTAGCCACTCTGACTTAAATCTGTATGTGTGCCTGTTGTCCACCCTAGTGACACTGTACATTTAGGGAACACTCGTTTCAATGTCTGGAAAAAACGACTGGGATCAACTAGGACCTTATCGCCATGGGGACCTTCCAGAACATCTGCATGGATCCATACAGGGAATCTTATAGGATACTGCAAAACAAGGAAACTGTATGAATGATGTATACATACATACAGAAATATTGTATTAGCAATTTTTTATCTATATAAAACTCTGTGTTATGAATCTGTAAGTAATGCAATTGTGCAATTTTTTTAATGCGTATGTGCAAAATTTATGTTTAAAGTATTTAATTAATTTCTAATTTGCTTTAAATTAATTGCCAATTTAAAATTTCTTTTAAGCTTTTCATGTGAGTATATTAGCATGCAATTTTAATTGGTATGTAGAAAAATGTAGTGGAAATGTAATGGCACCTTTAAGTTCAGCTCCTTCAAGCGCTGAAGAGAGATTTCAACTGCATCTATAGTTGAAAAATCCAACTTAATGCCTTTATTGGTAGACTTAATTTTGTTCAGCCAGTCCACCAACAGCAAACTGCTTTCAAACTGTGGAGGCTGAGCCATGACAGGAATCAGTTTCTGAAATTCTGTCCCCTGTCCTTGCAGTATCACATCACCTTCAATCATGTGCACATCACCTGCAAATTGATTGTTGCTAATAAATGATGAATCAGAGTGAAGCCAGCATTAAGTGATCTTTCCTGCACATTCAAATACAACACATGCACACACTCATAAGTATTCTGTTGAATGAGCTAAATACAAAGTGTACTATGAATACAGTATATAAAATTTTATAACATACAACAGATCAGGGTTTCTCAAAGAGAAATTAAACTAGTCTGCAAGATGTAAGATGTCCATTTCTACTGACAGGAGACATAAATGCTCTGTTCCATTACTGATACAAAAAAGATATAAAACATTCTTACGACCTAAATAAGTAAGACTAAGAGTTACAACAATGGATTCCTTCTTGAAGAGACAATTCTGCAACTTTTAGTTGACATCAAACGGCCATAGGATGACTTGTGGAGTCGCAACACAAGATTAAATTTGGAAAGTCATGGTAAAGCTTAACCATTGGATAATAAATCTATTGGTTTAGATTAATCAGCATGTTCTTGCACATTCTCTTCATGAGGTGTTATTTTAACTCTGGTACTTACAAAACACACAGTACAGGAAAGTCGTGTCATGCTGATATTAAATAAGGAATCTAATAATAATATAATATTTAATTAAAACATACGGACAGACAACTCTACTCTGTCACAAAATGTATTTTTCCATAATGTTGCCATTTTGATCTCTGAAAGGTGATTTATATCTCATCAAATCTTGTCATTATTAAAGCTTGAAAAAGATCACAAATAATATGTACAGAAACAACTCTTGGGAATGCAGAGTTTTAATGCCTATTGACTACCTATACATATTAAATACTAC
The DNA here is from genome assembly GCA_028829895.1 of Sinotaia quadrata. Taxonomy (NCBI): domain Eukaryota; kingdom Metazoa; phylum Mollusca; class Gastropoda; order Architaenioglossa; family Viviparidae; genus Sinotaia; species Sinotaia quadrata. Next base: position 127,025,953 of record CM054178.1, on the reverse strand, counting down.
TCAATACAAAAGCACACATTTCACTTTTCATTAGTTTCTTATAATCTTATGTAAACAAACAAACAAACAAACACACAAAAAAACTGCTAAGAAAATACCAAAAGCACTTTAGTTGTTATAAAACTCACTTTTAACTGCCATTTCCAGTGATTCTTTGCTGTTGGTTGCTCGAGCCCATTTCACCCTACTGGCATCATTATCCACATCAAAAAACATCAATGCATTTATATCTGGACCAATGTTGAGTAGTGGCATTCGAGGAAGAATACCTGTAACCAGGATAAAAATTAGTTTGACAGATGTGTGTGTGTGTGTGTATTTTTTAAATTCTTACAAATATTCTATAGGAATTAGGATATATAAACACAATATCTGATTAAATATTAAATCTAGAAGGTTACATCAAACTGTTATGCAGGACAATTATGTAAAATAAATGATATATCAATTACATTAAAGCATTAGTAATGAACTTGCATATTCTCATGTGATATATTAATTGCATTAAACAAAGCATTAGTAATGAACTTGCATATTCTCATGAGTGTTAATAAGTAATTTAATAACTTAATATTAAAAAAAGTGGGGTGGAAGGGCAATATAAGAAAGGGGTCAACTTTATACTTTTTAGTAATTTTACAATATATATACTTAAACAATTATCATTATGACATCAATTTACATTGTAAAGATTTAATTAACAACGATTTATAAACTGGATCAATTAATAAAATTTAAATGAAAAGTTTGTACTATAAATTGGAAGTACTTATGAGGAAAAAGTGAATAAGTTTTCAGTTGCTTTTAAAACATTTAACATATCCTGGTAAAAAGGATTTAAATTGCATTTGTAGTTTTTAAAGATTCTTCCTATGATGAAAATAGTTTCTAACTTTACATAAGAAACAGGGAGAGGGGTAATTGGGCCTAATTTTAAATTATTGAATTCTAGACAAGCTTTAAAACCCGTCAAGTCCAGAATTAAACAACAATTTACTTATTTAGTGTTGCTATTTCAGTCGTATTTCACAACTTTCATTTATAGTAAAGACTAATTAATTTTCTTAAACAAGGACATTCGTTTTTAAAATTACTGAATCAGTGAATGTATTTATTTATCTTACTGTTACATATATAGGCCTATTGAACGTAAGTGCTCGTGTATGAGTGCAGCAAATTTGATTAAGATTCATTATTATTAGTAGTGAATATCATACATTATGATCCTGTAATAATTCCGAAAGTAGGATTAAAAGAAAATGATCACATATATAACAACATTTACAATTAGGCCATCAGTGTCATTTAGTGTGTATGTGTGAGTGAGTGATATAATGAGGCGTTATTAAATAAGCAAAACAATTTACCTTTGCCAAGAGTGTAAGCAATATAACAAATTAGACAGACAACACCTAACTGAATAATGCAATACTTTTTGCAACTCTTGTACACATTGCTTAAACGGATAGGAGGACGGTCATTGCTATACTGAGCCATTAGGAGAATTCTGCTAGTACTAATACTCCGTTCGATGTACCACGCATATATAATACAGAACAAACATAGAATATTCAAATTACTTGCGACCGAATTATTTAAGGGAGATAATAAGTAAACTTTTATGGTTTGTTTATCAAATAATTTTAAATCGAGATATTATCAGATACGTAGTTTACTTATTGTTTCTTCACGTAGTATTTAATGCTTAATAATTACATGCAACTGTAATTTATAAAATCTCGTTTGCATGAGATGTAATATGGCGCCTGTCTGAGACCGAAAATAAGACTACGATCAAAGAATTGTTAAATAATAATCTGCGTCGTAGATCAAAGAAACGTTTGTCTTTGTAAGCACTGCAGTCTAAGAGACTGCGCCTTTAAGTATAAAAGTAAGTTTCATTATTTAATATAATATTTAGCTTTTTTATTTTAGGTTTTATATCATTTAACAACTTAACATAGAGACTTCACAGCAACAAGACTACATAATAGTAATACATTCCTAATTCTTATTTCATTAAGCTATTTGATCGTCGCTTTCAGCACAATTGAAGCAACATTTTTAATCAAAAGGGATAGTTTAAGATGTATATAAAAAAAAGAAAACATTATTCTTATCACTGCTATTGACTATCGTTTATCAAGAATAATCAATAATGAAATACACTCGTTTCAGCTTTATTTACTTTATGACTTGTCGTTTATTTAATCGAGACATGATAAAAAGAAAACGTTCTTTTGTTTATCAAGGATAATCAATATTGAAGTACAGTCGCTTCTGTTTTATTCATGACTCCTTAGTACTTAAGCTAGAAGTAGGACTTTGAATCACCAGTCATTGATTTTTGTTTAAAGTACATGTATATACTTTACAGAAATAAAAAACTTAATTAAATATACCTTTAAGTTAGCCTTTATATATACATATGATATATATTACAAAATTTGCTTTCTGATTTTTTAATTAAAGGTTTTGGGAAATATTGGATTAAAGTCAGAATAAAGAACAACACTTTAACATTGGAAGAAACCAAGGATATTAACAATTTAGATGGAGTAACTCCCTTCATATCATGGAGTTCACAGCAGCCAATGTGGAGCAAGTATGAATATAAATTATTACTATTTATTTTTATCTGTTCGCCCTTATTCATAATAAATAATATTGGAAAGAGCACATTATTCATTTTGATATTAATATTTTATTTTATTTAATAAAGATAAAAATGACTTATTACAGTGCTTCTCTTATAAATTGAAAATGCTTTACACAATTACAGTTAATTATATGTAAAATACTCAAGGTGTTTATAAAAACTTAAATTTATGAAATCAACTATAAGAGAAATATATATTAAATACATTTGCTAATATATGTTTTGAACAAACTTTGACAATAACATTGATATACATCTTTAAATTGTACCATTTAACTAGGCTATACAGGAGCCAAGACAAATCAATACTCTTAGATGATGATCCCCCAAAATCCTATATATATATATATACTTCGTACTCACTCATGTTCTCTTCATTTGACTATTGTTCTTTTATTTTTTCTGACACTGTGTCTTCTGAAGAAATTTTGAAATGTTCAGAACAGTACAACTAGGATTATTCTTAAAGCACCAAGAATCAATTATGTCACTCCATTGGCTCCCTTTTCACAGTAGAATACAATATTAGATCTCTTTTTTATTCCTAGTGCCTGTTTCAAACCCTAAATACACTTCTGATCTTGTACATGTTTACTCTTGCACATCATCAGATACAGTAACACATAATTTCAACATTCCTAAAGTAAAATATAATTTGTATGGTCAGCCATTCATTTGCCTCTCATGGTCCATTTAGATTTACCTAGAATGTGCTGCCTTTTATTTTAAGACACTGAGAAGCCTTGATGGTTTTCAAGATACATTTTTCCCATCAGCAAACTGGCAATGTTTCTTCTGAGTCATTATTTATACAAACTGCACATTTTAAAATCCTTTCTTTTTATATGTTTTGTTTTTATTTTGTCAATAATCACATTTAGTATTTTTTATATACTTTGTTGCTGTTTGTATAAAGATTATTAAGTATTTTAAGTGTAAAGTATTGTAAAGCACTTTTATAACAATAACTTAATAAGTGCTCTTTAAAAAAAAATTCTTTTATACAATCTCATTAGAGGGTGTATTAACACAAATTTAGTTTAAATGATCAAATCAAGGGTATTTGATGAAAGGATAGTGCAAATCCCAAACAAAGCCTGTTTCAAAAAAATTTCCATGACTTAATGAAGACATGCAAAAGAAATCAGAAATATTCAATCAGTATCACTATCAGATTACAGACAAATTGAAAGTATTTGTATTTTTTTGCATTTTTTAGACCAGAAATTAGCAAGAAAACAGTTTCATATCCTCAGTGTTAAATTGTTTAACTGTAGTAAAAATACTCTTATTAACATATTGATATTTGGCAATAAAATTTTGTGTTTGTTCTAATCTGAATGGTTACCTGTTCTTTCAGAGAATCACAGGGAATGAAATGATTGATGATATGTCAGCATGTTTTGAGTGTACAGTAGTTTTTGATAGCTTTATGTTGGCTTGTGTTAACTGTTAAGTGTTATGTCAGGTTGAACACTTTGGCTTACAGTTATACCCAAGTTGTGCATTATGTTATTATTAAGTTACAACAAATCCATGATTAATTTATTTAAAATACTATGCTCTTTGTTTATTGAAACCTCATGCTATTGAAGCAAGTGTTTAATATTCCGGTTTTAATATTCAGCCAGGTGAATAGATGATTTCACCATGAATTTGGATTGTTTAGTAAGTATGGTATGTGAATATAAACTCAAATGAGTGACCTCTATTTACAGTATTAGTGAGCATTGTCTTAGTCTTAGTTGTGTTTTTCATAGACTTCTTTTGGTTTGCTCTTTGATTGCCTTATCATTTTGTCTATATAATCATTTATTAAGATAACATAAGTCTAAAATCACAATTGTAATACATTTCTATTTGATGTGATTCAACAATTTCCATCATGGATAATCATATTCTCCAAAAGAGTTGTTAGTTATACTGTCTCAGTGCTGTTTGCAATACTGACTCAGTGCTGTTACAGTGTTAGTTATACTGTCTCAGTGCTGTTTGCAATACTGTCTCAGTGTTGTTACTGTTAGTAATACTGTTTCAGTGCTGTTTGCAATACTGTCTCAGTCAGTCAGTGTTGCTAAACTGTCTCACTGCTGTTTGCAATACTGTCTCAGTGCTGTTAGTTATACTGTCTCAGTAGTGTTTGCAATACTCTGTACAGTTAGTTATACTAATATCTGTGCTGTTAGTTATACTGCCTCACTGCTGTTAGTTATACTGTCTGAGTGTCTCAGTGCTGGAATCATACTACCTCAGTGCTGATAGTGATAGTCATACTCTCATTGCTGTTACTTGTGTTAGTTGTACTCTCTCATTACTGGTAGTCATTTTGTCTAATTTCTGGTAGTCATATTGTCTCAGTGCTGGTATTCACAAAAATTGTAGTGCATTAGACTTTCATCTATTCAGAAGTATTAAACTTTATTGTCAAAATATCTCACATTTTGCAAATTAAAACCTTATTTATTTATATTTATATTTTAAATAAAGATTTATTTATGTATTTGGGAAATGGGGTACAATTAATGAGATCTCTATATATTATGTTTCTTATTTGTTGTGAAAAATAATTTAGAACTAGAAGTTTAAACGAAGTATACATATATTGAATTCTATTTTTTTAATTTTTTTATTTTTTACAAATTTCATGTTGAATGTTGAAACTGAGTTTGAAAATGGATTATAAACAGTTATAACATTTTTATTTATAAATTTAATGTTTAATACATAATACTATACTAAAAATAAAAATAAAAAACATTTAAAACTTGCTGAATTAATTTATAACATAATTTTAAAAAATAATATAATAGTTATTTGTGACTTAGACTTAGAGTGAGTAGACAAAAAAAAAAAGATTTAAGATTGCCACCATCACTTTTCCAAAACACAAAATCTAATTGTTTACTGTATATTCCTGTAATAACCTAATATATGTTCAGTTTATCTATTACTAAGTTTGTTTAGGGAAAAGAAAAGAATTTTATTAATAGTAGGATGTCTTAACTTTGTATCGTGCATATCTTGTATGATTCATTTTTTAACAAAATAATAATTGTTAATACGTTTAGTGTGAAACTCAATAAATTTATAACTGTCTCCTTTTAATATTAACAGTAAAACTACAGTAACATTATTAATAAATCTTATTAACTCCTATCTGTTTATTTATGTGTTACAAGTTTTACAAATACAAACCACAATTTTTTAACCAAAAATTAATTCACCCGAAGGTAATTGACAAGACTAATAACACTAATAGCAACACTAGTAATAGTAAACTTATATAGTGTTAGTAATAATAATAATATGAAATATGAAATTTTACCTTCACCATGGACTAAATCTATAGCCTAAATGAGATGCTGTAGTCCCTCATTTGTTTCAACTAATTTTCATCATTTTATTAGAGGGCACTTGCTTCACTAGATATATTTATTATTTTAATAAATAATATCCCTTATATATTATTATTAACAGGATGTCTTTTTGATATACCGATTTAAGAAAGTGTGTAAACTAGATTTTTAAAGATGTATTGTAGTTCTGTTACAGTGTTAGCTTGTTTTCAGTTTTTGAAGTATTTTGGTACTTTTAAAGCTGCATTATAGTTCTTTTAGCTTGTTTTCAGTTTTTGAAGTATTTTGGTAAGTGTGTATTAATTATTATTTATTAATTATATTTGCTGTTGAACACTTTACTGTTGATTATATTAATTTCAAGAAAATTTTGAAGGTGAAATAATTACCATTTGTTTTAACTTTTATAATTTTCTTCACATATAAATGTTAAATTAATTGTCAGATTGATTTTAATTATTTATTAAAGTGGAATATAGTAATACTCCTCATTACTAATATATTAATAATGAAGTTTTTAAAAACCTTTAACAGGAGAAAAATAGTAATTTAGTGGACTTGTTGTTATTTAATACTTATGATAAATAATGCTATTGCTAATTTGTTTTGTGTTAAATTTTATCAGTTAATAGATGTGATGGACCATTTCTATTAAACTTAAAGTTTATTTGTTAATCTGTTGGTTTAGAAACCCTATAAGTATAACAATTTGCATTTGATAGAATTTAGAAAGAAGACCTTTAAAATGTTTGATATATCTCTTCTATTTCAGGATACATTTAATTTAGACCCTGTGTGCGCGCACGCATGTGTGTGTGTGTGTGTGTGTGTGTGTATGTGTGTGCACATGCATGTGTGTGTATGTGAGATTATGTAAAGAAACTTTTTTTTAAAGTACTAACTAGTCTGTTATAACAAAAAAGTATGTAATTGTAAATATTTACATATTACTGGAGTCTTAAATGTCATTAAGAGCTAATTTTGTATCAGATAAACTGTAATTCATAGTTGATATTATATATGCATTTGATTAATTGAATGAAAGTTTTAATATTTTCACCTGTCTCCACTTTCTTCCAAGATCATTTTGTAGGTCGAGAAATTTTAAAATCATTTAGAAGTACAACAAGTGCCACCATCACTTCCTTTTTTATTGTTAGACAGCAGTAAGTTGAAAACTCTCTGACAAGCTTACATTTGTATGCTTACACTTACAGGCTGCTATTTGTAGAGTTTTAGACTGCTGTAAGTTGAAAACTCTGTAACAAGCTTACATTTGTATATTTACAAGCTGCTATTTGTAAAGTTTTAGACTGCAGTAAGTTGAAAACTCTGTAACAAGCTTACATTACACTTACAGGCTGCTATTTATAGAGTTTTAGATTGTAGCAAGTTTTAAACTCTATATTTGTGACAAAGTTACTGTCTGTACTATTAAAAGTATTATACTATAGGTTGTGCCACAGATTTACTGCCAAGGTTTTGTGCACTCAGTTGAAAACTTTGTTTTTGTGACATACTTACTGTTTGTACAACTATAGTTTTACTACCAAGGTTTTGTACAGTAAGTTGAAAACTCTGTTTCTGACACACTATTTGTACTATTATAGGCAGTGCAGCAGTTTTACTGCCAAGGTTTTGTGCAGTCAGTTGAAAACTCTGTCTATAGATATACTTACTTGTTTGTACAATTACAGTTTTACTGCCAAGGTGTGCAGTCACTGAGTCAGTTGAAAACTCTGTTGATGATATACTTACTGTTTGTATAATTACAGTTTTACTGCCAAGGTTTTGTGCAGTCTGTTGAAAACTCTGTGACATACTGTTTATACAATTATAGTTTTATTGCCATGGTTTTGTGCAGTCAGTTAAGAACTGTGTTTGTGACATACTGTTTATACAATTATAGTTTTATTGCCATGGTTTTGTGCAGTCAGTTAAAAACTGTTTGTGACATACCGTTTGTACTATTATAGGCAGTATGGCAGTTTTACTGCCAAGGTTTTGTGCTGTTAATTGAAAAGTCCGTGTTTGTGACATGCTTACTATTTTTACTAATTATACTTTTTTGGCAGTTTTACTGCCAAGATTTTGTGCTGTCAGTGAAAACTCTGCATTTGTGGCATACTTACTATTTTTACTATTATAGGCAGTGCGGCAGTTTTACTACCAAGATTTTGTGCTGTCAGTGAAAACTCTGCGTTTATGACATGCTGACTATTTTTACTGTTATAGGCAGTGCGGCAGTTTTACTGCCAAGGCTTTGTGCAGCAGGATGTGCATCATTGGCTGACCAGTGCCCAGTTCTCACCTGCTGCATGGACCTTCAGTTGGGAACTCATTGACCTTGCAAAGGTAATAATTGGGTGGACACTTTAAATATGACAACTCCAAGCAAGATAAAGCATCATTTTGTTTTATTTTTTTAGAAAACAAAGCTAAAATAAGATCACCACTGAAAACTAAAAATTTAAACAAAAAAAACAAAAAGGAAAAAGACTTATTTTTGTGTTGTTATATTTGTCAGATGGGTATTATTGGTAAGGAAGGTAGGTGCTCAGTGTTATTAAATGATGAAATAAAAATAGTTATATTTTATTTTGTCGGACAATGATCCTAATCCTATTTTAACTTAAGTTATTAATTTTGATTGTTGATTATTATATCCTTAATTGTTTCTGGTCTTGCTCTCTTTCATTTGCAGTCAATAGAGGTGCAGTTTTTTGGAGCCAGTTGTCTGCATGTTAAAATTGCCAGGTTTTGGTAAGATCATAAATGTTTGAGCTTGAAGTAAAATTAAATATTTATTTTTATTCATTTATATTATTTCATCGTTTATTGCAGTGGGGAGGGGTCAGTAAATTATAACCATTTAAATGAATTTAGTGAATATAATATACATGTATTTTTTTTGTTTTTTGTTTACATGCATGTATTAGGCAGGGAGGGGAGGATGCTGCATTTTCATTTTTTTTTAAATTGATATCATAAACAGATTTTTTTCCTAGGATGTATTCTAAAGTGTGTGTGCATTAATTAAAACATTAACAACATTTGCCAATAATTTATTCTCATATTTAAAATAAATTGAAAATGAACAAGTACTGTTTTATTCAAGGATTGTTCAGTCACATTGGCAAAGTGTAATTTAAGTGGTGGAAGCAATATAGTATTGATTGATCTACATCTATAATACTCTCCTACTGTCAAATGCTTCCTGATGAGGACAAACTAGTTATAACTGTTTACATTGGCAAAGTGTAATTTAAGTGGTGGAAGCAATATAGTATTGATTGATCTACATCTATAATACTCTCGTACTGTCAAATGCTTCCTGATGAGGACAAACTAGTTACAACTGTTTACATTGTGTGATGGCAGAATATTGAAGGAGTTCCTCCCTTTGTTCCCTCCCCTTAACACTCAAGTCCATCTCATTTGTCCCAGCCTAGGATTTGGGATTGAATCAAAAGACATTAATGTCTTTTCTCCATTAATAAATTTCTTCTTTTGTAGCAATTATCATCATAAGCAAATTCTTTCAGGTCTAAGTGTTGACTTGAATCTTTTGCCTCTAATCAAGCCAACTATGAAAAACTGTCCAGTTTGCATTGAATTGAGCATAATAATTTAAAACTCACAATGTGTATTATTCACAAAAGTGAAATATTTCATATTGTACAAAAGTGTAATCAGTAAATTGACATTTTGGGGGGACTGATGTCAAGTTAATATATTTATAAAGAAGCTCTCAGGAACTCCAAATATATTTTAATCTACAAAGTGCATGATAGAATGACTAGGTTTTATCAGAATCATAGTTTTAAAACTATATGATAACAATGTAGAGAAGTAAATGTGACTACTATTCTTATCATCTGTACATTAAAGAGAAGCATAAAATATTTAGAAGATTTTTTGCATCTTGGCCATACTATGCTTACTTTTGAGAAAATTTCTGGAAAATATATCAACCTACTTCTGTTTACACATTAATCTTTTGAAGTGTCTACCTTTTATTCATAAGAGCTATGAATGTTAGTCATATTTCAATTAAATATTTTTTATATATTTTTATTTTTTTCTCATATCAGAGAAATCATCTTGATTTGAATGACAGTTTATATCACATGACATTGCAACACTATGACAGGAAGAGCCTATATTTACCAAACATAGATAATTCTGATTTTTTTAATAATGTAACTTTTTGTAAGTCCAGATTAAATTATTGCTTACTGGATAAAAAAAAATATCATGTTTTTAAAGTAGACAGATTGCAAGATATTTCTAAATGCCACGTGTTTTCACTTAGTACCAAAAAACCTCATGATGAATGTTAACCATCTATTCATTTCAATTACAGGGCTGAAGTGCCTCAAAGCCAGTACCACACACTAAAAGAGCAAATGATTGAAAAAATCGCACAGTTTGCCAAGGGACCCAGAATAGTTCTTACAAGACTTTGTATTGCGGTTAGTCATGATTTCACTCTTTGTGCGTGTTCTAAAAATCTATGTGCACATGCATGCAGAAGAGCCACAGAAGTGACTATTCTAGATAAACTGTGTTATATCACAATATTTTTTAGTGACACCATAATTGTTTTCACTCATAAATACCTGTGAAATATGCATGTGTGATCTTCAAAGTGTTTCATCCAAATTGATTTTGTTTATGGAATTTCCCCAAATATATTTACCATATTTTTATAGTGAATGGGATTTTAATATATTTAAAATATTGTTTTATGTAATTGAAAACACTTAAAATAGTTTTTTGTATTATAATATATATATATAGGCAGCTGTTTCTTGCTTTTCTTTCACTGCTCTGGTTTTCTTAGAGATGTATCTCCCTCTTAACAACTTGTTTTTTAAAAATTGCCCATTTTTAGCTGTTAGTAATGGTTCTGTTTAAATTGAATCATTTCTGATTTTTCAATAAGAATAAAATATTATTTTAACAAGTCCTTAATTATTTTGCTTTTTGCCTTCAGCTGTCCTCATTGGTGCTTCATTTAACACCAGTCCATTGGCCTGACGCCATTCAGTCCCTAATCTCCATGTTTCAACAAGAAAACCCAAACTTAGATGTAAGTTTGAATCCTTATTTTCAGTTTCACACATTTTTTAAAGTTTTAATCACTGTTGTCAAACAGCAACATAAATTTCATGTAATCTGTTAAAGTATATAAAAAGCAACAACTTTGCAGTATTAAATATTTTAATTTATGTATCTATCTTTCTGTGCACCTTTATATTAAAGAGTTCCTCTGAATTTCTGTTTCAGAGTACTCAACGTTGTCATCTTCTCTTAGAAATTCTAACAGTCTTACCAGAAGAGGTAAGTGCTACTTTTAGATCACTTTGCACCTGTTCATTTCACAGAGTTTTCTTAAAATAAATTAAGAGTGGAATGACAATGCATTGTCTTATGTCATAAGATAAATCTATCACATTATTTTGACATTTCTCTCTTCACTTTTATAATTAAAAAAATCAATGTCCCATAGACATACACAAGAGTGTGTGTTTGTGTGTGTGTGCGTGTGTGCATGCGTGCATGCACACATATTATTTGACTTATTGTAAAGGACTTTTTTCTATTTAAGTTTTTTTTTTCTGAATACTTACTAGATAAGATTCAATAGGAAGAAAAGTATGGTGACATACATTATACAAGTTAGAACTAAGGGTTCATATGCACCCAAAGTGGGAGATAATCAGCAGCAGTAAATCCTCTGAGAAGCATCCCCTTAAGTATTTTCTATTATTTTAGGAGTAATGTGTGAGATGATAAAGCTGGGAGAAAGGGTGTACTCATCTGATATACATAATCAGGAAAACCTATTTTGCATAGAAAAATTCCTTTTTTATTTGTACAACCAAATTAGTTTATAAAAGGAGACTAATGAACAGGAGGCAGGAATTGTCTGGTTTTAAGAAAAAAGGATACATTATGTGCAAAGCGCATACAAGCACAATATGCTAGGGAATGGATCCTACTCGTGAGAAAGAACTGAGACAGACTGTGCACTCAGAAAGGTCAGAAGTCAAAATAGACATCTCATAGATAGAATCTAGAGGGAAAAAATAGATATTCTCCAACCCACTACTATTGTACACAGAGAAAGGTCAGAGGTCAGTGTAGCTATCCCACAGACGGAATCTAGAGAAAATCGTTAGATCCACCACCACTGCACACATAGAAAGCTCAGAGGTCAATGTAGATATCTCACAGGCAGAATCTAGAGAAAACAGATTTTCTCCAATCCACCACTTCTCCAAGGCTCAGTTTCTGTAAAATGCTAAATGAAATGAAATTGCTCTGATTTCATAGACCCTGGCAGAATTTGACATTCTTTCACAGAGTTTATATGTTTCTCTAATTAAAGGCATTTCATCTAGTGTTTACATTTATTTGAATGTGTCATTGTATCCAATATTTACATTTTATAGGAATGTGTCACTTCATCCAATAGTTACTTTTTATAGGAATATATCATTTCATTCAATATTTACTTTTCATGGGAATGTGTCATTTCATTCAATATTTATGGTTCATTTCATTCAACATTTACTTTTTATAGGAATATGTCACTGAAGGTATCAAGATAGACCTCTTTCCCTAGACTTTATCTCACAGATATATCTTCTTTAAACTTATGTGTCTGCTCATCTAATATTTACCCAACATGACAATGTTTCCTCATTGTTAGAAAGTTTTTTTTCTTTCTCTGTTTCTGGCATGTGATTACTTTGCATATAAATCATGCATTATTTGTTTCTTGATGAAAATTCTGATATCTAATCATTATTCTGTAGTAAGTAGTATCTTCACTTTCTTGTATGATGATCAGAGGAATTTTCATAAGTACTTAACAGATGAGCAGGTGCATAAGACCCTTCCAACCTTCCCATTTTTGTTAGTTCCTACCTGACTTTTAGATACTCACTTTTGCTACAGAGGGAGTAATTTTATTGTTTATCACTCCACAAAAAGCATTCTGTGGGTCCTTTTATGGGTTCCTGCTTGTATGTTTGTGGAACTCTGTGATACTCTTCTAGAAATGCTTATCTGGTTAGTATTCTAGAAAAGAATTATTACATTAGTTTTGAAAATTTCTATTTCTTTTTTTTTTGTTCCAGTTTTTTACATGCACATTGACTCAGCAGAGGAGAGCTGAACTTCGTTATGAACTAACCAAAGCTCTTCCTCATGGTATGTAACAGACACATCCATGCATGCACTTGTGTGGTGTGTTCTCAAATGTGCATGTTTGAATGTGAATATCATTCATGATATTATAAATAGTTAACTCAAGTCTCTTATTAGTGGTTTTACAAGTATGCAAGCCTTTTATTGAAGATATATGCAGATTCTGGTTTTTGTTTGTATGTGCAGTACTTTGAATGTTAGCTTGTCTTCTTAGATGCAAAGAAAAAATTATGTGCACTCATACATTAAATATTTATTCAGTTTTTTTTTATATTTTGAAATAAGAAAACAAATCTTGGATTTTAAATCCAGGATTATTAAAAGTAAAATGACTTATTGAAGAAAGATTTTTTTTTAATTTCAAAGATGTGATTTGTGTTGTTTTTTTAATCTTGTCAGTAACATGGCTGCTACAAAATCTTCTGCACTCTAATATGAACAGCAAAGTTCATGAACAGGCACTGAAAAGTTTAGCCAGTTGGGCAGACTTGGGTTTACAGCCAGACAGTGCAGAATCTATAGTACAGGTTGTATTTCACACATTGCATAATGTGGAAACATTTGATGCTGCTGTTGATGCAATAGTCAAAATCTTTTCACACCCAGAAATGGACAGGTAATTAATACACACTATTCTATACCAGATTTTTTTATGATAGCCATAACTTTATCTTCTTTCTGACAGGGAAAACTAATAGGGATAAGAGATTTTACATTTTTATTCAATATAAAATCAGGGATCCATTTTTATTAGCATAACTTTAAAACTCATTATCTAGCAGATTAATATTTCTGCCTATTATTTTTCTTTGCTTCCCAACAATTCCAACAAATCAAGGCACTCCAACTGGAATGCTTTGCATAGTACTTTGTGTCTTTTGCATTGAGCTATGTAGGTGATTATTGTTATGACTTGGGATGAGGAAAATGACCAGACTCATAGTAGACAGTTCATGAAAATTAAGTAAACCACATAATAAAAAGCAAAAAAGAAAAACATCTGAAACTATCATTTGTAGTTTTAAATAAATTTGAGAAAAATAAGTTAATTATTTTGTCTGCATTAGTGATAATATGTATGGATTTTCTCTTTTTGACAGGCACCCCAACACTCTACAGAAATTGCTGACACATGTACTAAGGCTACAAGATTTGTGTGAAAAAGCACTGGTTGAAAAAGACATGGTATATTGTTTTGTTGTTCAGCAGTTGTTGGCTGTTGTTTTTTTGTATTTCTTGTTCATTTTAGAGCTGTAGGCAAAAAATATTTTTTGTATCTCTTGTGCTTAGGTCATCTTTGCAACATATTTCACTTAATTTTACCTCTTCATCCTCAATACTCAAACAGTATTCATCTTCATCATATCATCTTTACTCCAACACGTACACAGACCACATCCACCTGCTAATACTTAATACAAGCATACATCCACACACACTAACACCTATATTTTATCCAAATTATTCCATTTTCTCCTTCTCAGCTAATGAGTACAGATCTCACCTTTATTCATTTTGGATCTCTCCTTGATAAGCATACTTTATCTCTAATTTGTTTCATTTCATTAATAGTTTCCGCAATACTTTGTGAAGTGAAATAAACAGCATTTTGTTAAAATGGAAGGTTGATTGGCATTGCCTGTCACATATCTCTACATCTATATTTTTGAATGCATGTTTGTCCATTATAAAACCTAAGAATTCTCATTTTAAGCCCAGCATTTATATATATCAATGAGTTCATCTTTGACAGAAGTTTTTAGACTTAAACTCAGAGGCCTGAACTGAGATTTTAGGCTCTCAAAACCCCAAAATAACCATAATCATGTTTGTGTTCACACTATTCTCATATTTTGCTATAATTTCCTGTTTGATTTGTTGTGACTTTTTTAAAAATCTGTTTTTCCTTATTTACACTTGTTTTAGTAGCCATTATTAATTATTGAAGGTACTTTAATTAATAAAATATAAGAGAGTTATGGGGAGCTCCTAGAGACATGCAGACCAAAACACTCCACAACAGCTTTTCTGATTGGTTAAAACAAGCTGGTAGCTCATTTGCAGAGCCTGACAATTTAAGTTTGCTGCAAATATGATAAACTTATGCAAGGATTCTAACATCACGTGAATATTCAAGCTTCTATTGATGGCTTAATGCTCGCTCGCTCTCTCTATTTCCAGAAGTATATTCTCCTCAGTACATATCTGAGATAATAGAGTATATCTGCAACCATTTAGTGGTTTAGAAACTGCAGCCCTTAAGAGATTGAACAAATCAGTTTGCTAAGATTTATCAAAGTACTATTTTTTTTATTATTAATTTTATTACTATTGATGATTATCTCTCTCCTCCCCCCAAAAAAAACAAAACAAAGCATAGTTAATTTCAAATGATGTATTCTTTCCTAAATTGAAAAAAATAGAACAACATATCCTAGTGACAAGATTATAAAAAAGAAAACTACATTTATTTGTGTTTAATCTTTGTATTTTTTTAATTTTCAACAGGAAACTGTTCATGGACTTTGTCGTATTGTAGTGTCATCTGTTGAGAATCACCCAAAAGTGATTGTCAAAATGGTACAAGAGGGAGGGGAGAAAAGAGATTTTGCTCTTACCCTTCTCAATGCTGTCATTGTAAGTCAATTCTTTTTATGGCTTTTCCATATGTTGAGACAATATTGCCATTACATCATATTATTTATCTATAAAGATATTGTAACATATATGCACTTTATACACCATTCTTTTTTTAAAGTAATTTAGATGCATTTTTAAAAAAATGTATGCATTGTATTTCTTATATTAGAAGTATAGTTTATTTACAAAGAGAAATAACTTGTAGGCTTAAAAATCATGATGATTTGGGGTTTTTATGTATTATTTTGTTGTTGCTTTTGCCGATTGATTTAATGTTGTCTGTTAAACTAATCTGTTTTACAAATGTTTTAGTTTTAATGATTTTAAATTGACTGAATTTTTCTCTTCTTGTTTACCAGCGTTTTACCTTTCCACCTGGTCAGTTTCCAGTGGATGAAAACTGTAGTGATATGTCATTTACATTCTGGTACATGCTACAGGTAAGTACCATGCTAAATTTTATTGTTTAGACTAAAAAAATGTTTGGATTATTCAAAGAGGGAAAGAATCATTATAAAGCATAGTCATTTTATTGAATGCAAAGTAAATTCAGAAACTTTACATTCAAAGAATCTTTAGAAGACTTTAATATTGGACTTTTTACTCGGAACATAATAAGCTCAGTTTGTTTTCTGAATTACTATTTATTTTTAACAGGATGAACTTTTTGAGTGTGAAGAAGAACAGTTTCGGGCATTAATACCTGTTTTCCAGCCATTGTACTATAACCTTATTCAGGTTCTTCTAACCAAAGTTCAGTATCCAGAAGAGAATGAGTTTGAGTCATGGTCCAAAGGTCAGGTTTTTTATTAATTTTTATATATATTTAATTAATTTATTAATACCTTATTTTATTACATTAACATTTGCAGAATCACTCTTTTTTTGTTTGTTTTTGATAGGTATAAGGGTCACTTATTGATGTCCAAGTTGAATGCTTTTTTACAATACCAAACAAACATAAATCATACAGTCTTCCAACATGGAACACCAAACCCTACCTTCTTTTCACATTTGTTCCTTCCTTTTCTTGAGGCATCAATCTTTCTTCTTTCTTTTTTCTTTTGGTACTTATTGCTGGTCATACCATAGCTGTTTCCAGGCCAGAAGCACTATAGGTGAGCCTACAATCGTCCACAACTCTATGAGGCTATTTTACTGTAACTGTGTCCAGGTCAGGAGTACTATATGTGATCCTACAGTTACCCACAACACTATGAGGCTGCCTTACCCTAACTATGTCCAGGCCTGCAGCACTATAGGTGATCCTACAGTCACCCACAACACTATCTGTGTATCTTCAAATGTTTGGACTTCCTTTCAGACTTTGTGTCTTTGAGTGTTTGGACTTCCTTGCAGACTTTGTCTTCAAATGTTTGGACTTTCTTGCAGACTTTGCAATGGCTTGATTTTATTATGATGCATATGCAAGCCCATGCCAGGTTTTTATTGCATCTTTTCACAGAGAGGTCCACCACTTAGCCTTGTGATATAGAGAATTGGCTTATGACTGGAATTTGCTGTTTAAGAGTTCTGAAGATGACTATGTTGAACTTGTTGTATTTAAGATTCTGAAGGTATTAACTTCATATAAATTAGTCAGAACGTGCCCCTAGAAACAGTTGACTTGTTGCTGAAATTGTGAAACTGGTGTATTATTAAAGTGACCAAAAAGTCATGCCTCACAAGTTAGCTTACTATTTGCACTGCACAATCCTTTTGCCTCACTAGTCATTGTTCATGTATCATCATTGTGTTACAAGGACTGCTGTCAGAAAGGCCTGTTGCATAATTAAACTAGGAAGAATTTTATACCCTAAAAAGGCAAATCCAGCAATGCATTCTCCTTTTACTATTTTATTCAGATAATTTTTCTAATTCTAATTACTTTAGTTTACTTGGTCTGGAAATAAAATTATTAAATATTTCAATGCACAGTGTCCTCAGAACATACTGTAAAAGTTTCTGTTTATTAAATTCATCTTAATGTAGTAGTGGTTTAATGGTCTTGTCTAGTTGATACTACTTAGAGCAGATAACTCCAGTGTAATTATTAAAACAAAGAACTGTGGTGTTGAGATGTATCATAAAGAGCTATTGACTTCTAGCTACATGTTATTTTGAATACTACCAGTGTTAAAAGTTTTCTGTACTACAGTGATACTTTTTAAAATCTTGAAAGTAGCAATTTTCCCTTTATTTTACATACTTAATGTTGATTGCAGATGAGCAAGAAGCGTTTCGATGTTTTAGACAAGACATAGGAGACACTATGGTGAGTGATATTATAGAGGTGTTAAGTATACAATTTTAGATTTAAAGTACAATGTTCCTTTAATACATGATGTTTTAGACAAGACATAGGGGACACTATGGTGAGTGATATTATAGAGGTGTTAAGTATACAATTTTAGATTTAAAGTACAATGTTCCTTTAATACATGATGTTTTAGACAAGACATAGGAGACACTATGGTGAGTGATATTATAGAGGTGTTAAGTATACAATTTTAGATTTAAAGTACAATGTTTCTTTAATACATTAGGATTAAAAACATTTTCATCATTTGTTTATTTCTTTTTCACTGATGTGGACATCCACCAGATTTAATAGTAGGAATTATCATTAAGAGTCAAGGGAAGCTAATTCTGCTAAATTTGCAGATATTATTCCCCTCCCCCCCAGTCTTTAATGTCCTGGTGTTTGAGTATATAGTACAATCATATAATGTTGCAAAAACATTGATAGATTTGATGGGGAATTAAAATGTCTAAAATGATGCAGGAAGTTAGTTAAACTAATAGGAATTTTGTTTTGTTTTTAAATCTGTTTCTAATCCTCACTTTGAGTAAATGTTTCTGTTATATTTTTCTTTACATATTTTAATATTAATTAATTTTCTAGGACTACTCCTTTTTTTTTAACCTTTTTAGATTTTTTTAAGCATTGTTCTGTTTTTAATTCTTCATTTTTCTCATTTGCTTGGTTTTTTTTCTTAGTTTGATTTAGAATAGTTGTATATGAAATCAGTTATATTTCGTATAGTCTTGTGTTTGAATATACTTTCATAGCTAACATTTACTTTTTAGTCTTACCATAAAGCCTTGCTAAACATATGTCTGACAATTATTTTAATTTGCAACTTTGTGAATATGCTTTTGAATTTATAGGAAAAATAGCATAATGTTCACAAAAAATGTTCTATATATAAAAAAATATATGTTTCACTCCTTTTCGAAGCATTTCACTTATTGTTAATGTCTTGGCAGTAAATTTAAGATTGCAGAGAAAAAGTAGAGAAGATGACATTCAGAATATGCAAAATTAAATCAGAGCATAAACAGCTTGCATTATGCAGTTCTTATAAGAAATTGCATTCTTTCAATATTACTCTATCAGACTTGAGGTTAGTCATGATTAATAGAGTGCTGAAGATGTAATGTCAGTTTATGGCCAACTCAGTGCAAACATATGATTGGCAAGGACTCGCTGTATTGTTGAATACATTTCTGTGTTTGACGATATAACACTTAGTGGGACTGAGTAGCTGCACAGAGGTATGGTGTCTTTGTGCAGATGTATGCTTTCAATGTGGTGCGAGAGCCTGTACTTGGTTTCTTCTGTTCTACATTGGCCCATTTGATTGAACAGAGCAAGACTCAAGAAATTCACTGGCAGGTCTGAATGCATTTAAACTAGTTTGTCTTGGTGTTTGTTATTATTATTATGGGGATTTTTTTTTTTGTTTTTGTTTTTTATTTGTACATTGGTGCATTTTTTTGTCCATTTTCTCCACTTGGATTTTTCTTTTTGGTTAGTAGAATTTATTTGCGTCAAGCTTTGGTATTAGGTTGGAACTGAAGTATGTACATTCTTCAATGAATAACTTACTGTAAGTAAATAATTAACATTTAACTCCACTGTTTGAAAGGTTTGTTCTATTTCATTTCCTAGTTAAAATTAATATCCATTGTGTCTTGTTTTGGGATTGTTTTTTTTTTGTTGTTGTATTTATTTTGTAGTTTTTACTACATACATGAGTAACAACTGCATATTTGACATTTTTATTTAATTATGGAATGGTAGTACTAGCCTTATTATCAATACTTGAAATGATTTAATTGGGTGCTTCATAATTTGATTAATTGATTTACAGGTAACTTAAGAAGTGATATTGCAAGAAAAGTTTTGTTTTTATACTTTAAGGCAATGTGCACCAGTGAAAAATCACGATTTGTGGTCATTTGGTTTTTTTTGCATTTTTAGACAGTTTAATATGCCTAATTTCAGAATCATTATACCATTTTATCATCGAAATATTGTTATTATGTAATGAAAGTGCTTTTATTTCACAAACCATTCACAAATCATATATATACTGGGAAAATCCTTATTACCTCCCCTGCCTTTGTTCAGCTTTCTGTTTATGGAAAAACATACAAATAACGTCAGATTAGTATAATTTTTAAAATCAGGTTACCCCAAATATATGGAAAAACACACTAATAACGTCAGATTAGCATAATTTTTAAAATCAGGTCACCCCAAATATATGGAAAAACACTAATAATGTCAGATTAGCATAATTTTTAAAATCAGGTTACCCCAAAAATATGGAAAAACATGACCCTTGAAGTCTGAAATAGTGTATATGATCACACAAAACATATCACTTGCTCCATAATGGCATCTGTTTACATTTTTTTCTTCATATTGATCACTCAGGCTATAAAAATGTTTTTTAAGAAAAATCAAAATAATCTCATTGCTGAAGATACAGATTTGGACCTAGTACTGAGTGACATTCAAAGTACATGTACTACTTGTTAGTTCGTGTTTCAATTTTTACTTCTAATGTCAGTTTTCTCAGAGAAGAAAACCAAGACACAATTCAAAATGGAATTGTATGCTTGCCTATTTTCTGAGAAAGGAGATGAGAGTGACATGTGTTTGCTAAGTTGAAAATCACAGTTATAAATGGTTTTTGAATTATGTTAATAGATGTTTGAACTCTGTTCTCGTTTTTCTCACTTTTCTGTTTTAGCATTGTATCAGATTTTAGGAACAAGATTTCTATAAAATAAACTATCAGTCATATTAGAATGAAACTTTGCACATTTATTAATTATAGTGTTATTTACATTGTGACATTTAGATTTGTTAATTACTTTTTACTGTCTTTGACTTGAAAGGTGGGAATTAGCATAAAAAATTATGTCATTTTACAACAATAAAAAATGTTAAAGTAAAACTGATAAGAGAAAACTTTTTCTCACAATGTAGATACAGTCTATATGTACACATAAGTGATGAAAAAGGCAAAATATTACTAACTTGGAAACTTTTGAAATTATTTCTATCCAACATGGTAGTTGTTTACCTTGGTTTCCATAGCAATGGATAGTTAGTTATAATACAAAATTGATGGTTATTTACATTCACAGAACCAAGAGTTTCAAGTTAGTACAACAATTTTTTTTTAAATCATGCAGGAAAAAAAAATTATTGCCACACATTGCCTTAAGTGCTAATCATGTTTTAAAATCAACTCTTGATTATCCATATATTGGAGTGAAAGGTTGGCTTGGCTATATGAAAAAAAAGGTGGTGCTGATAAATATAGATAAATTTACTACTGTTGTAGTCAGCCATTGTGGTATACACATTGAATTGGACATATGAAAAATATAATTCAGATTCATAGCATTATTTAGGATATCCCCAAAACAATGTAGAACAATCTTTTAAAGTATGTAATGATATAAATGTTTTTGATTCATTTAAAAGAAAAGAAAAGCAACATAAAGAAACGATCCTGCACATCATGAATGTAAGGACATACAGATTGAGTCTTAACCACTTGCTGACTGGCATATACATGGTTTAATGAAATTCTTATGTATGCTGATTTGTGGTTTCATTCACTTTATGTCTGATAATTTATTAGTACTGAATTTATGTAACATATGCTTGTAGAATTTCTTGTTTCAATATTGTAATAGTTTTTACACATACACCAATAGCACAGTGTTTGTTGTCTGCCACTTTTTTACATCAGCATATATGCATTTTATTTTCTAATAACTCTACTACTTACAGTTGGACAGAAAATCTATTGCTAAGATAATCCTTCCCTGTGTAATTAAGAGTCGATCATTTAATAAGCATTTGTTATTGCTTTTCAGACAGTGGAAGGCATTTTCTTTATGTTTGGATCCATGGCTGAGTGTGTGGACTTGGAGGAGACAGTTTATCTGCCAGTGTTAATGAACATGGTTCCCTCCATTCACTTCACCAACATAACTCTTCTTTCCACGGCTCTCTATATGATAGGTACTTCTTTTTCAGCATTTGCCTCTCATGACTCTTACCTGCTGCATGAGACCTCATTCTTCTGATCACCAAACTAACCATCCATTATTGCCACTACATAATATTTATCTCCAGTCACACACATTGCCTTTCCTCTCAGTCACACTACTTGAAATTTTCTGTTCACTAACACTACTTAATATATATATTCATTCAGCAACAAATAATACAATGCTTCTGCCTCTCACAGCATGCACGAGATTATTGTCTGCCAACATAATCCATTTTCCATGGCACTTTGCACCCATTATTATTTCTAAGGACACAACTTGCCTGTCATAACCAAACGTGATATTTAACTGCCCTTCAAAAACTTTTCTAGTATAACTATTAGCACTTGTTATTTCATTGAACACATTACTCTCCTATAACACTAAAGACGATACTTAACTGCCTTTCTAAAACTTTTCTAGTATAACTAACTATAGCACTTTACATCAGTGTTATTTCATTGAACACATTACTCTCCTATAACACTAAACATGATACTTAACTCTCTTCTGACATGAGATTTGGTGATTTTTCTCCATCATAAGGTTTATTTAAAACATATCACTGCCAAGGTTCTGAAGTGTATATATACTTATTATATATAATTTTTATTGGAAATTGAATGGGCTTTAATAAAATACAGCTGTAAATGTACTGTTACATATTTGTACATTTTAATAAAATAAATATGAGGATTATTTTAATTTTTTCATGATAAAAATACAGATTTTACATTTAGACAAAGAAGGCCAAAAAAATGTTATGATGGGTAATTGAAAAACAATTATTATATTATTGAAATACAACATCTGCAACAGGAAACCAAATATCAGATAATTGTGATAGTAAATAATGAATTGACAAGTCTATTAAGTACTACCACTAGTACCAGCAAATTTGCGACTTAATTTTTGTAAAAGTAGGAAATTTCAACATTCAAATTCAGTTGTTAAAATATATAACAATAAAAGTGGATACTGAAATAGTGTTTGAAATATGTTTAAAACTGACTCAGATAAAAATTACAATTGAGATATATGTTTATTGTTATGCTATAGACTCTGTTTTTTTCCTTTCAATAATATCTAATCATGATGTAGCATGCAAACTTAATAGGATGACTGTGGTTTATGAAAAACAGTTTGTTTTTCTGAAAGCATAAGAAAGGACCACAAACTGTACACCTAATACGTGTTTTTCTTTGAATTTGCATAGTTTGATAACAATTAATTAATTTACAATTTCGACGAACATCAGTACACTCAGGATCCAAGTCAAAGGATTCCCAAGTAAGGCAATCACAGACTTAATGATGATGAACTGTTTGTTACCTCTAGTTAGCAAGTCACTGAACCCATTCAATATCTGGATGGGTACCCAGGCAGCTTTTTAGAAAAAATTGACAGCCCTAGATTTAACCAACATTCATCTTCTTTCAAGCTCCAGTGCACAAAAAGCCCACTGGTTTGCCAACTTTTTAGGTTGCATTGAATATGATAGATAATCAAGTTCAACTAAACAAGTTTTCACTATATTTGTGCTGTACAACTATTAATAGCCTATTCTAAATAACAGGTACTGAAGAGATATACACATACACTGTTTATTGTTTATAATGCTTCACAATTAATACCTTTTTTTCATTGTTTTGTATTCTACATGGAAGTATGTTGAATAGAGTTTTAAATGTTGTCTAGTCTATTTAGAATTTATCTATTTTGAATTTTAATTAAAGTTTAGTAAATTAACAATAAATTAGAAGTTAATCAATTAATTTTCAGTTTGCAATAAATTATCACATGCATGCATGCATGCACACACACACTTTTTGTTTTACTTGAACAAACATTTAGCACTTCCACTCTGTTTTTTCATTTACCGAAGGCTCCTTTGGAGAATGGATGAACAGTCATCCAGAAATCTTGAATTGTGTGTTGCCATTGGTACTGCAGGGCTTAGGGAACAGCAAGGTTGGCACTGCCGCCACAATGGCATTAAAGGATATAACCAGAGAATCCCTTGATCACATCCGTCCATTCATCCCACAAATTCTTTCAACTAGTCAGGTCAGCTAAATTGTCTTGCTTTTGGTTCTTCAAACAGTTTAATACAATATGTTTCGCTCCTAGAAAAGAATGTTGAGGAGAGGAGAAATTAACAATTGCAACTATACAGATGGCTAAAGTTTAAAGTGGTTAATATTTTTTTCACATTCACAAAAATAGTTTCATTACTTAGCATCGCAAGTTTTTCAGTAACTAAGTAACAGGTATTTTATTATGGTATTCCTGTATTTTGTTTCACTTACAGGCAGAATGTTTTGGTTGGGGACAGAATATTACAGCAAAAGCATTGTTGGTGATGGTCATAAGGAAAGTAAATGTAACAAATAAGCTGACATTTTGCATTGAGCAAATCAGGAAGCATTAAGTAGGACCAGAGCTAAAAATTATATTAATGAGTATCTGCTTAAAATAATATTTTAAAGGTAGTACATGAAAATGTAAGAAAATAAAAAGTAACTGATTATCTTCATTGGTTATTAAGATATACCCTTTTATAGTCATGAATTTGTGTTGCAATGAAGGTTTATGGATAAGTACAATTTGTTACAAATTTAAATTTTAGACATTATATTTATTACTTTATTCATTAACAGTTTGTTTCACTTATGACAATACAAATAATTTTGGATATGTAGTTGAGCAAAGTTTGGGGTTACCTATCCAAGTACAGGCCTATGCTTTTTTTTTTTGAAATCTTATTTTAAAAATAATTTAAAATTGTTTTGATGTTTTAAAACAATGATTTGTAATTGATTTGTTGCAGAACATACTTCAGAAGGACATCCTTTTGGTGAGTAGACTTCACTTTCACCACTTTCACATTTCTTAGGAATAAAGCCTGTATAGTTTTGTGAAAAGTTTTGTTTAGCATATAATAAATAGTAATAAATCTTTAATTTAATTATATTTTGGTGGGATTTTGTTTTTTTATTGAATGTACCCTGATGTCTATTCTATTACAGTATTAGTAGTATTTGTACAAATAAGTCACGGAATAGCATTTATTAGAGGAAAATTTAAATAAACAGGATCAGAATATATGCTCTTTCTTCAGCTGACCCGCAGGAATGATAAACCAGCAAGCACATTTTAATCAGATAATGTATGGAGCCTGGTCACTCTAACCTTTTCTCTTTAAAATGTTTTGTTCATTTTTGATGTTTTCAGATATGTAGGCCACTTTACAAGTTAGACTACGTTTTAATCTAAATTGCCTTTCCATCGATATCCAGATGAGTGCATACAGTAGGAGAGTGAAGGCTTTCTTGCATCCTACAACCCAGAACTAAAGGCCTATAGCTGGGGGAAATAAATGTTAGAGACACTGCCCTTCTGATGAGGGTATATTAATAGAATGGCTCAGTATTTGCCTATGAAGATGTGGTCAATACCAAACTGGTGTCAGCAAAACAAATGGGCTGCTAACTCAGTCTATCTTAACTAACTCAGTTTTTCTATCCAGAATCAAAGACAAATTGGTTGCCACCCTTACTGATATGGACTGATTGTTAGTTACACAAGGCAGAAGTAGCAAAGCCATTTCCTTTATGGATTGTTTTCCTCTATGCTGTGGTGCACCACCAACCACATTCAGAATAGATTCTTGGTCTTTTTTCTATTGCACAAGAAGCGAAAATTGAGAAGAGTGAACAAGGTTCAGGTGGTGATTGCCAGTAAAGTCAAAGATGGAAAGGGGCAAATGTGCATGACTGGGTGGGTCATTACAGTCCACTTGGGGGTTGCATATGGCTTGATGAATGGATTCTGCAAATTATTTGTTGTCCTTTTGCAACTTCACTCCTTGATGGGAAGCATTATCTACTTGGTACCCTCAGATCGGGTAAATAGGAATTTGGGCTCAGGAAGTCTTTCTAGACTTTTATTCTGGACTGTTTTTGTGGTCCCAAAGCTGTCCTTGGAATAGAGTCTAGAGATAGATTTACACTCCATCGCTTCATTTCAAGATATTGTTCATCAACATTATTTGCAGCACCATTCTACTAGGAGTGCTGCAATAAGCAGCAGTCTTAAATACTCATTTTCTTATCATGCTAGACAAATATATCTGGTTTATGTTCCAGGAGTGTTTCAGTTAAGTGTGCTTCCAGTCAACCTTTCCATAAGATGTGCTGCTATTGTGTTTCTGTCTTTGTTTATCTCCTCTTTAAATTTGTGTGGCCTTTATTTCTGGCTTTTATAAGTAAACCCCACCCCCACCCCCAAGTCCTATTGTTTACTCATGTGGTAAATATTCCAGAAAAACTTATTGTTACTTAGAAAATATCTCTGTGGGACTTTGGCCTAAGATATGGACATCTTTTTAATTTGGCCTATGATGTGAGAATTATTTTTTACATTAATATCATTTGAACATCAGATAACTATCCAGGTGAAAATTATGAAAAAGATCCATTTGAAAAATATTTACGTTCTGGGTTCTTTTTCCAATCTTAAGATTTTATGAAGCTACACTGTGAGGGGTATGTAGGCATGATTGGGGTTGTTTGTTTTTTTTTAAGTCTACTTTATAAACATTATTCATAATTTTTCTTAGAATCTTTTCTTTCTTTTGTGCAGGAACGAGATGCAATGCGTTTGATGTCTTGTATTGGTCAGGTGCTGTCCATTCTGCCTATTCCAGACATAATGAACTACCTGGATGCTATTTTAGTGCCACGGCTAGAGAACATGCAGCACCTGGTTAAACAAGATGTGAGCTTCAACTCACTTCAATTTTCTTAATTCTTATTTCTTCAATTTTCTCAGTCATATCTGAATAGTTATTCCAATAAGGTTAAATATTATATTTCTTTTAATCTAAAGTTAAATTAGGTGTATGTGAAAATTGTTTTATTAAGAGCTAATTGCACAATTGCACAAGATAATAAAATTCATAGTACCATATTTTTTTACCATAACTTATACATAACAGCTTATTTTTTGCACTTGATTCACTTGTGCTCTTGCATTCCTTGCCGATTTAAAAGTAATATAATTACACTGCAGGCTGTTATTTATTATTTTAATGTTTGAAGCCTAGCCAGTCAATACAGAAACAGCTAGTGTCTCCATTCCATTGCAAGCCATTGTTTATTATGTTAATGTGTTTGAAGCCTAGTGAATCAGTACAGAAGCAGCTAGTGTTTCAAGTCCAGCTACTATCATGGCTGTTTAGCACTCTGGACACTAATCGTGAATCTGGGGATTCTGCTGATGGACAGACTCCCAAAACTCCTGTACCCATTGGCCCCAAACCAGTAAGATAATTTATTTTTATTTGTTTATCCTCCACACACTCTTTCTCACATCTGTCTCTCTCTCCACCATTCCTTTCCCCCTCTTGTTCTACTCGTTTCATTTATTTCATTTTAGTATTTAAATGAGAATTTCACTTCTTGTCTACCATTTAAATGAGAATTTCACTTCTTGTCTACTTTACCATTTAAATGAGAATTTCACTTCTTGTCTACCTTACCATTTAAGTATTTAAATGAGAATTTCACTTCTTGTCTACTTTACCATTTAAGTATTTAAATGAGAATTTCACTTCTTGTCTACTTTACCATTTAAGCATCAAATTTTAAAAGTTTGGTAGTCTACATGTTAGTTCACTCCTTCAGTTGATAGTTGCCATATAATTATTGATAGTTAACATTTGCTTAAAAAAATGTGAAATGGTTGTGAAATGGTTCTCATGTTTGTTTTCTACACCTAGGCAAAAAATATATGCTAAAATTGCTATAGTGTTTGCCTCACAGCAGACAAGATATATTATAAAAGAATTAGCATTAGTGAAAACAGATTACATCAGAATACTGGATGACACAAGGTCTTTGTTGAGACCCTGTTTGAGAAAGAGTTCACATTAAAGAAATTATATTCACCCAGTAGAGGTTTTTAATTTTAATTCACACTTTTCCATTTGAAAATCCCTATGCTGTCAGTAAGAAAGTTAGCCTTGAATTGTAGGCATTCTTTCTATTTCAGGCAAAATGTTTTTCAACTTTATTTATATTTCAGGTTTTTGTGGTAATGCAACAAATTCTTCCTACAATACAGGAGCTTGTCGCCAAATGGAAAGCAGAACCCAGCATTGTAGAGGTCAGTTTCTTATGATGCAGTATTTTTATACAAGACAGAAAGATGTCTGTGAATTCTTTTTAATTATGCTTTTAAAATGTTGCATTCAATATTTAATTTACAGGATTGTTTTTATTATGTTGTGTTACTTTACTTAAACATTTATATTACTTTGCTTGCAGTTTTGGTTTTCATTAAATTTGATTAATGGCTAATAATGTTAGAAATGTTTAGACATGGAATGAAACAAAATATAGTATAATTCTTCTTTCACTAAAACTTTAAAATATTCCTTGTAATTCTAAATTGTATTATTTAGTTGCATAAGATGAAAATAAAGTTTGCATCAGAAGCAGCTAATCCTTGATCAGCTATCGTAGTTTTGCAAGATTAAAAGCCAGGAAGCAAAAATCTTTCATCTTTTGTCATGTTATTCATTTTAGTTGATAGCATATATATTTCTTCCTATCATGCAACTAGATGTGTATACGGTAAGAGTAGGATATGCTCTCATTGTGATAATAAACTTCTTCCTGTCATGGAACTGGATGTGTATACATTAAGAGTAGGATACGCTGTCATTGTGACAATATACTTATGCAACTAGATATGTATATATTAAGAGTAGGATTTTCTTTCATTATGACAATATACTTCTTCCTGTCACTTAACTGGATGTGTATACATTAAGAGTAGGATACGCTGTCATTGTAACAATATACTTATGCAACTAGATATGTATATATTAAGAGTAGGATTTTCTTTCATTATGACAATATACTTCTTCCTGTCATGGAACTGGATGTGTATACATTAAGAGTAGGATACGTTATCATTGTGACAATATACTTCTTCCTGTCATGAAACTAGATGTGTGAGAGTAGGATATGCTGTCATTGTGACAATATACTTCATTTAGTGTTCTATCAGTTTGTACAGATGTAAGGCTGTCAGGGATTGATGCGGTGCAACTTCCTTATTCAGTGGCAAACAGGAAAACTGGTCCAAATCCAAGAAATTATTTTTCATTTACCTGGTGATGTTTGAAATCTACATGAGGATACAGACCCTATTTATCTGAATGATCTCTTCATCTTCTGTCAGATTTCTAAGCAATTTGCTAAATATTGAGACAGACTCTATAGATCAATTAACAAAATAGAATGCGCAGCTGCTGGTGTATGTATCTTCCTTCCCAGATCCAACTACATTGTAATAGATGCCTTCTCAGTCAGCATGATTACAAGCACCTTCTCTAAGATCCTAATAAGCTCAGGTACAAAGTAGGTACATCCTGATTATGGCTGTTCCATTAATCAACACTTCTATGCCTGTATGCTTTACTACCTCTCGTAATGTACTCTGAAGTAGATGACCTATGACAATGCATTCATTGACAGGGCCAAGGTCTAGGTCGTTTTGTGACAGTTAATGTCGTATTCATCAAGCTGTGGTTTTTTTGGCTGACTCTAAATGTCTCTAGCAGTAGCACTGTCCTGTTGGCTGTGTTTAGTGATTTTGTCGACCACTGACTTAAATTTGAAAGCTTGTATTTAGCAACACACTGGGTTAGTGTTAGGGTTGGGATTAGTGTTTGTTTTATTATGTTCATGTCATAATTTAAAAATAAATAAATTGAGCTGAATCATTGCTCCAGTGCCTTGCTTGTTAGAGTGGACTTGTTGGTTCTAAGTTTGATGCACATTTGAATGGTTAGAAAATGGACCTATTACTCTTATCTGGTGCAAACCTTGATTGGTCAGGAGAAAAAGGTTTACTCTTAGTCTCCTCTGATTGATGATAAAACACAACACATTTTCACCTCAAAAATGAGGTAAGGTGTGAATAAGTATGTTGCTAGGGCAAGCAACAGAGATTCTAGATAACTTCCATTGGAATCCTGGATTGCTGACTCTCTATACACGTAGATCTTATTAAGTCAACATATGCATGAGTGAAAAGTCTTTTTTAATGGTGAAATATAGATTTTTTTTTTAGATTTTAATGGTGGATGTAACTGTTGTCTTCTGTTGACTGTTTGAAGTCAGATACTGGCAGTTCTCACAATTAAAGGATATGGGTCTATGCTTGTTGACACTTTTAGGCACTTAATAGAATAGACCAAATCCCAGCTGGGGTTTGGGGATATTTTTGTTTTATCAAGATTTCATTCATTATAGCTGTCTATAATAGACTGTTTAAGTTGTTAACAGATTTTTTTTTTATACACTGAATATACTCTCAGATCTTTTAAGAATTTATCTAGTGAATGTTAGTAAGGACCCCCTAAGTGTGCAGCGATTGGGGAGAGAAGAAAAAATTCACTAGTGCATTAAACATTTGTCTTCTCCTCTTTTTTAAGGGCATACCTATATATGGAGCCCTGCAAGCTTATTTTATGATCAGTGCACACCCTCCTTCTACTGTATTCACATGGGTAAGTATTCATGAAAATTTATTTTACTTAGAAAATATGTTTCCTTCTCTTGTTTCACAGGCTGTGAGTGAAATGTTCAAAAAATCACTCTCAACGTTAATGGATGATTTTCAGCCTTTAGCTAACAGTGTGGCAGACATGATGATTCAGATGTATGAAACTACTCCACATGCCTCTATACTGGATGTTGCCAGACAGGTTTGCTCTTTTATATTTGTCTCTTTGGAATTTTTCCTGTATACAGTGCTTTATGTTGTCTAAAAAACTGAGAAGATGTGCTCACTGGTGAAATATTTTTATGTTTTAAGCACAGTGTCAAACTTTTACTTTTCCTGAGAGAGCTTCCATGTTATGCTCAGTCCATTTAGGTAAAATCACTCTGGTTGTGTTAGGCTCAATCCATTTAGTAAAATCATTCTGGTTGTGTTAGGCTCAATCCATTTAGTAAAATCATCCAGGTTGTGGGAGGTTCAGTCAATTTCTCATTCAGGTTGTGTGAGATTCATATCAATTAATAAGATCACTCAGGTTTTATTATGTTCATCTCAATCCATTCAATAAAATCACTCATGTTTTGTTATGCTCAATCCAGTTAGTAAAATCACCCAGGTTTTCTTTGGATCAATTCAATTATTAAGATCTCTCAGGTTTTGTTAGGCTCAGTCTGTGTAATAAAATCACTCAGGTTTTGTTAAGTTCAGTCCAGCTAATAAAATCATTCAGGTTTTGTAAGGCTCAATTCATGTAATAAAATCACTCACGTTTTTGTTAGGCCCTGTCCTTGTAATAAAATCACTCATGGGTTTTTGTTAGGCTCTGTCTGTATAATAAAATCACTCTGGTTTTGTTAAGCTCTCTCCATATAATAAAATCACTCAGATTTTGTTAGGCTGTGTTCATATACTAAAATCACCCAGGGTAGGATCAATCCATATAATAAAAACACTCAGGCTTTGCTTGGCTCAGTGCAATTAATAAAATCACTCAGATTTTGTTAGGCTCAATCTATATACCAAAATCACTCAGGTTTATGGTTTATTTTTTCTCCTCTAGTATTTGTTTATTATTATTTTTTCTGTTACCATTACCTAACATTCATTAATTCCTTTTTTTTTTGACCTTTACCTACCATTCATAAATTCACTCTACTTTTTCTGTTACCATTACCTACCATTCATAAATTCATTTTTTTTTGTTTTTGGTTTTAATCTTTACCTACCATTTATAAATTCACTCTGCTTTTTCTGTTATCATTATCTACCACTTGTAGAAGTAAAGTGAACTTTGAACTTGGCTCTTTTGCAGTATGTATTTGGTAGTCTTTAGTATATTGTAAAATACTGTTAAAATTGATCTTAGGCAGAAAAGAAATGTTTGGGGTTTTTTATTTTATATGTTAAGATTATTTATATTTTTTGCTTTCTAATCCAGGTGAATATTGTACAGTGCACCTTCAATTTGCATACACACACACTCTCACACAAACACACACACACACACACACACACACACATTGTAACAAAAAATATAGATTACTGCTCTTTATAACACCTCAGTGGCTGACAGTTTGGTGCACTATAATACTGAATGATTAATTCTTGTTTTGTTTTTAAAGAAAATAGTGACCTCATGTTAGTTAATTGGCTTTAAGCAATCTGATAGCTGCTATGAGAACTGAAATAAGGAGTTTTGTTTTCTATCACCTACAAAGAGTATACCAATCTTACTTTACTAGTACTTGCTCTGCAGACACCACACTTAATAATATTGGTGATATTTTTTTTCTTTTTATTTAAACTTGTCATTTTTTTAATTCTAACCATTTGCTTTAATAATTGATTAGTTTCAGAAAGCTGCACATAACTCTAGTACTGACTGGACGTGCTGCACTACTGTTGTTTTGTAGACATATTTATTGCCATTGTTTTGTTGTGTGGAAACTTTGGGCATTTCTTATCTTTTGTTTTTGACACTGTCTAGTCTGTGATCAGCTACTTTACTGCATGCCATTTACAGTGACAAATTAAGCCTTACTGAATTAGACATGTGACTTAGCTTATAGCAAGGGAGATAACCATTTAGGAATCAAATGTGATGCTGCTTTTTGTTTGTATAGTTATTGGCACGTTAACGTAGCACCTGTTGTACATAGAAACCTTATTTTCTGTTTGTGAATTAAATGGCATCATGTGGGCATCATTGGCATCAATATTTTGTGTTCTACTTATAACTTAAAAGTTCATTTCTCTCCCCACAATTCCACTTAGATAATGCAGAGATACCATTAGCATTTATTGTTAACTTGTTAATGCCCCTTGAATTTACTTTAAATTCATCTCTCTGTCTGTGATGCAGAGTGATTTATGAGACATCATAGGCATATATTCTTATGGGCCCATATGCTTACTTCAGACTATTTGTCTGTGATTCTGTGATTGTGAGTTATGTAGACATCATAGGCATTTATTGTCGTAGGCCCATATACTTCAAGCTATTTGTGATTCTGATTTATGTAGACATCATAGGCATATATTCTTATGGGCCCATATGCTTACTTCAGACTATTTGTCTGTGATTCTGTGATTGTGAGTTATGTAGACATCATAGGCATTTATTGTCATAAGCCCATATACTTACTGCAAGCTATTTGACTGTGATTCTGATTTATGTAGATATCATAGGCATATATTGTTATGGGCTCGTATACTTACTTCAGACTATTTGTCTGTGATGCAGAGTTAGTTTTACATAGACACATTAGCATATATTGTTATTGGCCCATTTGTTTATTTAAACCTCATCATTGATTCAGAGCTAGATCATGCAGGCATCATTAGCATGTATTTTGTTTATTCCAGATTATCCTGCTTTTTGGTACTGATGCTTCTTTTGCCCAGTACATTCATACTATGCTCAATGTCATCTGCAACAAGACCCTACAGTTGTACCCTGCAGGTAACCCCTCCCTCCTTCCCGTCTTCATTCATCTGTCTATCCTTGCAGTCAGTATCATCTGTTCAATATACATAAATGTCTATCATTTTGAGTTTGCACCCTTGAACATACTTTATTATTTTAGCACTTACCATTTCTAGACTGTTCTCCCCTGTGTCTAGAATCTTTGGAACAGCAGCTTCAATAGTTAGCTGTGGGTATGCATTTACTTTTGTATGTGTATAGCAGGGGTGGGGGCATTTGGGGTGGGGGAGAAGTCCTTTTTTTTTTTTGGTAATATATTGCCCCATTTAGAACATGTTTTGTAGAAGTTGAATGCCTCTGACGCAGAAACTCCTCTTCGTGTTTTGTTGCCATCAACGGCATGCTGATAGGCGTGTTTGTGTAGCATTATTACTTGTTCACACAGCATTGGAGCCAGTCTTGTGTTTGTGAAGGTATTTGTATAAAGATGTGTGCTTAGCTGGTATTAATCTGTTTTAAACCTAGTTTACACTCTGAAATGCATACACAAAATGTTTGTTTTTGTTTATGCACACAGGAGCATGCAGATTGTTGAGGGCAGTGGGGATAATTTTGGTATTAGAATTTTTTCTTTGTACTAAATGTTTATTGAATGTCTAACTCCAATAATCATTCACATTATAGCAATCACTGTTGTGTAGCGTCTGTTATAGTTGTTCCTGTTTTACTTGTATGCATTGTTTATTTCTTTGTTTTATTAATAGATGCACTCTATGTAGTGGTAAATTTAGTGTGCCTTGTGGCTATTTTAGCCTTAATTTCTAGCACTCACAGCTTTAAGTTCAGGTACTTTTTTTTTTTTTTGGGGGGGGGGGGGGAGTATGGATTACTTTAGCTGAGGATGGGTTTTCTAAATGTTATGTATATATTTATTTTTGTTTGGGGTACTTTTTTGGGGGGGGGCAACTTTGCAAATAAAAATGTGACGTGTTGTAAGTTGCATTCTTAAAAAAAAAGAGTAAAACACAGTTTCTCTTTTGATTATTTTGTCTTCAGTTCTTCGGGAACCTGATGTGGTAGAAGCCTTCATGATTTTTCTGGGAAATGTAAGCCAGGCATTTTTCTCCCTTTATGTTCTTTGCCCAAGTAGTAGTTTCTTTCGGATGTGTTGCTTAGTCTTTTAAAAAGCATGTACAAATTGGATTCCTACTTAAAAGCATGAATTTTAGATTGTTGAGAGTGTTTACTTCAGATTTATGTTGCACATTTACCATAAACTTTCGGCATTCACAGATTTTATTTGTACTCAAGTTTTTACTATTCACAGTTCTGTATACCTTTATCCTGTATTCAAGATAATCAGTGTTGTATATTTGCGGTATTCATTTCTGTACCTGTTCCATATTGATTTCAGCAACAGTAATGCATCTAGTAAAACTTTCTCCTATTATCTCTTAACTAGGCATAATATGCACACACACAGAGAAAATCCAGGTGTGTATTAAATAGCTGTGAAATTTGCAAAATTATAGCTATGCACGTTTACCTTGTTATTAGATAACAAATCAAAACTTAAATGTATGTACTGCAGCACGATATATAAATGTTATGACAGCCCCTCCTTTCTTGTAAAATTTCAAAAATAATGTATCTTGTCTTTTTCTAAAATTAATTAAGCAATGGTATATTGAATTCAAAAGTCAAAAGTTTAGCTTATGCTAAAAACTTGATACATGCTAATATCTGCCATTGATTATACACACATCAACTTCAAAATGGTGAACAGAAAACGGAGTAGATGTTGAAGTTTAGTCTTCGGTGTCAGATAAGATGATATATTTTAATTGTCAAAAATAACAGTAGAACAGTTTTGTAGATCTGTGCACTTGTACACACATGAACATAATAACAATTTTTCTCATTTTTATGCGCTATTTTTAAGTGTTCTTTTCACAACTCTGTATTTGACTTACAGGGGGAGAAAAGTGCATCACTTGCTTTTATATTTCTATAGTATAGATTCTCTTATATTATCTTGAACATGATTTCTACATTCTTTGTTAATTTATTTTAATATTGGGATTGGTGGAGCTGAACGCCTATTTATGAATATGTATTTGTAGCAGTTTTCAAAAATGTATACCAGATATATATAGATAGATAGATAGATATATGTGTGTGTGAATACCGAAAGTTTACCATATTGTCTTTTTATGTTTTTCATTAGTTTTAGTATGTAGGAATATAATTGCTAAGATATTGTTTTGTAGTTTTCAAGGCAATGTTACTGCTATGGTGGTTTTTTATTAGTGTTAGTATATAGGAATATCATTGAAATAAGTGTCTTTAGTTTTTAAGGCAATGTTACTGCTATGTACTGAAGTTAGATGCATGTAAAGCTAATGAAAAGTTTTATCTGTTGACCCAAAACCCAGTGAATAAGTTTAATCCATAGTTTAAACTGTGGAGTTTGGCCTCCTGTGAAATTCCTTTTGTTCGTTTTCCATTTTTAACTTTCTTTTTATAGTTTGCATATATCTCTCTGTACATTACATTTACTTTTAATTGACATAGAGATGTACAGAATTTTTTTAAATTTTGATCTCTGTGATTATAATTATTTCAGTTATTAAAGAAAACACGACCTCAGTTAGTCTCCAGTGGTGTTAACTTGGAAGCTGTTTTAAAAGCAGGTCAGATTCATATTTGAATTCATTAAGTTTTATACTAGTTTAACATTCATTTAATTTACATCCATATTTGAATATTCTTTACTTTGATTTACTCTTTAGCCACTTGTATAATTTCAATTCTCAGTGTTACTACAAGCTAAATGCTACAGAATGCTTGTGGTTTTGTTACACATTCACAGTTTCTCTGTCTTCTTTGATATTTTATATTTTTATTTCAAGTTCACTTTCAAAAGTTTCACATTTTGAGTAATTGCTTTAATTATTAAATATAATTATTAATAAATAAACATTCCATACAAGTTTGGTTTTAATTGAATACTCTGTAGATGAATTAACATTTTAATTGTTTTCTCTACTATAAACAAAATGTGCACTTCGCTGAGATGTGATCATATACTTGCAGGGTAAGCTATAAAGTCAAAAGTAGTTTGTTAATTGATTTAAATACTCTCTCTACATGTGTATTGTATTTGTTTTGTTTTCAAAGTACTGTTGTAAATTTAGGTAAACATTTTAATTTACATAGTGTTTAATAAATAGTCATTTTATACAGTAAAAAAAATTATCAGGCACCGTATTTTTACCTAGACTATAGATAAAATGAAACATCATAATGTTTTATTTAATTTACCAAGGAGTATTTATGGAGAAACTCAGTTTGAGACAGCACTCTCACCTTTAGCTAGTTCCATAGTTTCTTCTTTTTTTGTTGGAAACTGTTTCTTCATCCAATACTGACAGTTACTTTCTTAATCTAGTGTGAATTTTTAAACTCTCCATAATATAGTTAATAAGAGTTACTTTCTTAATCTGGTATAAATTTTAAACTCTCCATAATATAGTTAATAAAAGCTACTTTCTTGATCTACTGTGTAAATTTTAAACTCTCCAAAATATAGTTAATAACATTTACTTTCTTGATTTAGTGTATATTTTAAACTCCATAATTTAGTTAATAAGAGTTACTTTCTTGATTGCACAGATGACTTGTGCAGCATACAGCAACCAAACCGCAGGTTTATTTTACACTATGCATCTAACTGATATGCTTAACATTGCCTGAATACATCATGACAGTTATGCAGAGGACTGATTTATACAGTATGTACTTGAGCAAAGTTAAGCCTGTTTAATTATATATAAGGGTTTGAAATGGGATTAGCTATGCAATATATAGATAAGTGACTAGTGCACAGAATAAATCATGACAGTCTGTGCAGAGAAGTTATGTATTCAGTATGCACTTAAGCAATGTTTAATTAAATGGTTTTGGAATAGGATTAGCTTGGCAATATGTAGATAAGTGATTTATGTACTAAATAAATAAGTTTATGCAGAGTACTGATTTATACCTGTGCAAAGTTAAGCCTGTTTAATTATACAGGATTTAGAATGGGACTAGTTTGACACTTTGTAGATAAGTGATCTATGCACTGAATAAATCATGGCAGTTTATGCAGAGTACTGACTTATACTTGTGCAAAGTTAAGCCTGTTTAATTATACAGGATTTAGAATGGGACAAATTTGACACTTTGTAGATAAGTGATTTATGTTCTGAAGTGTTATATATAGCTGAGGAAAGTAAGCTGCTGTATTTCATCAGGGCTTTTGTCCATTTTCTTTGTTTTGATGTAAGTATTTTCTTACCATTTTCTGTCTTTTTATAGTAAGTTGGTCTCGTCATTATTGTTATTATTTTGTTGTTATATTTTTATTAAATGTCTGTTTTTAATCTATTAGGAATTGCTACCATGGGTGTTGCAGAGCACTGTGTAGTCAAGTCCAGTTGCTTTTTTGTGGTGAGTCTGAGGCTTAAATAAATGACACATACTCGTCACAAACTTCCTTCACATTTTAGATCTGTTTTGTGGTGAGTCTGAGGCTTAAATAAATTATACTACAATTAAAAACTGTCATCTAAATGGACCAACTTTAGCATTGGATTTGGTCAGTTGTTTATGGTTAGGGCCTTATTGGATAGCTGCTGACTGCTTTTTCATTTGTTTTTCCCTGTTGCCAGCCAGTGCACTCTTGTTCATATTGTGAGTTGGGTGTTAAATCAGAGATTCTGATATCATTCACATGAAGAAGAAATAGCAAGAAATGTTAGCAGTAAAAAACAGCTGCTGTCATACCTGAATTATAGACATCATAGTTAAATATTGTTAAAGATATTGCTGTCTTTCATTTACAGGGGTAAACTTTGGATGAAGTTTTCCTTGTTCCACTGAAGGAGATCTTGAGAGCTATGGTTTCACAAACTATCTCTAGTTATTTTGTGCTTATCTCCATTATAAATATACTGTTTTATTTATTTACACTTTTACATTGATCTCCTGTTTTTATCTTTACCAGTTATGAACACCTAAGATTTTTAACATTTTGTCTCTTTTGACAGATTGAGTTTCTTGTGGCTGCATCTGAAGAAGAGAGTATGAAGGTCATCATTAACAACAACATGCAATTCATTGTGGATCGAGTCTTGAGGGTGAGACCACTTAAAACAGTAAACAAAGATGGGTGGGGGTTAAGACATCATATAGAACCTTTAGAAAGTGCCTGTCATCTTGTAGGCCTGCAAAAATATGAGATTAGAATTACAGTATGCATACTTAATTTTTGTATCTTTAGAAAGTTTTGTAGTCACCCTCTACACATGCACTAATACATGTACTAAGATTAGAGTCCTGTATGTTGGATAAGGCTAATAGTTTAAGGATGTTTATCTGTGATAGTTTTATTGTTGACTGCAGTAATCTAGAAAGCTTTAGGAAAACAATGTAAGTCAAGAAAATAATACTTATCCTCTTAATGACAGTTCACAATACTGTCACTTTAATTGCCT
Source organism: Sinotaia quadrata (assembly GCA_028829895.1). Taxonomy (NCBI): domain Eukaryota; kingdom Metazoa; phylum Mollusca; class Gastropoda; order Architaenioglossa; family Viviparidae; genus Sinotaia; species Sinotaia quadrata. The sequence continues at coordinate 126,986,671 of CM054178.1, read as the reverse complement.
TGCCCTCTAGAACATGTTGGTGTTAACTTTAAGTAGTTTCCCCCAACTCTCCAAACCTGTCAGTGAAACTTTAAGTTCTTGCTCCCATCTGCTCCCTCCCCCCCCCCCCCAAACTTTGTCAGAGTCACTTTAGGTGCCTTGCCCTCCAGAACCTGTAGGTGTCACTTTAAGTGCCTTGCACTCCAGAATCTGTCAATGTCACTTTTAAGTGCCTTGCCTGCCCACCCCCCAACCCAGAGCCTGTTGATACTTTAAAAAGCTCCTTCCTCTTCAGACCCCCATAAACCTGTTGATGTTACTTTAAGAAGCTTCTTCCTCTCCCAACCCCCATAAACTTGTGGATGTAAAATAAAGTGGTTTTCCTCTAAGCTAATCTTACTTTTATTGGCTTCCCCTCCAACCCATTGATGTCATTTTAAGAGACTTTTCTCCAAAACCTATCTAACTTAAGGACTCAGATGTTTTACACTTGGATTAGCAGTCATGGTCTAGATATATAATTAGCTCTTTGTATTTGGGGCACTGTCGTAGTCAAGTAGATATATAATTAGCTCTTTGTATTTATGGCACTGTCATGGTCAAGTAGATATATAATTAGCTCTTTGTATTTGGGGCACTGTCAAGAGGTCAAGTAGATTTCTAATTTAGTTCTTTTTAATTGTGCATAGCTCAGCAGTCATAAAAAGCAGTTAGAGTGCATCACTTGTAGCCTTTCATAAGCCACCCACTTCTTCAAATCAATAATATTTGGTTGTGCTATCATTCTTAGTCATACTTAGGACAAATTTTTCACAAGTGAATTCCAGTCCATTTGCAATAGATTCATTCAGAATGTTGTAAAGCTTTGTTGAGAATTTCATCTCTATAGTTGGCAACAGCCATTATTTGAGAAGAAATATTGTTGCAGGCAATTGGTGGAGAAGCAGCGCGCCATATAATGGAAATAATATCTGATGTTCTACTGGCATGCTGCAAGTACCATTTTGTCGTTCTCAACAGTACCATCAGGGCACTTCTAGAGAGAGAAGGATATCCTTCTCCACGTGCCTCTCCACAAGACAAACAGAACTTCTTAAAGACATTAATCAGGTACTGTGAAGTATATCAGCAAGTTTCACATCTCATTTAACAACTCTTCATTCTTTTTCTGTGGTTTGAGAAATATTTTAGGTCTCTCTTTATGGTTTAAGATTTTTTAAAATGATTAAAATATTTTATGAGAACAGAATGAAGTCTATAACAGAATGAAATCTAGCATATAACCTCCATCAAAACAGAGAGAAAATTTTTTAATGTATTCTCTATGAAAATAACTTTCAGATTATGAATCTTTTCACTGTACTTGTCAGACAATTCAGTATATAATTGTGCTGAAGAATATAATTTTTCTCACTACCTATATAATTGAAATATCACTTTGCTCAAAATTATAACATTCTTTTATATTGTCCCTTAATTACAACACCAAAAATCCTGCATTTCCCTTGCTATAATTTTATAACATTTCTCATAAGGGCATCAAAAGAATTTAACCAAGGGGGGATTTTAATTCTCTCCTTTTCTGTGTTCAAAGAAGAGAGAAGTCACAGGCTTTATCTTTAAAATTTATATTTCTTGTATATCTTTAGGGAGTAGAAAATATTGATAGCATGGTTGCAGTTTGCCTCCAGTATTTTTATTCAGGATACAGGATTCAAGTTTCTTGAATGAAAACAGGGTTCTGGATGCCCAAGTGTGTTGAATGAAAACAGGGTTCAGGATGCCCAATTGTCTTGAATGAAAACAGGGCTCTGGATGCCCAACTGTCTTGAATGAAAACAGGATTCTGGATGCCCAAGTGTCTTGAATGAAAATGGGGTTCTGGATGCCCAAGTGTCATGAATGAAAACAGGGCTCTGGATGCCCAAGTGTCTTGAATGAAAATAGGGCTCTGGATGCCCAAGTGTCATGAATGAAAACAGGAATATATATATGTTTGTTTTTATTAAGAGTTAACATGAAAACAGTTTGTGTGAGATTCGTGCCCAAAACCTCAAGCATTGAAAATTTTTTTCTTTATCACTCTAGCTATAAGAGTAAATCTAATTATGAAAATATCATTATTATTTTGTTAATAAAGCTTTATAGAATAAAAACAGTCACATAATGCTTTTCTTAGTATGTTTTATGTTACTTACAGTGACAAGAATAACAAGCGGAAGATGAGAGAAGTGGTCAAAGAGTTTTCTCTGCTATGCCGGGGACTACTTGGTACTGAATATGTGGAAGTTGCTAAACAATTTTTATAGCAGCTTCGACTGACTGTTTTGGAAAACACTGAAGCTGTGTGATTAGATGCAAGGCGCATTCTCACTGGGTGCACAAAGCCGTTGTGTGGGATGTTCACTAAATGCACATGTACTTTGTGATTTTTACTTTCGTGTGGAATTGGCTTCAGATCATCACTTGTTCTGTTCAGTTTTTGATAGCCATAATAGACATCTAGGGCATTTGTGTTCATATGATTTGAGACCATTTTAGTCCAAAGACTTTTTCATCATTGTATCTGATCCAGAAATAATTCAAGGGTAACTCTTGACGATTTTGTGAGTTTGTGACTATACTAGATTTCCGCTTGTCTTAGAGCATGTATATGTTAGAAATTTGTACAGCTGTACAGGCACATGATATTGTCTGTATTTTGTGTTGTGTTTTTTTATTCAGAATTGCTCCACAATCCAAACTTGGACTACTTCTGCCCTGAAACTAAAAAATCCAGGCCCGAAAGGATGCTGCCATGTGTAAATGGACCCTGTAGTTTTGCATACTCACTTTCACCTTTTGTGCTGTTAATGACATTGTGATTGTAGATGGTTCTTGATGACATTGTGATTATAGTAGGCTGTTGATGACAGAGTGGTTTTAGATGACAGTGAATGTCTGCATGACTTTAATTTGTAAAAAAAAATGCTAATTGTTCACATTGAGTGAATTTTGTGGAAAATGGATGTTGCTGACAGTATCAATGGAAATGACTTTTGTGGCATTGGTGTTTAAGATTGTATTCAATCATAATGATTATCTCTCAGTGAATGATTAACTATCGGTGATGTGCATATTTATTTATTTTTTTGTAAGTGCTCGTGTTGAGATTTAGAAATTGAAGATACATTTTCATAGTATTATGTTTGCTGTTATTGATTTAAATCACTGCTTTTGTCTGTAGGAATTAGACAGCAAATCAAAAAATTAAAGAACAAATTGATCTTTTTAGTAAATACAACTCAGATGTGTTTCATTATCTAGGCTTGTTTATGAAGAAAATATACTATCAATAGCCAAGTTGTTTTTCATTTTCTAAGCTAATTTATACTTAAACTATAGTGTGTACAGATGTACGGTGGAAAGCTGGGTTGTTTTTCAATGTAAAAACTAGGTCATGCTCTAACTACATATATATTGTGTTCAGTGGACACAGTACCAATAGCCGAGTTGTTTTTTTATTCTCTATGTTTGTAGATACCTAATACATCTATATAGTAGATAACATACAAATACAAAAGGGTTGTGTTTTTTCCCTTTAGACTCATTGATACTTAAGTACATTGTTTGCTATAGAGTACAAATACAAAAGGGTTGTGTTTTTTTAACTTTAGACTCATTGATACAGTACAGTGTGCATAGTAGATACATTACCAGTATAAAAGAGTTGTGCTTCTTTCTTAGGATTTATTGTGTGCAGTAGATACAGTACTGCATCAGAGTTTGTCATTCTCTGGGCAGTTGGTACCTAATTTCATTATTATATTACATCCAAGCCTAGTTGTTTCTATTTTTTCTAAACTGTTTAATCTTCAAGGATCTAGGTTTTCAGCAAATATATTTATTACATAAGTTGCTAAGCACATTTTCAGACTCTAGCTTATTGTTAGTCTTTTTTATACTATTTGTCTTAGATTAAATGTGTGAATTTTTTTTTGTTTTAATGTGGGTGGGTGTTTAACACACATTTTACTGTCTTAGTGACTTACTATTTATATGTAGCAGTCGTAGGGAGTTATAAATTACTACTGATATCTTGGTGAGTTAATACTTTTGGCAAATTCTATGCCAATGTGGCACTGCCTTAGAATGATTGATTGTCTGAATGTCAGTCAGTATCTGAGCAATGCTCAGTTCACTATACTAGTCAGTGGTGTAAAATACAGTTCTATTGTGGACTTTCCAAGATCACTCATTTGGAAATAATTATAAATCAAACCACATTGCAACAGTGTGGTCATTATCAGACAGCCTGTCCAGGGTTATAGTAAATTTGTATGATAGTATCAGACAGTCTCTCTGTGATGTTAAGTAGTCATTATGTCTTAGTCCTGAGCAACATCGCTATTTTACTTGTACTTGGCTCTCTATATTTACTATCCACAACAAAAGCTACCTTGCCTCTTGACCATTGGAACACATCAGCACTTCTTGTGCATATTGGCCACTAGTTTTTAAAATGTCACTTATAAACATGCAAGGCACATTGTAGTCAGTTCTTTAATTGTAAAGATCACATTGTTTTGCCCAGTGAATTCAATTGTTTCTCTTTTTTTTTTGTTGTTGTTTATTTTTAATTGCAGATAAACTGTATTTTTAAAATTTATTTTTAAACAATGTCACTTTATCATCATGAGCTTCAGAATTAATTTATTTAACTGTAAAGAGTTTATAAATTTATGAGAGTCATAACATGTAAAAAGATTTAAGTGGTTTCTTTATTTAAAAGAAAAAAGTGATGAATTGAATATTTTCAGTAGTTAGTACTGTTGCTTTTATTCTCTTACACACATTTATTATTTAAAGCATAATAACTATACATTGAATTTGACTCAATGGGACTATCTGTTTATGGCAGATTCTAAAGTGTAGACTTGTAATCTTCATTCAGTCTCTTGTTACCTTCGTCACAAAGCATAATGACTATACATCAGAAATGACTCGATAAGATTCTCTGTGTAGAGCATATTTTAAAGTATGGATTTGTAACTAGTTTTGTAATCAATCATTTTCTCTTTCTTTCTCCCTCCCCCACGACCATCCATTTTAAAAATGAGTTTTCATATTATCCTATTTATTTCTCAAGAACCTAATGACTTCTTGAACAGCATTTTTAATTAATTTTTTTTTACACAGTCAATTAGTTATGAATTCTTTCTTTTTGTTGAGTTGGAATATTAATAAGTACAAGAATTTTCTTATTTACAAAAATGCAAAAATCGTGTTTTAAATTTTTTTCTTTATGACAGTGTTACAAGAGGGTTGAGATTGAAGTTAAAAGATACCATTAGTTGTGACTGAAGAACAGAGATATAAAAATCTCTTTACCAATGTTAAAGATTGAAAGTTGAATGTCAGATGTGTATATTGGGTTTGTTGCAAGAAACAAGTGGTGTAAAATCTCTTTCCCAATGTTCAAGATTGAAAGATGAGTTTAAGAAGTGTGTTGGGTTTGTTTGCGAAACAGTATCATTCAAATGCATCACAAAGCCAGTTCAAATGAAATGTGTTGCTAACAGCTGATTGTCGAACACCAGCTTTTTGATATTATCAGTATCTATCTTATGCTTTAACTATTATACCTTTTTAAAAATTATATATATTCTAAGCCCTACTTTGCAAACATTATCATAGGGTTCAAGTCTTTCATAATCATACTAAGTGAGGTGCTTGTTTAGTGTTTGGTTAGTAATTTATTTTATTTTTAGTACAAATTTGTTTTTCTTTTTTTCAGTTTAACATATATTTAAAAAAATGAATGCAGTCTTTTTTCTTTTTGTTATTGTTGAAGGGGTTGATTCTGATTAACAGTTAATTACTCCAAGTCAGACACTGCTAAACTAAAGAACATGTAATAATCTAGTTGCCTGTTTAAAAATGTATATGAACAGTAAAATAAAGAGATAAGGTAGTATAAGTAACACATAAAACTCTGCATAATATTGTTTTATTTTTAACTTGGTGTTGGCTGATTGTTCCATTAAGAGAAAAGTCATTGTTTCTCTATACCATCTCTCTAACAGTGAGAAGTTTAATAACAAAACATTGTGACTTACAGGACATACAGATAATTAGTGAGCTTGAAAACGAAGGCTGTAACACCAAGGGTTCCTGTCTTCTGGTTAAAGCTCTAGTCCTTACTAGCTCTTGTCTTTCACATTTTCTCTTATTTTAATCACTCTAACAATGGCATTAATTGAAATAAAAATAATGTCCTTGTAGTAGATAGCTTCACTAATTAAATTTCATAACTGTAAATGTAATTAAAATTTAACTCTCTGTGACAACACATTTTCTGAATTAATCATTTATTATATACAATTTTATGCTGATAACAGCTATACATTAATTTGTATTTAGAACTGCTTATTTTTATGTTTGCAAACAGGCTTCGCTTTTAGAATGATTTAATTTTTCTGGTAGTTTTTGCATGTCCAACTTTGAAATGGTTGCTTCATTACCGCACACCTTACCAAAAAATGGTAGTCAACCATTTAGGTAGTTTGATTGTTCATGTATATTTTTTTTAGAGGTGTAGGGTTAATACTAGTAGCTAAATGTGTAGTTGTACTATTGAAGAAATTTTGATGAAATATAATTTATGAGTTAAATAAATGGAGGTAGATCGATATTAAATAAACTGAGGTAATTATATAGTAATGAACGATGTGGATAATTCTCTATATATTGATAGTTAGCTTTTTTAAATAAAATTTAGAAATATAATACAATGGTAACTGTAATCTTTATGACTGATATCATTCTTTTTGATTACAATATGTAATACAAATACAGTCGTAGCTCAAATTATTCATAACATAGATAATTCTTTATTATGTAGACATTATAATAAAATGTAGCTGTGTATTTTATGATCCATGACTTTCCTGAACATATAGTTCAAGTAGCGTGTACATTGCCATAGCTGTTATAACAATAGATTTTTGTGATCAAATTCCGGCTTTCATTGCTCATGCTATAATCTTACAACAAATCACTCGCATTAAATATTGTTTTCTTAAAGCTATAAATAACTCACTGGAATGCTCTGTGCAGAGCATGGGTGTACAGACAAGTGAAGAAAATTTTTTAAAAGGCATTAAATCAATCTTGTTTTGAACATTTTCAATCAAATGATGACTGTTAATAGGGTGGACCCTTCACTTTCAAAGTATCCATGTTTATGTGAGATTCTAAAAATAGACTAACTTCTAATGAGTGGCTCAAAACAAATATGCTTTCTCAGCAAATATGCTTTCTCAGTAACAGATTCACAAAAGTAGCAGTTGACCACAAAAGCCTGGAGGATTTACAGACATCACCGACCTTGACATATATTTTAAGTAGGCTCAGGAAAGTTGTGGATTGATAATATAATTCAAAGCTAGCTGTAATTCTTTATGATGTAGATAATTTTTCTAAAATGTAAACAATATTGTAGGTGCAATTCTTCATAAATGTGCAAAATTTAATGGAGATGATTTTTTTCTTTTTTTTATCTAGCTAGATTAAATTAAAACTCTGATCTTTTAAGATGGCAAAGAATTCATAATGTTTGAATTGTGGTAAACAATTGACTTAATACTTGTATTGCTTAATTGAAATGGGCTTAAAATTGTAAGATGATTCTTTAACTATATTCAGTAGCATTAACTTGATTTTTCATATTTTACTAAATATATTTAAGCTCCATGTATTGATGTAATTTTAGGAAACCTACTTTAAATAACTATCCATAAAAATATAAATAAAACTGTATCTTTCTTCCTTAATAGAGCAAGTGTGTAGTTAGTTGACAGAGAGTACTGATGTGTATTGTACTGTTTCTTCCTATTGTGTAGTTCTTGAAGAATCTCATCAATATTTGTTCACTGGCTTTTCTTGGAGGCTTGGAATATGGAAATTCCTAGTCAGAATGCCCATTTTGCATTTATTTCCATTCCCTCACTTTGGCTTTTTTTTCATACAGTTTAGTTGTACTTATCGGCATTATCTATGATTTTGATGTATACTTTTATATTCCTGACCATTACTGTGATCACTATATGTCACATTATATGAATTTTGTGCTTACTTGTACGGACTTTTACATCTTATTACTTACAGTTGTCTCAAGAAAGAAGGAAATATTTTCAGATTTGATGCATTTTTTTTTTCTGTTAGTTTTGTATGAAAATTTTTGAAAGGTTTGTTTCTAGGGAATATAAATCTTTGAGATGGGCTCTTGGAAATCAACATTAATTTTCTTTGCCTAAGAAAAATCTTTTGTTTAGGAGGTAAAACAAATTATGAGAGTAGTTTTTTCCCCAACTCTTTTCTTTTCTTTAATACTCCATCATTAATCTTTTAACATTTATTATTTTATAAATAAAACTATGTAGAGCAAATAAACTTTAAAATCCTAACAGTTTTGACCATTTTTCATATAAGTTATTTGTATTTCCCTTTCTCTACTATGCAAAATACATTCTGAAGTTACTTAATGTAGAATTTTTTATGAGATTAAATTTATATGATCATTTTGTCACATAGTAATAGAATGGCTCTTAATATTTGTTTAGTTGTTAGAAACTGGTCAAAAAGTAGTCAATAGACCTTTATGTTCTGATCACATGAAGTCTTTCCATTGACATTTTTTAATCTTGCTCGGGCCATATTTGTACTTAATGGCAGTTTGTTGTCAGGCATATATGTGCATTTATGTCTGTTTGTCAGAATATTCACAATGAATATGCAGTGATCGTAGAGGAATTTATATACTATGTGAATTTTTTAATCATGTGGGAAATTTGATTCCACATTTTGCTGATGGCTTAAAACTGATGCTTTCAATTCCTCAGGTTTATGAAGATATAGAAAATCAATAGAATATTCTTCAAAAATCAAATGATTTCTTGTAGTGTTGTTTGTGCTTTGATTTGGTTTGTCTCCCCCCCCCCCCCACTCATGTTTTTCCATATTTTAAATGCAATAATGCATTATATTTATTAAAATCTATAATCTATGACTTATTTTGTGTAAGTAGTAATACTGACAATATGCTAGGCATACCTAGCCAGGTGCCATTTTATTTTATAAATAACAACTCATGAATCAGCATGCATCTTTTACCAAAATAACTTTATAAACAATTAGTTGCTCAGACATTGATATCTTGGGAACAGGTTAAACATTATTTCACAGGTAATACAGGCCTCTGTGTTTATATGCCTTTTGTACTTTGCTGCTTTCATTGGTCCATCGTTGTCTGATTAACTATTGCTCTTCTCTCATACATTTCCACCAAGATACAGTCAACATATTCAGTAAATGAAAGTCTTAACTAGCTAGGGGGTCTCGTTTACACATATTTATTATTTTTTTTCATGGAATACATTATACAATAATGTTGAATCCTTGTGCAGATTAAATGTATTTGAACTTTTACAAATAATTTCTCAAACAATATTTGATGCATAGACATTTTTGTGCTAATTTGACTTGTTAATGACTTCTAGTAGTTCATCCTTGGCAACAAGACATCATTGACCAGAGTTCTTAGTAACAGTTGGCAGTTTGTCCACCTGTTAATAATGCCCACATCAAAAACTGCCAGCAATGTAGTGTTCGACCTCTTTTCAGATGTTACACTTGGCTACTTATGTATATATATATCATCGCTTATCACTTGCATTTAGAATAGCATTGTTCAAGATACTTTTTTTAATGGTAAGTTCAGTGGGTCTTATTAATAAAAATTATTTCCTGTGTTTTCTTTATAAACTGATTCTGAATGATCAGAGTTCCACATTGTTACTCCATTTATCAGGATCAGAATTTCTAAAGAGAACACAGTAAAAAATTTGTTTAAAGCAGATAATATATATATAAAACTTTTAATCACTTAAGAATGCTGAAGAGTTCCTCAACATATCAGCAGTACTTGTTTTTTACTCACTTAATAAGTGGTTTCTTGTTAACAACAGGGGAATCACCTAAGTGAAATTATACTCTGTTTAGATGCTCTGCATTAGTATTATAGTTCATCCAACACTTTCCCCTTTGTTATGTATTATCAATCTCACAAGCGTTGTACTTTGCCATCTTAAACATATTTTTGTTAAGGGCAGACATTTTGTAAATGCTTCAATTCCACATGGAGTTTTTAAATATTTAGGAACTTTCTCTCCCTCCCTCCTTCCCTTCATACCATAAATTCATTCTCTAAATGAAAAGGGTGCTTTAGATGACCACTCTCTTAGCTTGTTACAGTTTACATTGTCATCAGTTTTGTTATGTCTTATATGTATTTTGATTTACTTGTAACAAAATACAGACAATTCAAGTTCATTTTTTCCACAGGCCATGCATTTTGTTTAGTGTCATTGTGATGACAGAGTACTTTTCTTTCCTTCCTTTTGGAAGTGAAGCTCATGTAGATTTTGACGTTTAAATTTGCATTTGGAAAGTAGCCAGTATATTTGTGGTTCTGTATTTTGTGTAATGTGTGATAATATGATTGTGTTTATTTCACTATACTGCTAAGAATTTGTTTTAATGGCTAATTGATGTAGTAGGCTAATATATATATTAACTTAAGAGCTTTAGAGTTGTTTTCTGTGAGAGTGGTGTTTTTTTGTTTGTTTTTTAATTATTCTTTTTCCTAGTACTAGTTGACAGATTTTGTCTATCGATTGAAGTGTGTTCCAAATTTGACCTCAGTACAAAATAGTACTGATACCAAAGCTGAACTTAGCTTTAGCTTGAATTCCTAAATATTAGTTTGTACTTATTTTTATTTATTTGTGGACACCACATAAATTAGAAATTGGAATAGTGTCTGATACATATTGGATGAGAATACACAAAAAATGGTGTTGAATTGAATTGTTTATATTGCTGATCAGTTTGATCAGTTTTCATAATGCAGTGGCACAGATGAACTAATGTAGAACTTGAAAATTAGTTTCATTCTTTGCTCAGTCATTTTATTATTTTGACTCAGCATAGCACACATAAGCAGGCTGGTTTATTTTTAGATTCAACACACTGACTTACCTGATATACAAATAGTTTATTGGTGGCATGTCCATTTTATTGAAGGGGAAAGATTTGATGGAGTAAATGGGGAAACTTTGTTTACATTCCTCATAATAAAACATAACGAGATATCTTCATTTATCTTTTTGACCAATCTTTACAGTTGTTTTTTTTAATATAAATTTTGCAGGGTGATGAAATTTAGTGTTGTAGTACATGCCCTGCTCCACATTGAGGTAACCTTTCTTTTAAGACCAAAAACGAAACAACACAGCGTTTTCTTTGGGGGGAAACCAAAATATTGTGTATGTTGTGTGGTTATCATATGCTTTGCTCAGCATGTAAAACTATGCAATGTACATTTTCTTTTCTTTTCATTTTTAAAATACATCGAATAAATGTTTTGTTGCAAGATGTACTTTGATGTTGATAGTTAACACTGCTTTTCCCCTCTGAAGTTAATGATAGATGGGGCTTTATTTGTCCCTAGAGTCCTGTAGTGAGCACCTTTTTGCTTAACAATCATTAGTGTTATTGGTGAGTCAGATTTCTTAGTGTGATTCCGTGTCTTTGCTCACTTCTCTTAGTAATTCATCTTAATGCAATTGTTCTACCTGTAAATGCTTCGAAAGGGATTGGGTTATGTGCTTGCTTGAATTTAGTCATGAGGCACACATATAATATGAGCCCACTGCCTGCAGCTCTTCCCTGCTGACATCAATACATACTGAAAAGTGTATGCAATTCATGTTTTAGTTAGGTTGCATAGCAATGAAGGGGTTAAAGTGATTTTTTTACATTTTCCCTTTGGCTTAGCCTGAAACAGGAGTTGCCTTTAGTTCACAACTTGTTTTTATGCATAGATCATGAAATAATTTAGTGACAAGACATTTAAAAAATTTTTTTAACTGATGAACTCAGAAATTCAATGATATTTTACTTAGATCCTATAATCAGATCCTATAATAAACATCACTATAGATGCTTTTGAATAAATCATTCATACAATGACTAATATTCACATTGTAAAATTCTAATCTGATATCCCACAAAAACTATGCATATGCATTTCTGTGAACTGGAATAGATACTGCAAGAAAAGAATGACTTAAAACATCCTGTAGCATATATTCAAAAAGTTTTTTGAAATACATTTAACAGACAGATGTTTTTAAGAACATCTACAGTTTTCTCTTAAAAGCAAACACAACTTCATTTTTTTAAAGTAAAGCTAATAAATTCTTGTACTTCTTTCACTTACTCCTTACACATTTCAAATCTTGAATTTAAGCCTAACAGTCATAAAAATTGCATTAAAAGTAAACAATAACAGTTATTTTCCCTTGTTGATCACTATTCTTGGTGTAAGGGGTGGGTGGGAAAGGAAATGCTTTTTAAATAGCAATAATAATAGTTTAAAATAATATATTTTTATTTTATTTATTATTTATACTTTTAAATATCTATTTTAACCCTTCCACTGCTGAACACTTAAACCTTACAACAGTTATTGCAGTATGATATTTTATTTTAATATTTATGAACTTTCACTATTTATATTGAAGTATAAGATCTGTGAGGTTTTTCTTTTTTATAGTCATCAAAAAATAAACTGGAAGCTGCTTTGTTATTTTTATTTCATTATTTTGAAGTCATAAGAGCAGTGAAGGGGTTAAAATAAACAAGCAAACCACAGGGTAAATAAATAATAAATTGCATCATTTCTTTTTTTCTCCTTTTTTTTTTTTTTTTTACTGTGATTAGGAATTCTGACAAGTCATAATAGATTCACTGCACTTGTTTTTATCAACTAAGAGTTTGGAAGTTCAATTGTATGACTATAGTAAGAATGTATTGTATCCATAGTCTGAAGAAGCTTTCTGTAAATGCTCTACACATTAGAATTGTTCTCATTGTATGTATGTTATCTCACCTATCTTTAAAGAAAAACCCACGTCCAGGAAGGCAAAAGCCAAAGTTTAATAAAAGATTAATTCAAGGAAGACTTGTTAGTGTTCTTGTATGGGTGTTTATCAATATATTTTACATTTAAATGCTGATTATAAATATTATTTTATTAATTGGTAGTATAGTTGTCAGGATGTGAGTTTGAGGGTGTGAAAGTCGTGTTTAAAATTAAAACAAATTGCAAAAATAATTGAATTCTGTTGTCTTAGGATTTATCAGTATGCTATTTTTTTTTTAAGTCCAACTCCTCTTATGCAGTCACTTCAGAAGTGCATTTCTGACCAGCATTTTTGGACTCCGCAAAGAAGTTTGACATTGACTAAACACATAAAACCAAATGTATTGTCAGGCAAAAGGAATACTCATATAAATAAAAGTGAAATTCATAATAGTATTAAGAAAAGAATCAATACCCATATTTTCAAATTCTCTCTCACACAAACTGAAAATCATTGTTGTAAAGGGCAAGCATACAACAGTATACACAAAAATTAATTTCAAAAGGGTATTTATTGTTCTGCAACAGTCTTTGTATTTTAGAATAAAATTTAAATCAAATTGTTTATGAAAGTCCACACATTAGGTAATAAGCACCCGTGAACTTCTTTATTAATTTTTTTTTTTTGGTGTGATATGCAGGCTGTTTATGAAGATACAACCAGGAAATTCTTTCACTGCTTTTGCTCAGTGAAGATAACATTCCAGGAAGTTTTGGTGAATTTGTTCTCCTATCAGGATCTTATGGCCTGAGATGAACAGCTGGGTTGACTAACTCAGAACGATCACAACATAACATCTTTCAAAATAAACTATTAAATTATTTCAACAACATCTGTTTTTAAAATTTTTTAATTTCATATTAGTCTTTTCCAAACCTGCAGCAAGACTCCTGGGTCTCGCTAGGAAGAAACCAGTCTCAGTTCTTTCAATAAGTCTCATCTGAAATGCATTTCAGGTACATTCAACCAGTCCAAACTTTGTACTTTTATTAGGAATTTGTTGTGTTCATTTTAATTCTTATATTTACTATTATTGATTAATGATCTTGATGAGATTTGTATTCTTATGTTTCTATGTGCTTTTCTATGTAGATATCTTACTATATGTCATAGCCTGTTTTATATTTTCTTAATGGTGTTGATATGGACTTTTAGTTTGTCATTTTAATCACTGGACCAAAGGCGTAGTGGGCAGAATGGTGTTCATCTTAGTACATACACTTCATAAAATAGAACAAACCTCATTGGTACAATGGATTTTAAGTTGAGAGGAGTTTAAATCAAACAAGAAACTGGTTATGTCTGATGGTAGAGAAGATAGACCATTCGGAGAGAAAATATTTAAAGTGGAAAACCCAAAAAATCAGGAAAGGTACCTGATACGATTCTAGGTCCTGAAAAGAAAATCAAAACCGATTCTAGGATTCAAAGCAATAGAAAAAATGCAACTTTTGAGAGTGGTGAGAGAAATCGTTGCAGTTATGGCTAAAAAGGGAGAATTCTGGAAGAATTTCATGATGGTTTTGAGGGAGAATTGGGTAATATCAAAGGTGAGCTTCTCTTGGAAACAGACCCATCAGTCCCACCAGTCAAACTACCGTGTAGGCAGTGGCCCCATTGCAATCAGAGAAAAAGTCAAAGCGGAGCTTGATCGATTGTTAATGCTCGGTGTGATCGCAAAAGTCGATAGTCCAACCGACTAGATCAGTAGTGTTATGGTGACGATCAAACCGAATGGTTCCATCTATCTTTGTATCGATCCAAAGCCACTCAACAAAGCATTGAAGCGTAATGATTATCCAATGAATACGATCGACGACGTCCTCGAAGAGTTGAAAGGAGCAAAGTTTTTTACGCACCTCGATTGGAGGAATGGCTTTTGGCATGTCAGGTAAGATGAAGAAAGCAGCATGTTGACAACTTTGAAACACCGTTTGGGAAGTTTCGGTGGAAAAGAATGGCGTTGGGGTGTCAGTTGCACCAGAAGAGTTCCAGAGGAGGGTAGATGCAGCACTGCAAGGTCTGCATGGTGTTTTTGCAGTTCGTGATGATGTGATAATATGGGGCAAGGGTGAGTTTGATGAAGAAGCAGCTGCAGATCATGATACAAAGTTTGATGAAGAAACAGCTACAGATCATGATACAAAGTTTGATGAAGAAGCAGCTGCAGATCATGATACAAAGTTTGATGAAGACAGCTACAGATCATGATACAAAGTTTGATGAAGAAACAGCTACAGATCATGATACAAAGTTGAGGAAATTGCTGCAGAGATGTCGAGAGAAAGGCATCAAGCTGAACAATGTCAAGGTAAAACTGAAGCAGAAAGAGGTTTCATATCTGGGTCACGTCAAGGAGTCAAAGCAGACCCGAAAAAGGTAGATGCTATCAAGAAGTTCAAACAACCCGAGGACAAAACATGGTCATACAACCTAGAGTGACCATACCGAATGAGTTATCAAGACAGGATAACAAACAAACAGAAATGTTAGAAGCAGAACAGACAGTACAGTAGTACTGGAGGAAGCTGAAATTAAAAAACAGAAGCCAAGAATCGGGACAGCATACACAAAAACATGTACCACAAGATACGAATGTAGCGAAATCTTGTAGTCAGATCCCAAATAGGATGGCAATCAGAGATACGAATAATTCTGACAGGGTCACAGGAACATACAGAGCTCAAAACAGCACAAGTTGTGAAACACACGCACAAGCAGTGGCAGAGTGGTTACAACCAGCGTACCTGACAGATTATCACTGGGAAAGGAAGAAGTAAATTTATTTTTTGACAAAGTGACTGCAAGATGTTCAGTCACAAGTATCAAAGGACTAGTAGTAATGTTTTATTATTATGGGAAGAAGTTGTTATGCTAATAAGAATAAGTGAATGAATCTGTGTCAAACTGTTTCCTTAGTGTCATATGAGTTTCAAGGATTGGGAAATTGAGTGCAAGGCGCAAACGCAACAAAGAGACTCTGGAAAGTGAAGATAGGTATAGAGAGAACAATGCAAATTTAGAAAGCCCAAAACGCAATTGCGAGAAAGGGGGATGTGACAGTATTGACTTTACATGTAATCTGTAACAGGATGTTTACGAAAATAAATTGGGCATGCGCAGAGCACGCAGCTCTCAATGGCTTACCCGCGCTAACTTCCTGTCTGAATGTGAAACTCGTTACACTCTTCTTACTTCTTTCTATGAGTGTGTGTGTGTGTGTGTGTGTGTGTGTGTGTGTGTGTGTGTGTGTGTGTGTGTGTGTGTGTGTGTGTGTGTGTGTGTGTGTGTGTGTGCGTGTGTGTGTGTGTGTGTGTGTGTGTGTATTCCCTTCCCAAAGTGCCAACTCGTGCATTATAATAATTATTATCTTCCATCTCCCATTCCAAAGTAAACGTTATAATTTTAATAAGGATAAGACGCGGAAGCATGTAGAATTAAAGCATAATTTAATCATTTAACGGGATATAACAGCTGCAGCAATGTAGCTAAAATGAAGACGCCATCTTTTGTTTCTGATAAAATGCCTAAGTCTTAATACTTATAGATATTGATTTGATTTATTGGATATTTCTGTTGATTTTTTTTCCAATTGGTTTGTTTTGTTGGTTGGTTATGAATGTAGTAGTTGTGGCTTGTGGCGTTTTTTCTGTTGTGTCTCCCACGAGTTGGCACTTTGGGAAGGGAAACTCTAAGCTCCATTGCTGTTCTCATTCCTGAAGATTGTCAAAGAGCTTTTTTGCATTTGGAAGTTGTCTTTGTTCTAATTGTCTCTCTCTGTTAGGGTTATGAGACATTTTAACTAACATATTCCCAAACTGTTCCGTTTCTGGATCAAGCATTTTATAACGAAGTGTGTGCACAGTTTTCTAACTTCTTACGAATCAAAGGCGAACCATTTTTTTTCACAATTTCTCAACTTTCTAAGGCTGACCTGCCAGAGGCGAAAAAACAACTTTATAGGCAGAAAATATCTTAATGGACTCTCGTATTATACTCGATTCACTTTTCTCTTCCAATATGATTTACAAAACATATTTCACCAAGAAAGAATAAACAGAAATGAGTGACGTCAGTGAGTACCAAACTTGACAACGTAACAACATTTCACAGGATCGTCCAAGGGTGGAGACTACCTATCATCAGGTGCTCTAAACCACGTCATAATCATAAAGAAATGTGGCCTACTTAATTCCAAACAAAACATCCGTATACAATACCAAATTTGATTTTTGCTATTCTTACGAAACACCGCATTTTGAAAATCATAGATCTTTTTTCAGCCTTGTCTCTTCACACTGCATTGTTGTGTACATATTTCTATACAATAAACAAATCCACATGTACTTTTTGCATACATGACTGTACTTGGTTGCATTGTGTTTAAACGTGTAAAACTGCCAGATGTTTGGATGAGTTTTACAGTATCTAAGTTGGCCTGTAGGTCAAGTATCAAAAGTAAACCGTGTTAGTCATCCATCTGTCTATCTATCTATCTATCCATCCATCCATCCATCCAACTATCTATCTATCTACCTCCGACAATAAATCTATCTATCTATTATGTGTGGTCAAACTGATAGGTGAATGCGATTGTGAATGTTGGTTTCGTGTGTCTGTAATCCATCGATCCATTTACCCACCATCCATTTACCTAAGTGTAGCCTGTTGGTGGTGGAATGAGGCTATTATTGTTGGTCTTGTGAGCCTCACTGCTCCCATACTCTTCAGCTAGAGGCTCGAGCCAGTCACACTTAATAGTCATCGTGTGCCAGGAAAAAATTATAGTCTACACATTTTTTTAGTGGTCGTGCCAGGAAAAAATTATAGTCTACACTTTTTTTAGTGGTCGTGCCAGGAAAAAAATTATAGTTTACACTATTTTAGTGGTGTGCCAGGAAAAAAGTTAGTCTACATTTTTTTTTAGTCGTGTGCGAGGAAAACATTTTTAAAAAATTTGAACCAAATGCGCATGTCGCAAAATTCAAGTAACTGTTATAATTCATTTATATTTTATCTCCAGCAAATATTATAAAATTAGTCTTCAATTTTGAGTTGTTCTTGTGCACAGGTTAATTAATATCAATGTCCCTCAGGTGACACTAACTTATTTTGCTATGAAAGCTCCTCTGATGGCACCTGCTAGGAAAGTAGTCTGGGAAACACATGAGAAATAATTGATGAAGAAGACAGATATCCTGCTCAGTAAGGACTTCTCTGCTGACTGGCATCGGAAGGCAAGGCAGACAGGTCACCGGTCTTGGAGTGGCATAGGTGTAACGTGGGTGTGCCTTTCATATTGCATAATACTCTCATAAAGGTGAAGTTTGTAAAGTAGGCGCTCCTTTAATACTGCATAATACTCTCATAAAGGTGAAGTTTGTAAAGTAGGTGCTCCTTTAATACTGCATAATACTCTCATAAAGGTGAAGTTTGTAAAGTAGGCGCTCCTTTAATACTGCATAATACTCTCATAACTTTGTCGTAAATTGTAAAGTAGGCGCTCCTTTAATACTGCATAATACTCTCATAACTTTGTCGTAAATTGTAAAGTAGGCGCTCCTTTAATACTGCATAATACTCTCATAACTTTGTCGTAAATTGTAATTAAAGAATAATTATATCGTCGTCTTCTTTAATGTCATCACTTTTATTTTATATTTATTCCTCAGTCTATTACTGAGTTGGGTCTATGAGTCACCCATGTTATCAGAATAACAGTTGTTGATATATAGATTTATAGCCAGTAATAAACCATATCTTGTCTCGGCACTTTGCAAATGTGTTACATCCTTAACTAGTAAAAATTTGACATAATACATTATTATAAAATCAGTCACCCCAAGGTACTTCGATACATATTAGTGACTGATTCTGAGTATGACTAGCAGGATACATACACTTTAAAAAAATATATAAGAATGGTGATGGAATAACAATCGTGGACATGTCCTTGTTATAGTAAAACATAGTTTTGAAAAGGCTTGGAACATGCGAACATTTTTTGGCTGTTTTCTGAAAATTTTCACGGTAATTCTAAGGAAATGAAAGGATGTTCTCTAAGAAATAGGTAAAAGGCATAATAAAATCTATCTATCAGTAGGTTAATATATTTTTATTCCTTGTCTTTTTAAAAGGGAAGAAATGCTAATAAACATAGATAATAATCATTGCATAAAACTGTTACTAGTATGTGTACTCTAAAGTATTATCTTAGTTAAATGTGAGTGATAAATGGTTTTAATTCTAATCACTTTATTTACTGTTAGTATTGTCATATGCTTAGTCTAAAATGAATAGTAAGAAAAAAACTAAGAATAGAGTACTAATATTACTTCTATTCACCAAATAATGGCAATATTAAAAGCTATGTTATACACCTGAAAGTTAAATGGACATAAGGAACTAGAAAAGACAATCAGTCTCTAGTCAGACGAGACTTTCTAGAGTATACTTACCTGTACAAGCAGATGAACTAAAAGAGTTTTACAGATTATAATTATCCCTACCTCTAGCGTTTGAAAACAGATTTAGCTAGAGATTAACATTTTTTAAAAATGGAATTAGTTCGCAAAATGACTTGAATTAAATATTATTAGCCTAGTGACTAGTATGGATCTAATTACCCTTCGATCATATTTATACCACTCTTGCAAAATTTATTTAAATTTAAAAAAAAATTAACTCTTGTTTTGAAAGGAAAATCAGTATTACTAAGGGGAAAAAATGACTGGTTAATTATAAAACAACTAATTAACATTTGCTGATCGAAGTTATAACTGTACGTAATATCTGTTGTAAAAAAAATAAATGCAAAGCAAACAATAAGAAATATTATAAGATATTTTATATGCAGAAACGGATAATTGAAGAAAAATAAATCAATCTTTGTCTGTAGTAACATTCGAACTTACTGTATGTATGACTGATAAATAAAATAAAAATCTTTGTTAATGACTTAACTTATTGACTGTTTATGAAAAATGAAACATTATGAAAGTAATTAAAATACTTACTATTCTAAATTTTGTTTTAAAAAAAAAGTAACTTGTCAGAAGTGGGATTTGAACCCACGTCCACATTTGTGGACCAGAACTATTCTAAATTTTGTTTTAAAAAAAAATAACTTGTCAGAAGTGGGATTTGAACCCACGCCCACATTCGTGGACCAGAACACTCGTCCCATTTGGGGAAGGCTGTAGCCTTGAGTCTGGCGCCTTAGACCACTCGGCCATCCTGACAACTGGTAAATAAGGTAAAGTTAAATCAAATTAAAGTTTTTAATAATTAACGAAAATTTTAGAACGTGCATAATTTTGAAGCAATTCAACTGTTTTATCATAAATAGTTTGGTTTCTATCACGGCTTTATTTCATTTACATAGCATTCTTCTGTATAGTTGTATTATTGCACGACAGTCGATTTCCGATAGTTCATCACGTGATTTAGGACGCAGTTTCACTTTTGTCTAGCGATGAATGTTTATATTTTATCATGAATCCCTCTCATTTCCCTCAGGTGCTTAGAAGCAGAAGCAGGAGCCCTTCTCCAGTTTCAAGATTTCGTGGAAGAAGTACAATTGAAATAAATGTGACTGACGTAAATTCTGGAACTGAAGATGATAGATTAAGAGACAGCCATCTAGGTGATTGTCTCTCTGTTCCCAAAGTTGAGAGTCCCCGTCGTGGAACTGCCAGAAGTTTTCGTCATCATCGTCTTCATCTTCCAACCCATAATGTTCAGACCGTCGCCTCAGGTACATTATAATTAAGTTCTTAATTAATAACATACTAGAATAGAACAACACCTGCTATGAACTAATGAAGAAGCAAAATGTGGATGAGCATTAGGCCTATCTGTTAAATTAGTGCTATACTGCTACCTAATTTTGTGTGCTTAGAAATGCTGTACGTTGATTATGTGGTACTGGTTGTGATTTTGATTTTTGTTGTGGTTTAAATAGCAAATTGAAATATATAATTACACACTATGAGATAAATGTCCTGACATAAATATATTTATTTAGAAATTGTGTTCATTTATTATTGTCGTAGTGTGTGTTTTGATTTTTTTGTTTTATTAGCAAGTTTAAGTACACGATATGAGAGAAATGCTGTACCACCATGCCAGTAATTATAACTATATAATTGTTATGCTGTTCGTTTCCAATATTTTATACACAAGGTATATACTGTATTGTTTCGTTTCTTATAATATTAATAAGTAATAATTATCATAATACATGTTATTTTCCCACTATGTAGCTTGATACATAGTACATGTTTAAAACTAGTGCTTATATTGTCCATATATTTTTTAATTTGTTTTGTAATAATGTGTAAATGCCATTTATTTTTACCTTTATAATTATAGGCTGTTCTGAACAATCAGTTTTAAGTCATAGTCTCATACATAAAATACTTTAAATATTTAAGACTTATAGTTATACTATAGCAACAAATTCAAACTTACACTAATCTGTTTCCTAACCATAATCATATTTTTACTATTAGCTCTAATTTTATATATAATCTCCTATGTTTTCCCATGTATTGGCAGTTTATTTATTAAATTTCCAGGCACAATAAATATTTGCATAGTGTTTAACGAAAAACTTTTTATTTAGTGCTCAACAAGCCTGGTTTGGCAGTGGTGGGTATGGTTTATGCATGCGTGTGTGTGTGTGATGGGAAATCTTCTTGCTTAAACTGTAGTTTATTAACTTTTTAATAAATATTTCAAAACCAACAATCTGGAATTTCTTGTATGCCACAGACTTTGTAAACCAACAGTATTTAAATTCATTTGGAACCATCAGCATTAAATACAAATTCAGAGGTTCACTAATATTATGTATCTTTGTTTGGATGTTACAAAATTATCACTGAAGAGATGTGCCAGTACCATTTTCAGTTTGGGTGTGCATTACAGATTTTTTTTCTTTTGTGTTGACTTTGCTTCATGTATACATTTTATATTCCCAGTTAAACATTCAGAATTAAAATCTACACACAAAAATGGAATGCTACTCTCTGTTCACATTGCATTGTCACAGCTGTCAAGTGTCTGGCTCATCCAGGGGAAGGTAAAAATAAAAATGTCAAAATGAGCAGCTGCTCTTGCCTTTGGCTTATTGCACAATGACCTTTTTAACAGTATTGTGTATTTTCATTGTTTCAGTGAAAACTACAACTGAAAGTGAATTTACACTAAATAAATGAACTTAGGGTCAATTCAGACATTTGCTTACTTCAGTCTTCAAACTGTTTTCTCTGGGCCCAAGCAGTTCAAATTATATTTTGTAGTATAATATATATGTAAATTTGACCGCACACACGCACACACACATGCACACACACGCATGCACACACACAAAGAAAACATATGAGCAAAGTAGGAGATAATTTTATTAATAATTCACATGTACTTCTATAGAGAACTAATTAACTGGTAACAGCACCTCAAATATAATAATATTAATTTATATCTTAGATATTGTGGAAACTGAAAGTTTTCCTTTTAAAACATTCTGATTTTAATTAAAAAGTATTTTGTAAGTGGCCTATTTGAATTGTTAATGAATCTTTTTAATATTAGATATGTTTTTCTTAATCTCATAGTTTTACACATAAAAATTGTTGCCTATAATATAAGGATGGGGCATACCTATTCTGAATGCTAATTTCATCTTGAGAGCGATATTTTACCACTTTATTTAATTTAAATTTGTTTGATATTGTAAAGTTTAAAAAAAAATATTAGCACAATTGACCTGATTTCAAGATATTTAAAAGACTGTTATCTGGTGTTTCTAATATCTTTACATATATTTAAATATATGATCCTCCTGTTATGTTCTGTACATAATTTATTGCATGGTTTTAATTTATCCCTTTAAATTACTTCATTTAAATAATTAATTGTGATAGTTGTAGTGTTATATTATTCAGGTTCATCAAATATTACAAATAAAAATTGAGTAAAACCAATCAGTCCAAAGTTTGGCTTTTATTTGTTTAAGTTCTGCCAGTTATATTTTAAATATGATGGTATTTATGATACCTTTGCATGAGCATTTTAACATTTAACATATTCCCTTTTAATTTTAGTTTTTATTAGTAGCCTGACGTTGTTTGGTAATATTCTGATCAGGTTAAATTAGAATTTCCAAGGTGTTTGCAGAGTTCAGTATTGCCAATGTTGACCTTATAATAAGTCACTAATGTAAGAATCTCTTAAATTTGAACTCACCTATCAAGTATCAGACTTTTGTATAGAAACTTAGAACCCAGCAACACTGTACTGATAGAACCAATGAAGAACTTACTTTTTTATCTCAAGTTTTTGATATACTTAATAATAATAATATAATAAATTATTAGCAGTAAGAATCATGTCTAGAAGTAGCTGGTGTATTAAAATTGCATATTCTAATAAATAACAACTTTCAAATTTATACATGAGCATTGTCTGATCTAGTGTTGTTTGTTTTTTTTTCCTATTAATATTTTGATTGCACAGGTTGACAGTATTAACTTAACAGAGCCATTATAATAGGACTGATACTCACCTCTCAAGTCTGTAGGCCTATAGCAGGGGTGCACAAACCTTTTAGGCCAGAGGGCCAAATTTCCAATTGATAGTGCATGGAGGGCCACAAGTCAGATGGCACTGGATGGCTCAATAAGAAAAAACAACACCAATAATGAAATAAAATCCTCTGGGGACCGCGGTTTGTACACCCCTGGCCTATAGGAATGAATAGGTATATCAGAATGATAACATGTAAATGAATGAGCTTTACTTTTGCAATTGATGACAAGCATGGCAAAAGAATCTTAACTGGACTGACACAAAGATGCAAGGATAGGAAAGAGTTTGCTTTATGTAATATTTAAAATGAGGTCACTTATTGGGCTGTTTGATTTCCTGACTGAATCTGAAACAGTATAAATGTATGATGTTGCCCACACTTATCATATCAATTAATAATGCATAACTAGATACAAGTGGCTGGAAATCTTAATTTATATATTATTTGAAAATCCCAATAGGACGCCCTTGCTCCTCCTCAACTTGGTGGATCGCTGGCATTTGGAGAACTATTTTTCTCACATACAAATACTATATATATAGAGAGACGTTCTACGTTCTCGAGCGCGAAAGCGGCGGAAGCTGGAAGCGCCCCCTACACTCAATCAATCAATACGTTCTCGTGGCGCGAAAGCGGCGGAAGCCGGAAGCGCCCCCTACACTCACTCAATCAATCAAACGTTCTCGTGGCGCGAAAGCGGCGGAAGCCGGAAGCGCCCCCTACACTCAGTCAATCAATCAAACGTTCTCGAGCGCGAAAGCGGCGGAAGCCGAAAGCGCCCCCTACATTAGCAAGCGAGCAACGTTCTCGTGGGTGGAACTTCTTACTGAAGGAGTAATTTGATCCTTTTAATTTATTTTAACGAGCCCCATCCACCCACTATTACTCCTGATGTTTTAAATAATACTTTAAAAAGTAGAGATAAAATGAACAATAAATTTATTAAAACAACAGTCGAAAAACACGTACGAGCGAATACAGTTAAAAAGATGCTTATACTAACTACTAAGAGAAAATGTTCAATACCTATCCGGGCTTTACCACGACATATCAAATAATTGAAATAAGAGTCCCTAACAGTTCACTAGATTCGAATTCTTTTCATTGAATGAGAAGTGCAGAATAAAACAGTTATACACGTGGCCTTTTTTTGATGTCGCCATCTGTTCTTGCGTGACGAGTCATAACTGTTGCGCGCTCACTGTACTGACTGCCCTTAGTTATACACTGGTTGTGCGCCCTTAGTTATACACTGGTTGTGCGCCCTTGGTTATACACTGGTTGTGCGCCCTTGGGACAACAAACCCAAACTGCACTCGGGAATCCTGTGTGAATTTCTCAAGACCAGGGGTTTGGACCTGGACCCAGCTCCTGAGATACTGGTTCTTGGTTGGGAATTCACCTCAGCCGATTTCCGACAACCCTGTTGTCAACACTTGTTACGATCAATGTCGGGACCAGTGTACCGATGTAGATCAAAGGAGGACTGCAGATTGCTACAGCCACAGTTGATGTCGATGCTGTTAGTCCAACACTGCGGATAAAACATGAAAGGCATACTTCTCTGGACAAAACTAGAGTGGCAGCTCGTAAATTCTTGTGTGTCTAAAACTTTTACAATTCCACCCTCGCACTACTAGCATTCTCAACTTATTTTAGTTTGCAATAAAATCATTAGCCCCATTCACACACCATCATCATAAATACAAGCATAATTTAATTCACGTTTATTTAATGTGACATCTGAGGGCCCCCTTCACTCATTATAATTAATTAATAACACATAACTAATTAAAATTGATCGAGAATCTTAATTTACAGTTATTAATAATTCTCCTACAAGAGTAACATGTCCCTCACTTGGCAGATTATAAGGGTGTCTTTTACACGATAATAAGATAGATGTTTTACTGTCGCATAATGTTTCTGCAGGTGGAAACTTCTTACTGAAGGAGTACTAAAAAGTCGTCTTTTTTTAAAATTTATATTTACTTTGGCAACAAATATATAATTATTAATTTTAGAAATAGGGATAGGCAAATTTACTCCGCCATGCATTTCCACTAGAAACATCTGACGCAATACAAAATATCTCTTAAGACCAATTAGCAACCATAAAATCATTAGTTCTGAATACATGAAAAATATTTCTAATTTCTAAAGTCTAATTTCCTGCATCCACTCTATCAAACAACTCACCAGTAAGCTCACGGTTTTCAACCTTAAGACTGGACTTGACAGAAAAATAAAAATGACGAGAGAGAGTCTGCAGGGTATATAAACTATTTCATTTGCTTGACCTTCCTTCTTATGTCGCGCCTGGGTGTCTCGGGGTTGTAAGATCTTCCCTAGGACTAGCGAGTCTATAAATAATCCTTTCTATACACTATCTATACATCGCCATCTCACCTGCCACTTTGTTTACATGGCAGGTACCTCCTCTGCCTTATTTAACACTAGCTTAGCAACCCTGGTGCGCGCGTGTGTGTGGGGGGAATACTACTTCACTACATCACACTCATATTATTTTGTACATTTAATTAAAATGTAATCATAATCATTTAATCATAAAATTGTGTGGGCAACTTTGCTCGTCGCAATAGAAGAACAGTGTACATGTGTACAATAGAGACAGATTTAAAATAAATTGCACTGTAGATCAGCAGGCTTGTCATTGCTTACGTTTACCCATACACTGCACAGCAAAAATAGGAGCCATGCAAATGCTGCCATTTCACTATTTTTAAATGTGTGCCTGTCAAAACAGCTTATATCTTTAGGGAATTGGCTGTATCTGTAGTAAACACCATAGCATTCACTCTCATAAGACAAACCAGGTAGCTAAGATAAGCAAATCCGGGTTTGACAACCTCTGTTCAAAATTATAAATTCACCCTCGAAAATGACCGGAGATGGGGGTATATTTTAATGCTAAATCAATGTGTACAAGTTCTATTTCCATGTTTTACTTGCTACACCTCTGTTTTCCATGTTTGTCAACAGCTTGCTGATATAGGTTGGGAGGAGTTATCGCCTCCGGGGGGGGGGGGGGAATGGGTTGCTGCTTTCAATCATGTTTGTTTACACATATATATAGGCATTTTGTCGATAGATACTGTTTGATAGTCATCACTTGACGTCTAGAAACACGCTAGTTTTTGAACCCAGGCGGTAAGATTGTAATAGTTATAAATAGGTCACCGATTTAATCAAATGTTCTTTTAGCCTATTCACTTGAAACTTATTTTTGTGATTCTATGGGTGATGGTGGGTGGAATCAAATTACATCCGGTGTTTCTGTGATTATTCGTTAAATGTAACACGTATATATGTAACGACTTCTAATAGGAATCGACTGACACGCGTCTGGCATAGGTTGTACACGTGCACACAACATTCATTGAGCTGGATGGAACCAAAGACACGTATATTAGGTCGGTGTGGAAATAGATAGGATATATTGACAGATAAACAACTGCAGGCACATACCTGAGTAATTAGTTAGTTATAAAAATAGTTACACATTGACAGATAAACAACTGCAATCACGTACCTGAGTAATTAGTTAGTTATAAAAATAGTTACACATTGACAGATAAGGAAAGAAATGTTTCTTTTTATTTTTTTATTTACAGCCATAATAAAACACAAGTAGGTTTTGTTTTCCGGTCATCAGTTCTAATTGACTTTGTATTTATTTTTATACTGAGACATGATTAGTGTTTCAACCATTTTAAAAAAAAAAATTTAAAGGGCCCCTATACTCCCTTCTTCTTAGCCTGGCATGATGGCAGCTTCCGGCCTGGACCGATTTCACCGCTGTTGAGAGGGTTGCTGATAAAAAAAGGACAGAGTGGAGGGTGTAGACAGGAAAGTTCTAGAGTGATGATGATGAATGGTTGCCTTTTGTCCTGGCGCTTATTTTCTGGCCGGTAGTTAGTGGGCTAATGTCGTGGTAGTTGGTATTGTAGACCGATGTTGGTGGGGGGGGGGAAGAATGCGGGGTATTCTACAGGCTAGTTACCGCTAGTAGCACACCAAGTCTGTACCTAGCGCGTACACACGCCCGGGATGTTCACACACACACACCCTGTCCTCCTCACTGATGTAGTTGTCGTCGCTGTCCCCGGTGTCCGTTGGGATAGTCATAGAGTTGCTGGCGGTCAGTATAGATGATCGGCAATCCTGTAAATTTTTTTTTTAACTTGTGGATTTTTTTTCTTATGGATCGTGTGTGTGCGCCTGTGAAATAACCGTGAACACAAATATCATTAGTAAGTAATTACTACATTATACTTTAGTGTGAAAATATAAACCCCTAAGAAACATACATAATCATCTGAATTGCTGTTATACGTTTTCAGACATCGCTAACAGTTTCATTTAGTATTCAAACACTGACCAGCCTGTCCTTGCAGTGCAGTCACTGCAACATAAGTATAACTCGCCTTAGAGTTATAAATAAATAAGGACCGATAACCTGAGAAATATATACTCGTCACACTAAGTTTATATGTGTTACTGGAAGATAGTTATTTGATTAGCCTTAGTTTATAATTTTGGTTCGTGTTGGTCAGCATGCAAAGACTAACCTGCCCTTGTGCTGCAGAAGTATAATTGGGAGAAACTACACTTGTCATTCTAAATTTACAGGTGTCTTCGCAGATAAATCACACTTGCTCTTATATTAAAAAATGCAGTTATTCAAAGATCGCTTTTTAGATAAACTTACAGTCAAATCTATTTTAGTCAAGTTATGGCACGCCCGCATGAGGTTGGTTGGCTTTACAGTGAAACATAATTCGCCTCGAAATTATAGGTCGGGATCGATATTTAAGAAAAGAAATATTTAAAAAAAATTAATATGAACTGAATATAATATTAAAGGATAGATTACTTTTACCCTTTTAAAAATATCAACTTTCATATTTGCACTGTTGTAGAATATGTATATTTGTTGCAATCGGAGGACAGTTTTCTAAACTAAAATATTTTATACTAGAGATTTTATTTCTAACTGGAAACAAACTGGTAGATTGGAATGTGTGGGAGGGGATGTTTCTTGAGTGGAATTGCCTTGTTGTCGTATCCGACATACCCTTTCACTTTCAGTCCGAAAATTGTTTTATATATGAAGCACAAACACACAGTACACACGCACTTTTATTAGAAATATCACACACACACACACACACACACACACACACACACATTTATCAGAAATATGAAACACACAACAATTATAAAAATCAGATATTGCTCCATATGGCGTTGTTGGATGAATGGTGTATAATTTTACACGATTGAGACTAAAAAGTACTTATGATGACGTATTTTGATACTTTGATACAAATAGATACACTATATTAAGTAGGTATGAATAGAATCGGATTTGGTAAAGAAGAAGAAAAGGAGCATTTAAAAACCAGTATCAAGAACTTAGTTATGAGTGACAGTGCTCAGTTTGCAGATTTGCAGCTGTTATTTATTTCAGGCCAGGCAGCTGTTAAATTTATTTCAGGCCAGGCAGCTGTTAAATTTATTTCAGGCCAGGCAGCTGTTAAATTTATTTCAGGCCAGGCAGCTGTTAAATTTATTTCAGGCCAGGCAGCTGTTAAATTTATTTCAGGCCAGGCAGCTGTTAAATTTATTTCAGGCCAGGCTGCTGTTAAATTTATTTCAGGCCAGGCAGCTGTTAAATTTATTTCAGGCCAGGCAGCTGTTAAATTTATTTCAGGCCAGGCTGCAGTATATTTTCATTAAGAGGAAGTTAAATACTAATAGTTCTGTGTTCACTAACACCATTCTGACGGATGAACTGTGTACGAAAACGATACTGCCTATATTTGTACGTGACACTTCACAGCCAGCTTACTCTGATTATTTTAAATTCACGAAATAAGTTTTATTTTGTAACCATTGACAGAAACGTTTGAAATAGTCGGCATATGGTTAATTATAACTTACATGTGCATTTCGTCTTCATAATAACAGAAAGCCGTGGATTACCGGTATAATTGATCCAGAACAGCGCTTCTCGATTTGGGGGAGGGGGGGGGTGCTCGCAGCTGTTGCCAGGGCTGCGAGAATTCATCGTGGAAGAAAAAGGAAAAGTTTCTTTTGTACAAAATCTTGGTTTAATCTTGGCTATGTGAATCGGGATTTTCAATATCGCAACGCACTGAACCCCGAAAATGATCTGCATTGACCCACAAAGAAACACATTTTAAACAGATTATTGCAAAGAAGAGACAGGAGAAAAGTCAAAAAAAACCATGAGTTACTTTCTGAGTTTTTCTTATTCATTTATAAAGCAAGTCGCTTTTCATTTTGTGTTGTTGCTGTGTGAAAGGCTGCTCTTTTTCCCATTTGTTAGCTTTAAATCTTTCAAAGTATTAAGAGAAGTTTAAAGGGAGATCTGTTTTTCTACATTGTTTTCTTACTTTTTTTTTTATTTTTTACTTTTTTCTCAAAATCATTTGGTTTTTAAATGCTAGAAGGAAATGGACTGACTGAATACCAAGTAAAACGGATTCAAAGGGAGAGAATTGCCTTTCATTAAGCATACGCTGACCTATCGCTAACAAAAGTTTCAGGGCAAATAGTAATCACAAGTGTGTACACATGCAGTTTTGTCAAGGAAAAACAAACAGTACACCTGTTCTTATTGTGGCATCAGTACATTTAAGCACAGTAAAAGTCAGTTACGTCTTTCTGTTCTTTTTTTTTTTGTCTGTATGGGTGTTAACTGAGGTCAGACTGTCAGTTGTGTCTGGCTGGCTAGCTGTGTTTTTGTCCCAGTGACACTGCCAAGTCAGATATGCGCGCCACGTGACTGGCATTAACAAAAGTTGAGTGTTGTAAGGTCTCTTTGTGGTCTTTTATCTAATCTTTCTTCCCATTGCTTTCTCTACACACGACATGAGGAATATTATTTTAAAGCAGGATTTTGTTGGGCGTTGTTGTCTAAAAACTGTTCTTCCCATTGCTTTCTCTACACACGATGTGAGGAATATTATTTTAAAGCAGGATTTTGTTGAGCTTTATTGTCTAAAAACTATTCTCAATTTGTTTCAAAGTTTGTACATATTTGAAAGTTTGACTAACAAATAATATTAAGCACAGTGTAAAACCTACAGTATACGCTGATTGATAAATAATCTAATGTAACTGAAGAAAGTGTACTAAATACTTCACTTTACAATTTAATCTAATGTAACTGAAGAAAGTGTACTAAATGCTTTATTTACAATTTAAGAGAATGCCGCCACTCTCCCGTATTTTTCAATTCACACTTCTTTAGTTACATTTTTTTCCTAATAATTCCCGTCGGTACAGTTTTTCAAGCGGTCTTAGTAACTGCTAAGTGACAACTTAAGGAAATATATGAAACAGTTGTTAGTGAGTTCAAATGTTACTAGAGATAAAAGAGAGTAGGGATACGTGTAACCCACTAAATACAGTGCATTTGTTGGCTAAAGAATGTTATATTACTAATTGCTTAAAGTGGACTAAAACATTTTTTTAGAAAAGGTAATCAGTTTTATCAATTTGATAAATTGACCAAGTAGATGACCAACAAAACCAGTGGCATAGGCAATGACATAATGATTGGTGATCAGAAACTGGAGATAGTTAATAAATTCAAGTACTTAGGAGCCATCGTGACAGACGAGGGATCAAAACCAGAAATACTGTCCAGGATTGCGCTGACAACAACAGCAA
Organism: Sinotaia quadrata; assembly: GCA_028829895.1. Classification (NCBI taxonomy): domain Eukaryota; kingdom Metazoa; phylum Mollusca; class Gastropoda; order Architaenioglossa; family Viviparidae; genus Sinotaia; species Sinotaia quadrata. Next base: position 126,955,345 of record CM054178.1, on the reverse strand, counting down.
TGGCAAGGCTGAAGACTGTTTGGAAAGACAGAAACATCTCAGTTCAAAGATCAAACTGATGCGCTCCTTGGTTGTATCTGAGTTTTTATATGCCTATGAGTCACGGACCCTCACAGTGGATCTCGAAAGGAGGATACAAGCTACTGAAATGAGATGCTTTCGAAGGTTGCTTGGCATTTCATATAGAGATCATGTTACGAATGAGGAAATGGGAAACAGAATTAGGCAAGCCATTGGGCCCTATGAAGAGCTATTGGCCATTTAAAAAATCATGTGACTTCATCCATTTATCTAATGGAGTATGCTGCCATTTCGGCCCTTAAAAGTTTATGGCGTCTTCGTTTACTTAATGGAGTGTGCTGTCATATCGGCCCTTAAAATTTATTATGGCGTCCTCGTTTACTTAATGGAGTGTGCTGTCATATCGGCCCTTAAAATTTATTATGGCGTCCTCGTTTACTTAATGGAGTGTGCTGTCATACCAGAATTATTTTAGTACATTATTGCTATTGATAGGTTATACTTTAGCTTTATGTGGAGATGTATTATGTGAGTAGATTATTATTTCTACAAATTGTGAACTAGGGCAATTACTTCGAATGTAAAAAGGCAAATCCGATTTTTAGTTTGTGGTCGACCAAAAAATATTAAAACGGTTTCCGATTTTCAGTTTGTGAATGACCCAAAAGTTAAAACGGTTAAAAAAAAAAAAACACACCCTCAAATTTAAGACATTTTCCAGACTATTTTGACATTTTACTGATTTTCCAGACTTTCTCCAAGCTTGGAAAGGCTAAAATCAGACTTTCTCCAGAATTCCAGACTTGCGCGGAAACCCTGCTAAATACACAAAGATCAAGACTGCTCTACAGTTACTTCAAAGAACACACCCTGCTAAATACACGAAGATCAAGACTGCTCTACAGTTACTTCAAAGAACACACCCTGCTAAATACACAAAGATCAAGACTGCTCTACAGTTACTTCAAAGAACACACCCTGCTAAATACACAAAGATCAAGACTGCTCTACAGTTACTTCAAAGAACACACCACTCTTAGTCTAATACCTGATAGAAGAACAAGGAAATCCACAAAACTCATTGGTTTATATATTCTAACACTCATTGCCGGCTACGTAGGCCAAGTGTTTTGCAACAGCAACAGCGAACCAGCTTAACAATAAGACAGAAATAGCTAGTCATTTCCTGCCAGCTATTGTACAACCCATCAACGACCAAGCGGGCCTCTCCTATTGTTTTGACGCTTAATCAAAACAATTGCAGTGCTGACTAGACATATGCTAACATACACCCACTGCCATACATATATATATCCTCAAGGAAGGTAATTAAAACAAATACAAGTTTACAACCACAGTACAAGCAGGAAAATCAGTTGAAGTGTGCACTAAATGCCCTCAACTCACAAGCAGAACATTTCAACCATCTTTATAAAGTTTAGGACGACACAAATATTACCAAATGATGTTATCTCAGTTTTAAAAAAATATATGGCAGTGGAATCATTTTATCACACAGTTTATTGATGCGTTCTTATTAGCACATTCTTCCACTTCGTATACATCTCTCCCAGTGTTATGTAGGCGGATGTCGGGCAAATTCACACAGCCCATAAGCACATTGATCCATCACTTCACTCATCGCCTCTTCCAATGTTATCTAGGTTGTTATCAGGCAAATTCACACAGCCCATAAGCACATTGATCCATCACTTCACTCATCGCCTCTTCCAATGTTATCTAGGTTGTTATCAGGCAAATTCACACAGCCCATAAGCACATTGATCCATCACTTCACTCATCGCCTCTTCCAATGTTATCTAGGTTGTTATCAGGCAAATTCACACAGCCCATTAGCACATTGATCCATCACTTCACTCATTGCCTCTTCCAATGTTATCTAGGTTGTTATCAGGCAAATTCACACAGCCCATTAGCACATTGATCCATCACTTCACTCATTGCCTCTTCCAATGTTATCTAGGTTGTTATCAGGCAAATTCACACAGCCCAAAAGCATATTCACCTCATCTCTTCCTCCCTTCCCTGCGTCTTCCAATGTTATCTAGGTTGTTGCCAGGCAATTCAAAGAACCCATAGGGTCTAATACATTCGTAATTATTAGATTGTTCTCCGCATTGTTTTCAGTCACTCTTTTTCAACTAGTTTTATTTTTTAAATGTACTTGTAGGCCTACATACATACACTTCTTTCACTATATAAATGATAAAGTATTATAATGTGCTGTGACAAATTTATTTAATAAAAGTAAAAAATCAGCAATCAAAATTGGTAAGCGGTCATACTGTTAGCTTATTCCTCGCGAACTATGTATGCTTACCAGCCCATGGCTTGACTAGCTCTACTTAGTTTCGCATTTGCAAATTGGTGTTTTATTTGTGCCTTAATTTAAGCACTCAGGAGTACTCTAAGAAAATACTCCTGAGTGCTTAATGGAAGGTTGATTTAAAATAGTACTTTTCATCTTTTATTATTGTTTATATTCTGAATATTATGAGATTTTTTTAAAATGTCAAACGCATGCTGGTAATGCAAAATATGCTGACTACATCAAGCAATTTCTGGTACAAGGAGGTTACTGGAAATTGTTGTTCTGCTTGATTGAGCTAATACTCAAAGGAGCGTCCAGGTTAGCCTCGAGAGAATTGCAGCTAGTCAGTGTTTTACAGCGTGAGGAGGGAATCATTTGGAATTGACAGTAATAACATACACAATAAACTTGTGAATTTCTCACAAAAAGCAAGAAAGACTATTGAGACAGCACCTAAACCAGGTTATGTACAAACTATTATCGCTCACCTCTAATAACTCCATAACTGTTTTCTGATAAGAACTAATCTGTAATTTGTATTGAAACTAATCTATTGAATTGTGTGTTAGGATATAAGACTGTATAGATATAAAATTATTTGACCATGGTTTCATGGAAATATTGATGTTAAGTAATCTTTTTCATGTTATTTGTCATATGTGTATTTGATTGTTGATTTAATAAATTTATTGTTAAATTTATTGACCTTACCCATATTGATAACCTTATGTTGGAGACGAAAGTGGATATGGAGGCTTGCTAAATATAGATTAAAAAATGGATTTCCCTTCTCCTTTAGTTTTCCATATTGTGTGACAGTGAATGTTTGTCTTTATTGTTGTGTGACAGTGAATGTTTGTCTTTATTGTTGTGTGAAGAGAGAAATCGTTGACAGCGGTCCGGATATCCACCAAGTAGAGAGACGAGTGGTGTCGGCTAAAAAATTAATTAATAGCATTAATTAAGATTCTCATCACCTGTAATTAGTTGTGGATGATTAATTAATAATAATAATCATAACCATTAACTAGTTGGCGTAGCTATGTGGTTTTTTGAAAGAATGTAAAATCGAAAACAGTGACTTGAACATTATTATATGGTGTTAATTATTTTGTGTGTGACACTAATTAATTGCATTTATATTTTTTAATAAATAATACATTCATCCAGCTTAGCTTTCCGACAATCTTAAAAGCCTCATTTCCGGTAGTTTGCAGTGTGGCTACCCCACAGACCCTTTTGTGTCATCGCCATGTGAAAGATCACACACACTCTCTCTCTCTTTTCCTCTCCTTTCTTTCCCCTTCTGTCATTCTCTTCTCCTTCTCTCTGTCTCTCCATCCCTCAGAACTGTCCTGGGACATTACTTTTTGCAATACAAAAAATGTTAAAGGCAAGCACGGACATGGGAGAGTCAACATCAATTTTAACATTTAAGCCAGGTGCAAACAGCTGTGCTGGGTGACCTTTCTGTTTAAAACGAAAAAAATTGAAAGAAAAGGTTCTGGCTCACTGGAAACTGACAGTCCAGTAGAAACATGTGTATGTTCGTCACCGCACTAGTTATTTATCAAATTACCACCATCACCAGTAGCAGCATCATGAACAAAAAAATATAGCCTCATACACACAGACAGACAGACGCGCGCGCACACACACACACACACACACACACGCTCACTTTTGGAATTTAAAATGCCATAAACACGGATTTACTGACAGTAGTATTTTTTTTAATGTCACTAAAATGAACATTATGTTGATAAAAAGCATAGTCTGATATTATAACGTCTTCGAAGATTTCAGTACCATCTATTGCTAAGTCTGAGTTAAGCTGCTTGCCATTAAAATTAAGGTAGGTTTTGGAATCTTCCATATTGATTGATTAATTAATCATTAGAGTTTTCTAGACGCCCACGTACAGCGTTCATTTGTTTGATCCCACGGTATAGTCGCATCTTGCTTTAAATCCGACATGGCCAGTCACACTTGTTGACTCGTAGCTACCTATGACTTGTTTACAGGAGGTGTGAGGCGGCCATTCTCATATGTTTCTACAGGATATAAAATTTAAACATTCTCGTTGTTGTGACAGACATGGCCAATCACGTGTTGCGGAAGGATATGCACATGGCTAGACACGCGATGTGACAGGTCATACACCTAGTTGACATAGCCAGTCGCGTATTTTGACAGGGCATACATGCGTTAGGATGTCAGACATAGCCATTCACGCGTATTTTGTCAGGGCATACATGCGTTAGGATGTCAAACGTAGCCAGTCACGCGTATTTTGACAGGGCATACATGCGTTAGGATGTCAGGCAGCCAGTCACCTGAACTGCCTTCGATCTACCTATGATGAAGTATTTGCTAACCAGCCTAGAACGACCGAACCTCGAATTTCTCGGCGCATACCGGCGCTTCTTGTACCTTTCTGTTGGCCTTCTTTGCTGGCAAACTCTGCCCGCAGGTTTAGAAATACTGGTGACTGCAGTAAGTACTGCACTGGACTTCTTGAATCTTTCACTTGCTCTTTTCATTTGAATTAATTCAGTTAAATAAGTACTGTGGTCATGGACTTGAACGACTCACTTGCCCTTTCTAATTGCCTTGTAGTAGTAGTGTAGGGGGCGCTTCCGGCTTCCGCCTCTTTCGCGCTAATCGCCTTGTAGTCTCACTTCAGAGTAATTAATGTCTGCCGGTGAAGCTGGCCTGCGACCTGACTGGCTGGCGTCAACGACGATTTTCACAAAATTAATTTACATCACCTTTCACTGTTTAATCCCTTTTTTTCTTAAATCTCTCTTTTGTTGTAATTTTACTAGACAACATGGACGGTCGTCGGAATCTAATGTGAACCTAACACTCGACAAGTACTCAGTCGCGTAAGACACTTATGGGCGTATTTTCGCTAAATTCGCACTCTTTACAGCTAGACCACCGTACAAAAAAGTTTGACTAGTTACGATTATTATGTATAATAAAATTCATTTGATAATACTCAGGCTATTGTATGATATAACAGAACTCTTCTATGCTATCATGTATAGAGTAAGTTAATTTTTTTTATGATAGCCCCACATTCGGTTTATTCTGATTGGCTGATTTTTATTATTTTTTTCCACACCGAATTCAAGCTATTCCGGTTAGTTTATTTTAAGTATCAGATTTGTGATATTAAACAAATAAGATTATTCTGATTGGTTTACTTCATCGTATTTCGAATTGGGGGTCATTACTTGCACGATTTTATATCTATAATTAATTTTATGATATTAATGGTATCTTAAACCGAATTTATGATTTCTTGTTTTTCTTTTTTTTCTTTAGTTTGACTTTAGACAGAAAATTGACCTTACATGACACACGAAAGTAACGTGTCATTTCTTGCCACTGCTCTTTCATTTCTATCTTCTGTTTATGCCTCAAATCTCTTTCTCAAATCGTGTGCATGATTTTTTTATCCTTGAAAAATTGAATGATATTGTAAGTTTTAAATGTATGAACTGGGGTTAAAGGTGAGTTGGAGAGTCACTTATTTCAGTAATAAATCTGTCTTTTAGTTGAATGCACGTAAGTCTGCCTATGTGACGCAAAAATAAATTTAAAAAAAAAAAACTATCTGGCGAGAGAGGGTAGCTGGAATTATATCCAAGAAAGCCGTGTTTGTAATGATGAACCGTTTTACAGAACGGCGCGGGTAGATGGTGTAAACGTGATGTGTACAGTCAAAATTAGTATGCGTATATTAAATGACAGAATGTTCCCTCACGCATAATCAAAAAATAGCACGCACGGAGGTACGCACGCTAAATATAATACCAGGATTTTGCTTGTTTATCTAGTTTGGTCTTATGGTACCTGCGAGTATAGCCTTAACAGTTTCCGAGTAGAACTGTAAAAAGACACGTTCCACAGGTAATGCGCACACTGCGACACTTGACGGCCGCACCGCCTTCTTTTGCGCTGTATCTCGTGTTAGCTGATGAAATGCCGTCGGTGCTTTGGCTTACCTGTAACAGTGTAGGGTGCACTAAGGACGATAACTGTGTTCTCCTGCGCTCGGACTGAAATTGGGTTTGGGTTCGTTTGCGGCTAACATTAATTAAAAAATAATAAAGAACGAGAGATAACGGCCGCCCCGCTGTGCTCCGTGTCACCGTTTGCTCAGCTGATGATGTGCCTGAAATGATGTGGGCTACACGGTTTATCAGCAGGTGTTATCACCTCGATGGAAGCACAGGGTTCAGGTCGAACCTACAAGTCACGTGTCGTCTTCGAGTCAGCGTGACATCGATGCTCGTTAGTGTCGCCAGTGCGGACGTTTTTATTTCTCAACCTTGATGGCGTAAGGAAAAGATTGTCGGTGTTTCTACTTTTGTTGTCTTGTTTATTTACTTTTAAGTGTCCGGGTCTTGATGTCCTTCCAGAAGTGGGTCAGGTGTTGGACTACTTTGACCTGAGAGGGTGTGCATGTTAAGCATAACAGATTGAGCGATATTTATCGTCCTTTTCCCAGCGTTCGTTGATTTCGCGCATGAGCTAGGTCTTATACTGTAAAGTGTGGATTATGGAGGAAGCACAAGAGGACTCTCGTTCCTGTTCTTGGCACCGGGTTAGCCCCATCATGAGGTTATTTCAGAACTGCTGTAGGTTGCCGACAATTCCTTTCTTAAGGATGAAAGACAAAGGTAAGATGCGCTTTATCAGTTCGTGTGTCTTTATTTTTTGTGAAGGGATTGTTTCGCCATTGGAAATTCGTGAAAGTTTTCCGCATGAAAGTTAAATACAGTCACTGGATCAGTTAGATACAGTCACTGGATCAGTTAGATACAGTCACTAGATCAGTTAGATACAGTCACTAGATCAGTTAGATACAGTCACTAGATCAGTTAGATACAGTCACTGGATACAGTCACTAGATCAGTTAGATACAGTCACTAGATCAGTTAGATACAGTCACTAGATCAGTTAGATACAGTCACTAGATCAGTTAGATACAGTCACTAGATCAGTTAGATACAGTCACTAGATCAGTTAGATACAGTCACTAGATCAGTTAGATACAGTCACTGGATACAGTCACTAGATCAGTTAGATACAGTCACTAGATCAGTTAGATACAGTCACTGGATACAGTCACTAGATCAGTTAGATACAGTCACTAGATCAGTTAGATACAGTCACTGGATACAGTCACTAGATCAGTTAGATACAGTCACTAGATCAGTTAGATACAGTCACTAGATCAGTTAGATACAGTCACTAGATCAGTTAGATACAGTCACTGGATCAGCTTTATGTATTTCCGTGTATCTCTCAGCTAGCATTGTAGCGAAAGCTTCTAAGATCAGTAACCACTTAAAGGAATTTTTAGTAACTTTTTGCATTGACGAGTATATTCTTACTTAAGCTTCTAATGACTGCCATCGTCTGTTCACTTATCAACAAACACTGGATGATCTTTGTAAAAAAATATATATATAAATAAATTTTTTAAGTTATTTTTGCCACTATACAAAGATGAACTTTTCATCAAAGTGGATCAGACATTATGTTAATTTTGCTTTTATAATATATTATGCATTAAAAAATTAATAGTAAACTATTCATTTTAAATTACAAGTCCATCTTAAATTTTTAATTTCCTTTTAAACAAAAAGTGACAGATTTTTTTTTTTTTAATTTCAAAATTTGTTTTTCTGTTATGTTATTTTTCTTTCTCTTTGGAAATTTTTTTAATTTATTTTTTCCCTAGTGATTGTGAAATTCTCATTCACATCACGATCCTGACTTATTAAAAAGAAATACTCATAAAAATAAATGTCAAAGATCAGAATGTGTAATTCTCTCAACATATCCTTGTGCAAGTGATTTTTTTATATTTTTAAAATAAAATAAATGTGTGTGTGTGTGTGTGTTTACTGTGTGTTGCAAAGGTTGAAAATATTTCAAAGTTCAGTGTGCATTATCATCCTCACTCTTCGTTTGATCAGAACTTTGTCCAGATATATAAGCATTGATTTATTTTAAGAGTATATTTATATACCATTCTTTATATCAAATAATTAAAAAATATATGTGTGAATAAAATCCTTAGAAGTAGAATAAGGACAATTTTTTTAATGTTAGTGAACTAATTATTTTGATAACTATCATATATTAATTAACACATAAAAATCCTATGTTCATTTAAGAATTTAGCAAATGTGTATATATTCTTTGTATACATATAATTAATTTAAAATACATGTAAAGCAAACTTAATTTTGGTAAGTGACCTGATCAGTTCTTGGTGTACTAAAAATAATCCTAGCTGCAATCTTTTAACTTATGAAGTTTCTTCAAAGAAAACATTGGTAAGCTGGAGAGGAGAGTTATAGTGGTCAGGTTGAGTGAACACAGGAGAACAGTTCACAGGTTGTTGTTTTTTTTTTTGTAACAATAGCTGTGAGAAATTTGCAAATAGCACTAATTCTAACTAGTACAGACTATTAAAAAAATATATTATTCATTAACAAATTTTAAATGCAAAATGTATAAATTTGGAAAAAAGTTAAAGTATTTTATTAGAGTAAAGCAGCAATTTAGTGTATCAGCCATTAAAAAAGGTCACCATTTTATACTAAGGATCTGGCATTGCCTAGCTGTGAGATAAATGTGACAGTAATATAAGTATATAAAACTTTGCAAACAGTAACTGAATGAGAATAAATGAAATAACAAAGTCAATACATAAAACCAAATAAACTGAGGCAAAACCTCATTTAACAGTAACACAGGCTAAAATTATTGAATAGTAATCACCAGACATAAAGAGATAAAAAAAAAAAAAAAGAAGAACTTTAAAATAAAATAGTCTAAAACTAAGAAACATACGGTTTTCTAAAAATATTTTTTTAAAGTTTAAAATGAGAAAAAGATGGAATACACAAACAGAATTGACTACATGTATGGGGAAAAAATGTTATTTAAATAATGATACAGGTATATATATAAAATGAATGAAGAATAAAAATAGAACTAAACCAACAAAAGTAAACCTCACTAGTCACTAAACCATAGAGTACCATAACTGGATACATCGCCTGATATACCTGTTGTAAAACATCACATATTCTACAAATATATATTCTGATTTAAAACCAAATGTGACAATTTGAAATACCTGGCAGTACCAGACATGACACCATGAGTGTAGTTGTGATTTCCTATATGGATGTTAACCAGATTTGTTGTCTTGAATGGAGGAAGTAAAATTGTGTGTAATAACATCATGGGTATGGTTATGATGTCATGACTTTAAAACCAGATAAGACATCACAAACAATAAATGCCTGGATATTATGTCATGTGGTATGGTTATGATGTCATGACTTTAAAACTAGATAAGACATCACAAACAACAAATGCCTGGATGTGATAGCATGGGTATGTCAGGGGTACACATATGACATCATGTATTTCTAATATTCATATGTATAATTGATTTTCTATCACACATGAAAACACATAGATGTGGAACACAAAGTGACATCACAAATCCAAAATGACATTTGGGAAATATAAAATTGGAAGATGGTTTAGACTAACAGTAAATACTCTGTTTATTTGATCAGATTTTGAGAAATGACAATTTTTAGTTCTTATGTAATGTTTCAATAGAGAGTATATATTTTTTTTAATGAAGAACCTGTACTGTTACAACCGATTTCAATAAAAACAGAAAGAAGCAATTTGGTTCTGGACTACTTTTACTGAAATTATTTAAGTGCTAACATGTGGCATGTGAGTGTGAAATATGTATGGAGTGAAAGCAGAAGGATAGTAAAGTCTCCTTTTTATTGTTCCCTCCTTCACTTACTGAAATTTTAAGTTCAGTTTTGACCCTTTCAGTTCACAATCACACCATCTTTCCATGTAACACAAATGGATGGTATGATAGGACAAAAAAGACATCACTTGCCAATAACAAAAGTGAATTTAATAATAATAAAACATTTTTTAGTTATGAAATGGAAATAAAATGTCAACTTTGGTTGAAACATATGTAATAGATTGTCAAACTCATCATCATAAATAGTTATGCACCTGTGACAGCATTCTCATTTTAGGTTTTAACTCACCTTTCACCAATGTGGTTAAAAGGAGCCGATTTATTGATAAAACTGAAGGTGTTCTGTAGTCATCTGGTCAAGCAGAGGAGACAAGTCCGTTCCTGTCTGCTGGCTCAGGAAGAAAACAAATAATGCTCATCTTCGTTGAGTCTGGTAGGTCTGGTCAGCTGAATTTTGCCACTCACATTCTATACAGAATGCCAGATTGAATAGTGCATTGCTTTTTTTAGGTAGTACTTATTATCATCATGTGCACCTCAGTGTGCGGCATTCATTCAGACACTAAGCTTACAGGTGAGAAAAAAAGTTATGGACAAACTTTGTCACTCACTTATTCATTCTCAGAATAATTAACCATAAATATACAAACACAATATAAGCATATATGTATGTATGTATAAACAAAGCTGCAAAATAAAGGGATATTATTAGTTTCTAATAATTAAATAGAGGAGCACCAGACTGGCTTTTCTTTCCGGCAATAGTTTGAATTATAAAATTCAAATATCCATATTGATCAAAAAGATTCTACTACAGTAAAGCAGTTTCATACTTAAATTGCAGGAGAAGCAAGTGTGGGGTCTCAGTGGTCTGCTTGAGCTTTCCTAGCTTCTCTGTTTGTGAGTCTTATTGGAATGTAGTACATCTGGTTTCCTCCCCTTAGTCTCAGTCAGTCGACCTAAATTTTACTAACAAGTGTAGGTCCTAGTAGTCTGCCTGAGTTTCCCTTGCTTCTGTATTTGTGAGTCTTATTGGAACATAGTACATCTGGTTTCCTCCCCTTATTCTCAGTCAGCTGACTTTGCAGTTGGTATTAACTTTTACTAACAAGGGGACCTTGTTCAATTGTGTCTAGGTATTAGGTTTCACTGCAAAGTTTGAAACTCTAGCTCCACTCAGTAGACTGGAAAAATTTCTCCCACAGCCACAGTAATAAACATGAGACCAGAGACTAAAGGCCGCACCTTGATCAAATTGAAGGAAAACTCCAGAAATCGAACGGTTTGTATTAAAATTTAAAATATTTTTATTAGTTTTAATAAAATTATGAGAAGGTGGACCATTACTTCACAGCACACACGGAGACATTTCTTAATGTCTTTTACTGCAGAGCTCGAACATATGGCCAGCTCCAAGGAGAGTACACGGAGACATATTTTAATGTCTTTTATTGCAGAGCTCGAACATATGGCCAGCTCCGAGGAGAGTACAAATGATGGAAGCAGAGATGCAAGCCCAATTAATGAGAGTCCTCGACAGAGCCGCAAAGACATCTGGACTACGCGAAGTGAAGGACAGGCTTCTCAAGGATATGGCACTAATGACAATGACCGTGGCAATAACAAGTACCCCGGTTCTTCATCTTATACGCCAGCAATGGAGGACGTGCTGCGTCGTCGCTTAAAGTATTATTTTATGGATCCATGCAGCAAGTTTCGTGCTCGCCGTCACTGGCCCTGGAAACTTTCTGTACAGATTCTTAAGATTGTCCTAATCACATTTCAGGTTTGTTGATGTTTATTGTTTTATGTTTTAAATTTTACATATGCGATATTTACAGTTTTAATTGAAATAATGATTAGAATAGTTTGGAATTTCTTTAAACTTATCATTAAAGATCTTAGTTTAATTGGGTATTCTTATTATGGTCATAATTACATTTCAGGTTTGGTTATGTTTAAAGTAATTTCATGCAAATGGGATTTTAAAAAATAATTCCTTGTTAAAGGTTTTTGTTTTGTTTAGGATGAGTGATCTAATTGTTTCATTTGTACACTAATAAGGCAAAAATTGATATATTTTCTTTTATCCAGGTCATTGATATTAGTGATAACAGTTTACCTTTACACTAGAGTTTTGAGCTAAGTTATCACTTAGGATCTGCTTTTGCTGATTACAGCTCACTGAACACTCTTCTTGACCTTATGTATGACGTCAACATAAGCAATATCTGAAAACTAATTTCATAAGAATGCAGTATTGTCATTTTGAATGCATATCACTTAGTACGGACCACTGCGGTAAAAATATTGTTAAGTTTAGGATGCATGAGTACAGAATACTGCAGTATTATATAGACTAGGTTAATACAGATAAATATATAGCACAGTAATTATATTTAGCCAAGTTAATTCAAATGACTACAGAACACTGAAGTAGCATAAAGTCAAGTTTAGAACAGAGCACTACAGTATTATATAATTAAAGTGGAGTACAAATCTGTACAGAACACTGCAATATATAGCACAGAGCAGCACAGAGCACTGCAGTATGTATATAGTACAAATCAGCAGAGAGCATTGCAGTAGTACAAATCAGCACAGAACACTGCCATATATAGTCAAGTTTAATACAAATCAGCAGAGAGGACTGCAGTATATATAGTACAAATCAGCACAGAACACTGCCATATATAGTCAAATTTAGTACAAATCAGCAGAGAGCACTGCAGTATATAAAGTACAAATCAGCACAGAGCACTGCAATATATTGTTAAAGAAAGAATAGTGTTAATTTTCAGACATTAATTTAAAATAATTCACCCAGTAATGACATAATAATGAAACTTGCGAAAATTGTAATTAAAGATAAACTGAATGCATGGCATCAGTAAGCAAAATACTGCATGTTAATACTGGCTAAGTCGAAAACTGAGAAAGGTGGAACTAACAGGAAATAAATATATCTTACCAGAAGAAATAGATACCATGTTTTGTAAAATAAGATTTGCATTGTTATAACATTGAATGATAATGAATCTAAACTGGGTAATGATGGTGACTGTATACTTTACCACAGCACTGGGTGTAACGCACACAAATTCAAAATAAAAAAAATAAAATGTTAAAATGTCACCAGTTAATGCTATTTGCATTTCATTTTATAAACTGTTGTTATGTTTCACATTCAAGAGAATGGTCACCAACAGCTGATGCAATGAGACTTTTAATGGAAGGGCCTGCATGTTCAAACTTAGAAAACATTAAAAAAAAAATACATGAATAAAGAATATTAGTAAATTATTGGTATCTCATTTATCACTTGTTCTAAAAAATAGTTGATGGCAATGGACCATAGAATATTTTTGACAGTTTATGTAAGCCTTCATATAAATGATTATGTAAACAGAAGCCAAGCAGCGGCTGACATTTGAAACATAAAGAAAATGTGTGTGTGTGTGTGTGTGTGTGTGTGTGTGTGTGTGTGTGTGTGTGTGTGTGTTTTATACCTTTGATACTAATAATAGCAAATGTTTCCATTTCTATGCCTCTAACCACCCATTGTTCCTCTAACTCCTGACCTCATCAGGATTGTTGGCTGTATAAACAGCTCACTGTGATTGAAGTAAAATAAAAACAATAAATAGAAAGGTGAAGTAGAATCTATGATTCTGCAATTTTACTTTAGGAATGTTGTCTGTAAGACTAAAATCCCTGCTGTATAGAAATTTGAAAAGTTATCTTAAGTGGTAGGTCATTTAATATTGACAGAACTTGCTTTATTGGCTGAACATCACTTGCTGCCTCAAGAAATGTTAGTATCTTATACGCAGAACCGTGCTACACGAGCATGAAGCATTTAATATTGACAGGGCTTGCTTTATTGGCTATCCTGTTCTTGCTGCTTAAATATTATGGTAATGCTTTATACTCAGAACCTTATTACATACAACATCTTATTTTTGTTATTTTTTCTTATCCTTAATACTGCAAATTCATTTTTAGTTGAAGTTCAGAATTCTCTTTTCCAGGTTCTTGTTTTTGGGGCTCAGAGGTCAAATGTGGTGGAATACTTTGAGAGTAATAATATTGCACTCAAACATCTTTTACTCAGAAACTGGGAAGCTGGCTATGAGACTCTGCCGTATCCACCAGCAATAGGGGCTTATGCCGTATACAACAAGAATGATTTGTATGATAGCATTGAATATGCCTGGAGCCGTGTAAGTTTGTTTGCTTGTGTCTTGTAAGTTGTAAAATATATCTTGACAGTACAAGATCTGGATTCTAGCTATTTATAAACAGTCTGTAGAATTGTAGTTTGCTATGCTTGACATTTATTTCAAATTATAATATTGTAATTATAAATTTTTTTTTTTTTTTAATTTGACTTTTGAAGTTTATTTGAATTCATTTCACTGTACTTTTTTTTTTGAAGTAACTGAACTATTGAGAATGGGGTTAGAAGATGGAAAGTTGTGATATTTGTATTGTGAAACTACACTTATGGTTGATCTTTTCTGCACTGCATTAATAATGTTACTCGATTTATAATTGCATAATTGCTACAGTCTGGTAATAGTATACATATGGTAATAAATTGAAGAATAAATTGCTTTTCTCTGTCTTAATTCTTATGATAGTAAATAGCTTTTCTCTCTTATATTACAAATAGGGTAATAATTTTTCTTCTATTATAATAAATGTAGGATAGAAAATTGCTTTTCTCTATTATAACACACAGACATGAGTAAACTGCTATTCTCTGTCATATTACACATATGGTAATAAATTGCTTTTTTTTTAATCATTGTACACATATGGTAATAAACTGATTTTTTCTATCATTGTACACATAAATTACTTTTCTCTCCTTCATTTTACAGTACTACAACTTGACTGCAAATTCATTGTCAACTATAGATTTGGTGACGGATGATAATGGCACTGTCCTGCCTATGAATTTGTGTTGCCGAGTTAACAATTATCAACATTTTGACAATGGCAGCTATATTGTTGATTCAGGGTCTGCTAGAAGTAAGTTGGAGAACATTTAAAATATATATATATATATGCATATGTATTCTCTCGGCTCTCATATAAAGTTGTGTTATTTGTGTTACAAGTCTGAAGAGTAAACAGGTATAAAACAGTTTTAAGACAATAACATTTAAAGTTTCTTACAAATTCCTGTATTTTAGCTTAAATTTTTATTGTGGTTAATATTGAATAATCTATTACTTTATTAGTAAAACCTTACATGTACTATTTATCAAAATATGTATTTCTAATTTTATTCAGTATCTGATATGTCCCATCTGGGGGCTTTGATATTGAGTGTTCCATATGATTTGATCAGAACCCCCCACCCCCCCAGTGCAGTAAGGGGAATAAGAGAGCAATCTACAGCCAAAAGGCTTCATGTAAGCTCTTGGATGGAAGGAAGGCCAGCCCTTGGGGTAGTATCTCATTAATCTGACCAAACCATGTTCAGACTGGGGTTAGATTCCAAAAAGCAGGTCACCCTTTATTGACTTATTGAATTGCATATTTCCAATTCTATACTCATTTGTTAAAAGTCAAACACTGTACAATAAATAAAAGAGTTGAAATACAAGAACAACTGATGGAGATGTCATACATACAAATGGCATCATATGGTACATCATTACTGCACCCACAGTACCACATGAATCATTAATATTTTATTATTTTTATTTGTTATAAGTCAAGATGTTCATTTGCCTACCGAAAATCATTTCATGCACGATGTAGTGGGAATTCTTGAAAATTTCATTTTTTTAACATTTCTCCAACTTTTTAATTTTTAATTTAATTTTTGGTGACCATCATAAGTGCAAGTTATCATAAGTCATCTATGTTGTAACTGAAGAACAGTCTATTTATGCTTATTAAATAAATAAAGTTGGTTTAGTAGTGCAGAAGAACTTTTCTCAAAGAGAGAAATACATTTCTTCAGTCATTTAATTGGGATCAGTACTTTAAAAAAAAAAATTGTTATTAATTTCAAGCTGCTGACATTTTTTAAAATTTCAGATTGCACAGAACTCCACCCAATACAGAATGGAAATAAAACAGAATTTAATATCAGGAAATATCTGCATAATCAAAATTTATCAATTCCATTTTCTCGGTGAGTAGCATTTGTTAATGCTAACTTATTTTCTAAGTCACAATGAAATTTTCATTACTAACTCAGAAATCCTTTTTGTTTGAAAAATAATTTCTGAACAAGTTCTTTGTATTCCTTATCATTTTTATTGCTTAACCTAAAAATCTGTAGATGTTATAATTATAATAGACATTTAATTATTCAAGAAAGATTAGCATAAAAAGGATAAGTTTTCCTTTTAAAAGCACAAACATGAATATCTCTTATACTCACAGATATTGAAGATGATAATCATATTTTTTCCACCACAACAAGATAATCATACTAAGAGATAGCGTAAAAGCTCTCACACCCTATCTCTCAGTGGAATATAAATGAGTAAAAACTTACCCAATTCATGTTGGTTGTCCCAAGGGTGATGTCTTCTAGTACAGTTGTTCATTACCAGTATATTCATGCAATATTATAAAAACCTTTTCATGATTTTTAATTTAACAAAGATAAATAAGATTGGTCACACTTGATTAATTATGAATTTTCATATAAAGTGAAAGTATAAACTTCTTTGCCATTATAAATGGGCTATAAGGACAGTTAAGGAATCAACAGGAAAACATTTTAAGACATTATGTCAGTGCACTTTTTAAAAAAATTAATTTTATTTGAAATCATTTCCTATGCTTAGCGATCTGGAAATACATACACTGTATCAGTATACTGTTTCTTTTTTAAAATAATTTTATTTATCCATTGTTAGTAATATTTGCAGTGTATTGTATTTGTGCAATATTTTGTTTGGGTCAGTCACTAATCTACCGGTAATTGTATATCATTAAAAATGCCTTATAAAGTAAAAAAATATAATAACTATTGGATTTTTATTTCTTGAAAATATTCTTGATAAAATCATAGAATACTTTTGTATTTTTATTTACGAGAACAACACTGGGGCTTGTTTTTTGTTTTTCCTGTAATAAAATGAGTATACATTTTTGTTATAAGCTGATTGTACAATTTATTCTTATTGTTGTATTTCAGGTTGCTAGATTTGACACTTGAATTTATGTTTACCACATTCCATTTGAATTTGATAGAAACACACTATGGTCCAACATGCTACAATGTCAATGCCACTGTAAGTCTGCATATGTTTTGCATTACTAGTTAAACTTATTCAATATTACATTTACTAAAGTCTGCATATATATAGGTAGGTAGATATGTCACTACAGTTTCTCAGTTGTCTTATCACTGTAATGCATGAAATTATCACTTTGTTAACCTTCATTGCTGATGCAGTGAAGACTTAGTATGAAAATGGCAATACTTAATTATTAACATCAGCAAATAAGAGGTTACAATCACTGTCAGAATTGGTATATCAGCCAGAGCCATCAGAAGTCATTGTCAGTATTGTCCCAATTTGTATATGTGTATCTTGTTTGTACATGTATGTATGAATATATAAAGTGAGTATATGGGGTTTAATTTTGCTTTGTAGATTTTGCTTTCCACACTCTCTTTCCCACAGTTGAAAGACATTCTAGTGAAGAAATAAATCTGATAGTAAATTGATTTACTTTAATTCTTTTCTTTCATGTTGTTGTATGTTTGAATATGAGGATTTTTCAGTGGGTCATCACATAATCACACTTCACTCTTAATTTTGATATTGCTATCAGATTAAATTTGCCAACAATGAGAGAAGTGGACAGGCAATGATCACCTTAGACACTCTGGTAGTAGAAAAGGATTGTTCAGGAAAAATCATGTCAGAAGATGCTGCAGGTATGTTGTAATAGAAATTTGGTATGAAGTTGGTAATTAAGTAGAGAATAGATTAAAGGTTGCAGAAGCTACGAATGTCTAAAAGCTCTGAGACACAATAATTTTTGCAATAATTTTTCAGGGATAAAGTCTATGGGATGATTTTTTGAATCTCTCCTTATCACAGTGATGTATAAAGTCATCCTTACCTGAATACAAATGACTGCAGCATTAAGATGTGCGGCAGTGAAAAGTCATGAATTTGGGTCATTTTCAGACACTTTAATTTTCAGAACCATTCATCATTTTGTCATTAAAATGTCATTTTTTATGTAATAAAAGTGCTTTTATTTCATTGACCACTTTGGGAGCATTTTTGTTTCAAATACTGTGTGAAATTGCCGATTTTCAAGCTCCAGAAACATGCTTTTCTTTGGCACTAACCATCATGATTTATATACTGTGGAAATCATCATTACCTCCCCTGCCTTTGTTCAGCTTTATATATACAGAAAAATGCATCAATAATGTCAGATTAACCTATTTTTAACATTGGGTCTCCCCAAGCTATGTTCCATATATGGAAAGCCTGACTCTTCAACTCTGAAATAGTGTATCTGATTACACAAAACATGTCACGTGACTACAGTTGCTCTGTAATGGCATCTGTTTACATTTGACCTTCTTACACATATTGATAACCTTATGTTGAAGAAGAAAGTGGGTGGATGGGGTCTCACTAAATATAGATTAAAAGACAGATTTATCTTCTCCTTTGGCAAGAAGTTTTCCACATATAGAAATATTGTGGGATGGTAAATGTTTTTCTTTAATGTGGTGGAAGAGAGAAAATGTTTGCAGTACCCGCACATCCACCAAGTGAGAGATATGATTGGTGTCTTCTGGAGAATTATTAATATCATAAATTAAGATTATCATCACTGGTAATTAGTTATGTGTGATTAATTAACAATAATAATCATAACCAATAACTAGTATTGCATTGGCATCACAGACTTTAAATATTTTTTTCCTATTACTTAAGAATTTAAGTGTTTTTTTGTTTTTTTAATTTTAAAGATTATGAATGTTCTTTTATATATAGCACTAATGAGTTTGAGTGGGGTTTTTTGTTGAGACTTTAATTGGGTTTTTTGTTATAGTTCTAGAGACTTTAAGTATATTTTTTCAGCTGAGGAAAGCATGGTCAAGCAAAAGAATGTGGCGTTTGATGCTGTTGTCATTGTTATATGCTTACTGTCTACAATATTGTGTTTTCGCTCATTGGTTCGTGGCTGGAAACTAAAGCAGGTAAGAAAAGACTCATAATGTATGAATCATATTGAAGATGCACCTTAATTGTAATATCAGCAGTTAATTAGTACATAATTTATTGCATTTTATCATTCAAGTTAATTAGTACATCCTAATTTATTGGAGTGTTATCATTCAAGTTAATTGATATGTCCTAATTTATTGGAATTTTATCATTCAAGTTAATTAGTACATCCTAATTTATCTGAGTGTTATCATTCAAACTCAAAGTCATTAGTACATCTTAATTTATTGCATTTTATCATTCAAGTTAATTAGTACATCCTAATTTATCGGAATGTTATCATTCAAGTTAATTGGTATGTCCTAATTTATTAGAGTGTTATACAACAGATTTTATTTGGGTGCTATCAGTCTGAA